>CM060244.1:29451414-29957533 GCA_030555515.1 Acutogordius australiensis | reverse complement strand
TAAGCAAGGATTGGAACTAGTTCCAGAATCCTCGGAACTCGGAACTCGAAGAACTCGTCTTTTTTTGAAATGAACCGAACTCGGAACCAAGTACCAGGGTACTGGAACTCGTGGAATCCGAGTTCTGCTCAAGTTCCTTCGCGATTTATTTCAAATACCTAAAATTCAAATTTTTTTAATTGAATAAAAACGCATTAAAATTAATATTTTTTAAAAAATATATAAAATTTGAATAAAAAAACCTCAATATTTATTGTTTGTTCTAAATATTCGATTGCACACAAGCTTCTAAAATTATATTTGTTAACGTAACATTTTGTTCATACATTCATAAATTTTCCTGCATTTTTAAGTTTTCAAGTTTTTGAATAAATTCTAGTATACCATGAAATTCAGCGGAATTTATAAATTTTATGAACCTCAACTTGTTAATGACCAATATCAATGTTCTTTGTGCAATTGTCAAATAAAAACAACCTATATAACGGTAATTAATTCTATTTAATATTTTAAGAAATTTACTTCCAACCTTAAAAAACACGTAAAGTGTGTACATAAAGCAGAATATGAAAAGTTTTTAACTGTTACAGAAAGAAAAGAAAAATCCAAAATTATAACTCAAACCAAATTTAAGCAGACAAAAATCTTTAATAACTCCGTGCATCCATGTGTTAAAGATTGCGTGGAGTTGGTTACTCCGTTACTATTGCAGACCATTTGAACTATTTTCAGATAATGCCACTGATTAGAATCATAAACAAAGCAAGCCCATAGGAACTAATTTTAAACAGATTAATCCAAGTAATGTTAGAAATGAAGTTGAAGAAAAGGCCAAATATATGCGAACAACTTTAGATGATATCAAACATAAAATACTAAGCATAAAATTTGATTTTGCAAGTGTTGCAAATCGATCCTTCTATGGTAAATTAATTTTCACATTTAACTTTTGTACATTTTAATATAAATATTTAATTATTTTTAAATTTTAAAATTATTTAGTTATACAAACTAAAAACTTAGACAAATTAGCCAAAACTAGTTTTTTAAGTATGTATTAATTTAAAAATTCTAAAATATTTACAATTTTGTTTTATTAATTTTTAAAAGGCAAGTCAGTTTTTTATTTTCTAAAATAACCTAGATATTAACTTTTAAAAATTAAATAAAATCATTTTTATGAACATTGTTTACATACATTTAAGTACAAAACAAGATTAATTAACCAATGCATTTAAAAAGTAGATAAAGTTTAATCAGATAATGAGGAAAAGAGAAAATATGTTTAAAAAGCTTTCAAAAAGTTAAATTTAATTGTGATTTTGGCTACTTAGTGTAAAAATTTTTATTCAATTTTTTTAAATAAATTTACTTTTAGCTATAAATTGCCAATACATCCATATGGATAAAATTCAAGTCCGAGTGCTATGATGCAAAGAGGTCTATGACCAGCATAATGGAGTTAATATTTCCAAATGGCTTAAAGAAACTGTTTTAAATTACAATATAATGAAAACCCAAATATTATCGATAACTTCAGACACAGCCCGTAATATGAAAGCTGGAATAAAGAATTTTATGGAGCGAAACAAGTGAAGATGACATCTTTGACCCATTAGAAGGAATGTTACAAGATGAAGATGATTTAAATTTTATAGAGGATTCTTACGAGGTTTGTGAAATATATGATTTCAACTCATCAATCATCATTGATCTCAACTGTGCTGCACACATGAATCAATTAGCAGTTAATTCATTTCTAGTCAGCACACCTGAAATAATTTTGGCAATTAAGGTAGCAAGACAATTGGCTACTAAGCTTAAAAGGCCTATTTTATCAGCAATGTTAAAATCTCAAAATCTTCCTCAATCAATACTTATGCATCAGGTGAGATGGAATTGGACTTACACCTGCATTGAAAGATTGCTCAAACTACGACCGTTTCTTGATAATCACAAAAATATTTTAAATGAGTTGGAAGTTTCCAATGATATTTGGCATATGTTTCAAAGATTAGTCGAAACACTAGGCCCAGCCGCAATTTTAACGAAACACCTTCAGGCACAAACTTTAGACATCTGCAATTTTTTTACAAAATACTATTTCTGCAAAGCCGTGTTAAAGACCCATTCAACCGACTTTTCTTTATCCCTTTTGCATTTTATTGAACAAAGAGAATCCCAGCTTTTAGATAATGACATAGTCAATTGTGGGCTGTTTTTAGATGATTCTACTTTAAATTAAATAATAAATGCGAAAAAGCCAAAATGTTTCTGAAAATAGTTCAATCAAAAGCATTATCTCTTCAAAGAAATGATTCAGTAAATCACGAGGAAGAAATTATTTTGGAATCTTCTGAAAATATGTCAGATCAATTTTCATTTTTAGAGGATGTCTTAAGAGACGAAGAAACATTTTATAAACACGATGACTCAACTGCCCCTCTAATATATGAGCAATTAGATATAGAAATTTTAAAATACGAAAATTTACCGAGGTTTGCGAATAAAAATATTAGAAGCTGGTGGGTAGCTAACAAGGCTGAGTTTCCGCTACTAGGAAACTTAGCTTTAATTGTTGTATCGATCCCCTTGACCGAGGTGAGTGTTGAAAGATTATTTTCCTATTTAAGCTTTATTTTAGATTCTTAAAGGAATCGACTTAAGGATGATATTTTGAATGATATTCTTTTTGTTGGAATGAATTTTAAGCTTGATAAATAAATGTTTCCATTTTATATAGTTTAATAAATTATATGTGCAATGTCAATAAATTATATGTGCAATGTGTAATATATCTTTTTTATCTGTCTAGTAATTGTTTAATTATAAAAATAAAAAAATGGAACTCGAGTTCCGATATTTGGGAACTCGTCGGTACTTCCAAGAACTTAGTTCCAGCTCTTTCAAAAATTATCCTAAGAACTCGGAACTTAGTACCAGCTTTTTTCAATAAGTTCCAATCCTTGGATATAAGTCAACATAATTAAAAAAGCCTCGACTCGTTCGTCTGGATTCGGACCTGTCCCTTAAGCATTCATTTGAGGTTGACAACGGCTGACTTTTAAACATTGTTATTATGCATTTCTTACCATTGTACTTACAGAATGTATACGTTCGTACTACATAACATTGAAGATGTTGTCAGTCACATATTATCTAAATTTAAAAACAAGGATAAGGACAAATTTGGATAAATTTAAATTAGCCCTATAGTTATCAGCATTTTTGTGCGTTTTTTGATAAGGTAAAATATACGTCCACCTAGCCCGCGTGAGCTATGCCAAAATCAAAAGCAAATTTTGTCCAAAAATTATATTAACGAGGAAAGACCGGACCCTCTTGTTATCTATGTTGAATACTTAAAAGTTTTGCACATTTAAAAAAAAATAACATTAAAATCACGCTATTTGTATTTTTGGGCACACTAAAATTGTTGCGATACCAAAATATACGGGCTGCGGTAAGCCCTACAATAATTAGTTTTTCAAATTGTTTTGTCGGCAAGTACATCAGCAAAAACAATTTCAATGTTAATAATATATGTTTTGGGCTTGAAAGCATTTGTTTAGGGGCGCAAATGGACCACGGACCGAGCCAGGATATTAAAACTTTATAACAATTTAATGATAACACAGGTCAACAAATATTTATGATTTAAACGTGAAATTTATAAAACATAAAAGAATGCATCCCCATGATGGCCTAATCTCATATATGTTTTTCGTTTTTCTTAGTTTCTTCCGTCTTTGGCTCCTTAGATCCGTCTTTTACGAAAAATGGCCTTTATTGACCATATTGACAGATCTAAATATACCCTAAAAAGAAAAAATTTAAAAATCTTTTTTGCATATATAAATTACTTGTAACTTATATTTTTAATCACAAATAATTGAAAAAAATTTTTATTAATATATCAAGCTCTTACATCGGCATTTAGATAATACAAAATATTTCGCGTCCAAACTTAAATACGACATGATATATTGTCGGTTTTTTATGAAAATATTATTTGAAGTTTAAATTTAACAGTTTAATTATTGTGAATATGCAAAAATAAAATTTCAATTTATTTTTGTTTTTTGGTTTTTTAACCTTTTTTTCTAAAATTTTTAATGTTTATAACTGACTAACTATGTTTGATTAGGAAAAACGGTAAACGGATTTGATATTCCCTAAAATGGCAGGTGTGATCTCTGTAGTTAACTCATAACTCTCAAAAAATTGTTGACAATGTATTATATCAGGAAAAATCTAGGTTAATCATTTAAAGCTTGCAAATAAAATTTATGTTATTTAAATGCCTAAAGCTCCTTTCCTCTCTGTTCACAATAAAGGAGCAGAAAAGAAATAACGGTATTAACCATTAAACTAAATAAGCCAATTTGAAAATCTAGTTTTTTGACGAAACTCAAAAAGGGCGGGCCGTTTTTCCTTAGGCGCTTTCAGAATTTTTTTTTAATATGGAACTTTAAAATTTTATTTTTTTTTTTCAAATGTATTAAAAAAATTTATTTAAAGCATTATTTTAAATGCTAATTATAAAGACTCGCGGCTTTTTATTAAAATGCCTTTAATGTCAAAAAGTAAAAATTTTTGAAAAACTCAAAGAGGTCTTAACGCGCCCTAATGAGTTATCAGAATTACTTATAAAAGCAAAAAAAAATAATTTTTGTAAATGATTATTTTCTCATATCGGCCCAATGAAGTTGCCCCAGAAAATTATATTTATATAAAATTAACTTTTGTTTCACATTTATGTGTTTAAGACCCCCAAGTGCGTTTTTTAATAAGTTAAAATGCACTTAGCCCGCGTTTAAAAATATGCCCAAAATCAAAAACTAATTTGCCTAAAATATAGGAATTCCTTAATGAGGAAGGATCCTGGTTGTTATCCAGACTGATATTAATAATTTTTGCACACTTTAAAAAAACAACGTTAGAAATTTTTTTTGGGCACAGAGAGATATACTTTAATCACGGTTATTTTCCCCATCGATTGTTGTATCAATCTTAACTATGCAAATAAATTTTGTAAAAACTCTTTATGTTCGATTATCCCAAATGGGGCAATGCCACAATATTTAAAAATATTCTTCAATGCAAAAACAAAAAGCCCAGCGAAATTTTTTTTGAGAACCACTCAACAGCCACCTGTTTAAGCGATATTTAGTGTGATACCAAAACATGTGGGTTGCGAAGGCATTAATGATATATCATTCAACCCTCAATTTTTTGAGAAATTTAAAAAATTTTAAGCTTGCAATTTAAAAATGTTAAAATCCATATTAACCCGACAGGTACCAACGTAACCTACAGGTTAGGCCTAGGCCTACTTTGAAGGCCTATATCTCAAATAGTATTCAACCAAAACTAAATTTTTAAACTTTATTTTAAAGCCCTCATTCAGCTAAACATCTGATTCAGCTCTTTCCTTTTCCTCTTTATTTATTCTTTATTTATTACATTCTAAAAATCCGAAAAATTTCACCTTAAATATCATTCTTTATATTCAAAAATGATGGATATTTACAAGTATATTTAATTTTAATAATTAGCATATTTAAAAACTACACATTTAAAGATGAAATTTGTTAAATTATTTTTTTTTCAAAAATAATTATTTATATTTTTTATTTACATTTGAATATGAGTACAACCTACAGGTTACATTGGTCTGGAAGGACCTATTCATTGTAATATTTAAAAAATTGACTTATTTTAAAATTTTTTGCCTAGATTCGGAACTTTTAACCGGTTATCTTTAATAATTTATGATTTTTAGGTCTATTAATGATAATATTGAAGAACTTGATGCCCAACCTAATTGAGATATTAATAAAATTATTATTCTTCCACCATCCAATGAAGTCGATACGGATATGGAAAGTGGAGATGAAGAAACAATCGTCGATCTTCAACACCTTCCACGTTCTATGTTGAATTCTTCAGTCGAAATCGAAAAAACAGGATCATGCGATGATTTTCATATTGAGATAAATAATCAGAGATGTTATGATGACGATAAAATATTTAAATCACATGGCTGTGGTGATTTAAACGAAAGGATTGTTGACAACCCAATTGTCCTAGAACAACCCGAGGATTACTTTGAACAATTTTTCACAAACGATGTTTTTTCTTTAATCGTAAATATGAGTAATTTATACGCCAAGCAACATAACGACCTGAATTACACAATCCCAGAATGCAAAATATATATTGCGACCCTTATTTTGACGAAATATTTAAACCCAATAAATATAAAAATGTTTTGGGAACTACAAGCCGATGCTTTTAACAGAATGGTTTCAAATGGCATACGATGAAATAGATTTCAAGAAATTACCCGATTTCTACATTTAGCCGATAATTATAATTTAAATAATATGGACAAGTTCTCCAAAATCAGACCTTATTTCGAAGTGATCAATGATAGAATGATTCAAAATTTTAAATACAATAACTCATCCAACATTTCTATGGACGAATCAATGGTTCCGTATTATGGACATCACACAGCCAAACAATTTATAAAGGGCAAACCTATTAAATTTGGTTATAAAATGTGGTGTGCGGCCACTGCAAGTGGATACCTGATAACCTTCAAACCATATCAAGGTTCAACAAAGCAAATGAACAGCCACAAGGAATTTGGCTTGGGAGGTTTTGTTATTATAGACTTAGTTGAAAAATTACCTGAAGAATATAAACCATATAATACCTATTTTGACAATTACTTTACTAGTCCTAAATTGTTGCAATTTTTATCCGTTATGAATGTTAGAGGTACAGGTACAATACGTACTAACCGATTGAAAGCTCCATTAACAGATTTAAAACTAATGAAAAAGAAACCTAGAGGATTCATTTCGAAAAAAAAATACCTCAAATATGATGGCGGTCCGTTGGAACGATAACAGCATCGTTACAATATTGTCCAACTCTCATGGTGTAAACCCAATTACCAACATATATCGAATTGCCCAGGTCGATAAATCAAGGAAAAAAATTCGAGTTCCTTGCCCTAACCTCATTCAAATGTACTATGTACAACAAATATATGGGCGGCATTGATAGATTTGATCAAAATGTAAATGCGACTAGGATATCATTACGCGGAAGAAAATGGTATTTTCCGTTATTCGCTTTTGGCATTGATGCAGCATGTCAAAATTCTTGGCAAATATATACAAAAAACAAAGAAAAAATAACTTTTTGCAACTTTAAAAGAAATATAGTCCAAAATTATTTTAGAAAACACGGAATACCTCCAAAAAGAGGTATAAACCCCAGAATTGGGCGAAAATTTAATAGCCCGGTTGTTCACACTATTGAAGAATGCACCCAAAGAAGATGTGTCTGCGGCAAAGCGACTAGAAAACTGTGTGCCTACTGCCAAGTGGCCCTACATATTCATTGTTGGTCCAATTTTCATAATATATGATTAATATTTTTTACGAATTTTATATACAATAAAATTTAAAAGCATATATGATTTCTATTCACCCAATGTAACCTCTAGGTGACCCCCCATTATTTCCGGAAGTTGTAAATTTTTTTGAGTTTTTTCAACGGATTAGGTTTATTTGGACTATAAGAAGGCCCAGAATTTTTTTTTGTAAAATTTCGCTCGGCCACATTAGTGGTACCTGTCGGGTTAATTAAATGTCAAGCTGTTTCCTTTCTGTGCACAGTGAAGAAGCAGAAAAGAAATTTTAGTACTAACCATTAAATGTACAATTACACAGGTCAACAAATTTTTGAGAGTTTTTACCCAACTATAAAGACCAAACCTGCCGTCTTAGTGATTTTCAAATCGATTTACCGTTTTTTAAATCAAACTTTGTAACTCTGCTATAGACATTAAAAATTTTTGAAAAAAATGTTAAAAAAACAAATAAGACTCAAAACAAAAAAATATTGAAAAGAATTATTTTTATATTTAAAACAACTACTAAATTTAAACTTCAAATTGTATTTTCATTAAAAACCGATGATAAATCGTGCCAGATTTAGGCTGGTATTCCAAATATTTTGTATAATCTAAATGTATGTAGGAGCTTGATATACTTGAGAAATTTTATTTCTTTATAACAAGTTTAAATATAAAAAAAATTCTTGAATTTTTTCTTATTGGGGTATTATCAAGGTCGCAAAATCTGTCATATTGGTAATAATGGCCATTTTTTTGATATGGGCTTAGCAAAATAGCCGAAAGCGAAAATGAAAGAAAATATATATGAGATAAGGCCATCATGGGCGTCATTTCATTTGAGTGTCAAAAACCTCTTTATTACATTGACATTTGTCGACCTGTTTTATAAAACAATAGGCTAGTTTTTTAAAACTTTAAAATAGTTTAATCGGAATAATTTACAGACGATGTCCATCGACAAAAAAACGCTTTTCTAAAGGCAGAAATTTTTTTTTAATTTATTTTTTGCTATAACAACCACCTCAATAAATTTGCCCCAAAAAATTATATTTAAATAACCGTTGTATCACATTTACGTATTATATTCAAGACCCCTAATTGCGTTTTGTGATAAGGTAAAATGTACCTTTACCTCCCCGGGTGTAAAATTATGCTCAAAATTAAAAACAAATTTTACCTAAAAAATAGGAGTTTTTTAATAAGGAAGAACCCTGGTTGTTGTTTAGGCTGATACTAATAGTTTTGCTCATTTTTAAATAAAAAAACAACGTTAAACGCAAATTTTTTGTATTTTTGGGCAACCATTTAGTTCACCGCACCCACCTATTGTTAAAAATTTAATAAATCACGGTCATTTTCCCCGTCGATTGTTGTATCAAATGTCTTTCTAACTAGGCAAAGAAAATTTTTTGTATTCGTGTTCGCTTAAATGTAATAAGGGCTGTATAGCAATTAACAAAAAGCTCAACAAATTTTTTTTTGGAATACCCTAAAATCGCCCGTAACAGCCACATGTTTAATTTACGACATTTAGTGAAAAACGGGCCGAGCCGCCGGAAATTTAGGGTGGGTGGGGCCTAAATTTGAAAAAAGAAATCCGAGCCGGGCCGAAGTTATCTTTTATTAGTTTTTTTAACTATAATGAACAAGAACTCACACGAAGGTATTACTTTTACACTCTGTATTTTATTGATAATACTGGACAACAAACAAAAACAACATAAACTATTTTTACAGGGTTTTATAGAGAATTTTCTTGCGATAACAATCTCGAGTTTAGTTTTTCCCCAATACCTTCATTTATTTCTATACTACTTCCAAATTTCAGAAAAAATCCACAAAATTAATTAAACTATGAATTTTTTAAATATCTATTGGCATATTTAGATTCCTTATGAAAAACATATCTAAAAAAGTTATTACTCAAAATTCATATTTTCAAGTTATTGAGGATCACGGATTTATGACAAAAACCACTAATTTTACAAAAAAAAAATATAAAATAATTAAGTATTATAAAAAAAATTCAAACGCCTTGTTAATAAAGAATGTTTTGTTAACTAAATATATTTTTATACTTTTGTTTTTACCCTTGGAATCCAAAATACCCCTAAAATCGGAAAATCTCATTTTCGACGTCGAATAACTAAAAATCTGAGGTATTGGCTAAAATTCTGATTCCATATTCGTAGTCACCAAACAATAGTTGCCATAAATGATGCTTAAGGTCGTCCAAATTTTGTAACCAAACAAAAATTTTTTGGCCTGTAATAAAAAGTTTTTTTTATATTCGGGGGGCGAAATAATTCATATTTTGGGCCAGGCCTAAATTGAAATTGTCTGGCGGGTCGGGCCGGATTACGGCCCGGTTTGAAATTCTGGACTTAGTTTTCTTTGTGAAAAAGTTATGCTACCAATACTTAGGCCTAAAATACATTTAAATCTTGTTAGATTAGAAGAATATTTAAAAATAAATTATATAACAGTTTACAAAGTACACAGGGAGATTTTATTAGTCCTTTGATATATTGAATTACAAACCCCGTTTATTTGGAGTTAGATAATTGTCTAACTCTCAAGATTAGTTAGATGTATTCAACAATTTAACTCTCAGTCATGGTTTACTGGTTTAAACAGTAAAATGGTATAGATCTCAAGCTGTTGTGAATGAAAATTAAAAGTATTATTCATTTTTTATGGATGATACTTGATTAGTTTTGATTAGTCGAAAGGTGTTGTGTATTTTTTAATCTTGGTTTTGGTTTTAACTTTTTGCACACTAGCATTAGGCTTACTAGAGCACCCTCTACAAAAGGGTATTGCGTAAGAGTCTTTATGCAACTTCGTACATGCTTGCAGATTAAGTTTAATTCGTTGTGGCCCAAGGGATAAGAATCATTTACATATGGACTTATCGGCGCCAGTAATATGGGTATCGATATTAAAGAGGGGATATATAGGAGAGACTGGGGTATTGTGACACCTGGGTAATTAATTTAGTTCTAGGGTTGTAGACTTCCCGGTAGATGCTATACCAAAATCGGTGTATTAAAGAGAATCTTTAGGGGTATTCGTTTTTTTCGCAGTTCTACCAAGAAAATTTTTAACTAGCTGAATAAATGTTAATTTTCTATGAAAAATAATAAATTTAGTCTTTTTCGATTTCGCAAAAAAGTATAATTTTAAACTTATAATTCTTATGGAGACTTACAAAGATAATACAAATATAAATAATTAAAAATATATTCCTAAAAATATATATTATTTAAGCCCTAGCTAATTATATTCAACCTGCCGAAGGTTAATTATGATACCTTCCCGGGGAATTATAAGACTTTTGCGCATGCGCAAAAGGTTCATAATTACATAAATATTTTTGCTCTTCAAAATTATTGAAATGAGATAATATAAAAAAGGGAAAAATAAAGATTACGCCCAAATAAAAAAGGAATTTTTGGAAAGAACAGGTAATTATAATTTATATATATTCAAGTCTTAAAGACCATGAAAAGATTATTTATTTACAAATATGTTTTAAACTAATTTCATTTGTATATTTATTTTTCACATGTATAAAAAAAGCACAGGGAAAATAAGAAGAAAATTTTAATAATTTTATTGCTTAAATATATAAAGGCTTAAAATTACACGATACATAGCTCAAATTTACCCGATGCTATTTAAAATTACCCCACAAATTTTGTTTATATTTTTCTATTAAATCTTTAACTTTTAATCTTGTAATAGTCTCATATATTTTATTAATCCAAATGAGACAAACAATTTAAGAATTGATGCATAAATTTTAGACTTCTGGTATAAGAGATATGCCCTCTTATTTGGGTATCACAATTACCCCATTCTCCCCTAACCGAACCAGAATCTTTCTTATTCATATTTTTTTACTACATTTATACCAATAAAATTGGCAACATATTGACTCTATATCATGCTTAATTTTAAAATTCTGATCAAATATCAATGCCACAAAATGCAAACAACTGACGATGTGGCGTAACCCGAAAGCGACGCGCTTGTTGTCTCTCGCGCGCATAAAGTTACCCAAAATGTTAGAACTGCAACTTAGAACTGGGAGCCTCTATGTTATATGAACTGTCCGACATTAGAAAACAAAGATTTGAGGTTTTCTTTTTATAAAAAACAAAATTCAAATGTCGTCAATAAGCAAATAAAAACGGATTTAAACTCTATTACTATAAGAAAGAAAATTACCGAAACGGCTTGGGCATCCTTGCATTCTCCATGCAAATGTTTTCCAAGTCAACAGAATCAGCGATAGTTATTTAGATGAAGATGATTCAAAGCCAACCTGCACGGTGCCCCAAGTAACATTATCAAAGATATGGAGGCTTTTTGGGAAGCATTAGATGTATTTGTGATGGATACCAAATAAAAACTAATAAACGGTGGATTGCCTTATATCATAGAAGGCGGAGAAATTACAAGTTGATTTCTTTCATGGAAAAGTCTAAAGTGGTTATAAGACTGCAACCTAGTCACACAGCAGGTAGGGCATGTCAAAACTCAGAAAATTGAGGTCTAATTCAAGGGGTCCATAGAATTAAATACACTCCCTAAAAATGCCCGTAGTTTTTAATTTTAATCCCGTTGTTTGAAAAATAACATAAGCCAATTGGAAATATTGAAATTGTGTATTTTTATTGTCCAAACTCATTTTATTTAAGCAGTAAATAAATGCAAAATCGGATAAATGCAAATATTTCATGTATATAATGTTATTAATTTTTGTTTTTTTTTTAAATTTTTTGCTAGAATATAAATTAATAAATTATATAATGTCTACAAGAATTTTAGTTGGTGATTTTTGTATTCCGTGGTAATTTGATTTGTTAGTATTTATAATGTTTTGGTAATTTTTTCAATAAGTCTGCAATATACCAAATTGTCGTAATTGCGAATATCCATTATTTTTCTTCTTGGGGTTAGTTATCTTTTTATCAAATTTCTCCATTATTATCTACTGATGTCACCAAATTGTCGCAAATGCAAATTTATAATAAAATTTTCCCCCATTTTCTTGCTTATTTGGCTCTATAAATTTTGTAAATTTTTTTAATTTTTAACCTGATGAAAGATGTCACTAAATTGTCGCAAAAGCGATTTAGATTTCCAATTTTTTTGTTCGTGCTGTAATATATCACTAATCTATTTGTAAAATTTATCCATATTACACAGGTCAACAATTTTTTGAAAGTTATGAGTTAACTACAGAGATCAAACCTGCCATCTTAAGGAATATCAAATTCGTTTACCGTGTTTCCTAATCAAATTTAGTTAGTCAGTTATAAACATTGAAAATTTTAGAAAAAAAGGTCAAAAAACCAAATAAGATTCAAAAACAAAAATAAATTGAAATTTTATTTTTTCATTTTCACAATATTTAAACTGTTAAATTCAAACTTCAAATAATGTTTTCATTATAAACCAATAATATATCGTGTCGTATTTAAGTTTAAACGCGAAATATTTTGTATTATCTAAATGCCGATGTAAGAGCTTATAAAAGTTATTTTTCATTATTCGAGATTAAAAATATAAGTTACAAGGAATTTTTATATGCATAGGATATTTTTAAATTTTTTCTTCTTAGGGTATATTTAGATCTGTCAATTTGGTCAAAAAAGGTCATTTCTCGTTATAGACGGATCTAAGGAGCCATAGACGGAAGAAAGTAAGAAAAACAAAAAATATATATGAGATTAGGCCATCATCGGGATGCATTCTTTTATGTTTTCATAAATTTCACCTTTCTGACATTGATATTTATTGACCTGTGTTATCATCTTCTTCATGTTACTAAGCCCGCCCCCGCCCCCTCTATTAACGACACTATAAATGTCCCAAAGTATTCTACCCGCCACCATCTAACTCACATTCAAGATTGGTCTCTAATGATACCGCGTTTTGGTCGAGGAGTCAATATTCCGTATGGAATACAAATAGTATCTTTACTCTCCCCCCTAATTTCGTTAAACTTTGGATCATAGCTCTCTCAAGCTCAATCCAACCAACTTTTAATGGATAAGGCAACAACAACAACTCCCAAGGGTGGGCCATATCCCCAGAGGATTACACGCACGTTTAATAAAAATTATCATAGATTTATACGGATTCTCACCTTTAGTTTTTATCACTTCTAAATTTAACAGCGCTTTCTTTTCTTCAAATATAATTAGGTCCTCACACCCTTCTTTAATAACCTGTCAAGGGCCGATCTTCTTCACTCCGTTTGTAGCATCGTTGTAGCTCGCGTGTTCAACGCCCAGCGTCACCTAAAGGGGAGCTCTTTCATCTGACTCCACAACTCAACGCAACTTTATGTTGGGCTAATCATATGAAATGATTGACCATATGTTTTTTTTTGATTCAATCCATTTTCATATTATTTGGCTTCCGATTGATATAATAGCTGCTATCGAAAATTCGAAAATTCCTAGTATTCAATTTATAAACTTCAACTTCAAATTATGAGTATTGAAAGATATTTTATATTAATATATTCGCATTTCCTAGGATCTAATATTACAATATTAAATTAATTTAATATTGACCACTAAATTTTTTTAATTTTTACTTTTATATCGTAGTGTTCCCTGTCCTATTAATTTTTTTTTATATATAGTTTGAAGCTATATGAAATTTTTTAAAGTAATTATCAATCAAGATATTATCCTGCCACCCTGACGGATATAAATAGTAAATTTTAATTTCTTAACCTCCTAAATAAAAGTTTTCTAGCAAATTTTTTTCAATCATCTGTATCCATTGATTAAAGTATAGTGCCATATTTTAGAAAGCATAGTTGCAAACAGCATATTCATGGTAAACCTTTCTGCTTTGGTTTAAAAATGTGGAGTGCAGCCACGGTTAATGGTTATTTAATTAGTTGAACCGTACCAAGGCAAATGTGGTAGTCAAAATTACAAAACGATGGATTAAGAGGACCTGTAATTTGCATTCACGGTTGCCCAGCGAATACGGCCCTCATACGATTTATATTTTGATAATCTCTTTACAAACTTAAACTTTATAATATACTCGCTAAATACTGGTGACCGGCACAATTCGAAATAACCGAGTCGGCAATTGTCCCTTCAAAGATCTTAAATAAATAAAAAAATTCGTGGAGATATGTTTTTTGCCGCAACAAATAACATTGCTATTGCGCGATGGAATGACAATAATATCGACACAATTGCTTCCAATAATTATTTTACGGACCGGTGAAGAGGGTTAATAGAATTAAAGTCGGTGGAAAAAAGGTACGGGTTACAAGTCGATTACCCAGTAGTAATTCGAAAATACAACCAATTTATGGGGGGCGTAGACCGATTCGATGAAAATTTAGCATCCCTTCGAATTAGATTTAGGAGAAAAAAGTGGTGGTTTTGCTTGTTTGCCTTTGGTCTTGATGCTTGTTAGTATGCAAATCATTTTGAGATACTTGTATTCTAATTTATATACTTGGATATACTCCTATTATTCCTATGTAAATTTCTACTCTATATATATATGGGACATTCAATAATAAACCAGCATATGTTTTTATATCCTCACTTATTACATTGGCGACGATGAATTCTACAACTTCCCCGTTGAAACTGGAAAACCTGGCCGGATCTCTCGCGAAAATTACAATTGAACCATATGCAATGGACCTGGACTTTACCAAGTACATAAAATACATAGAGAGAATCCTCACAGCAAAAGGAGCCGTTAACGACGCAAACATAAAAAGCTTATTCCTAGCTTATGGGGGAATACGCAATATAACCAAGATTGAAAATATTTTATACCCAAACGATATCGACCAGACCCCCTGGCCAAATATTATGCAAGCTGGACTTCAGGTCTTCGCTCCAACGAAAAATATTTTTACATCCAGGTTTGAATTTGTCAGACTTCAACGAAAAGACACGGAATCCATAACACAATTTCTAGAACGTGTCAAAATTATGGCTGAAAAAGCAAGTTTTACCGGGGATGTTACGGAGAGAATTCGGGATCAATTCATAGCGGGTCTAAACCAACCACGATTAGAGATGGACCTACATACCCGTTTCCCAGAAGCAATGGACAACGGTAAACCTGTAGCTTTAAATACAATAGTAGAGTTGGCACTAGCCTACGAAGCGGCCCAACAGTCTACATCATCTTCGGGTGTTAACAGTCTCAAAAAACAGGAGACATATAGGAACGAAGGGCAGGGGCAACACCAACAGAAAAGGGGTTACAAACAAAATAATTCCACCTGGAAAAATTATCATCCAGTATGCCCAAAATGTGCGCGTGACCATGGTAACAACACATGCCCAGCCCAAGGTAAGAAATGTTTTAAATGCAACGGATTTAATCATTTCAGCAAAACCTGTCGTTCTGCCACTACAATTAGAACCGTAGACACGATCAATTTGAACCTAGGTGCCAATACTAGGCTACCGTCTATCAAGGTGAATATCGACGGCAACATGACGCGGCTCTATGACACCGGAGCCGATGCTTCGCTCATCAACGAAGAGCTGTGGAAGAAACTAGGCTCACCCGCAATTAAGCCGTCGAGCCCTATAACATCGTACTGACACAATAGAATCGAAACACTGGGTAAAACCCGTGTTAAGGTGGACCTGAAAGATGGATCGAGTCCAAGATCATTGGAATGCTATGTTACGTCGCGTAATGACCTCCCACACATCTTTGGGATCCCCTGGATCATAGAATTTGGTTTCCCGTGGCCCAAACTTGTTTGCATAAACCATATAGCATCGCCCAACGCAGCGCAAATACTGGAAAAATTTGCTGATCTTTTTACAGATGGTTTAGGATGTTACACAGGTAAACCGATAAAAATCTTTTTAAAACCAAACGCCGTGCCAAAAAGATTCCCTTGTCGCCGAGTTCCCATGCCACTTAAACATAAAGTGGAGGAAGAGATTCAACGGTTACTACAGGCAAACATCCTAAAACCAATCGACCAATCACAGACCCAGGTTGAGTGGACAACCCCTACAGTCAACGTCCCCAAGATTGATGGGCAACTGCGGATGTGTGCCGACTACAGAATCATAATAAATCCTTACCTGCTGGAGGACTCGCACGTCATCCCAACATTCGATGAGCTCGTCTCAAAGATTGCTGGGGGACAAACCTTCTCGACGTTAGACTTAAAAGACGCGTACCTCCAAATCCCCATCCACGAAGAATCTCAGACACTACTGAGTATTGCAACCCACACTGGCGTTTTTACTTACCAGCGCCTTCCGTTCGGACTGAGCTCGGCGCCCACAATTTTTCAACGAATAATGGACAATCTACTAAGGGACAGTCCTGGTACAGCTGTCTACCTCGACGATGTTTTAGTCACCAGAAGCACTCATGAGGATCATATAAAAAACCTAGAACAGGTACTAGGAAAGATACAGAAGGTGGGACTTAAACTAAAAAAAAAAATAAAGTCAGACTTTTTGAGCCTGAAGTTACGTACCTCGGTTATGTTATTTCCGCTGATGGCATACGTCCTTCTAAAGACAAGGTCGAGGCTATAGCAGAATGCCCAATACCGAATAATAAAACGCAACTCAAATCGTTTTTATGACTTTTAAATTTCCACGAAAGGTTTATTCCTCACCTTCACCCACTTATAAGTCAATTACATACCCTCACTGGTTCCAAACAACCGTGGAATTGGACCGAAAAACACACCGCAACCTTCCAAAAAGCTAAAACCCTAATAGCGGAGGACGTCGTACTATCGGCTTATGACCCAAAACTACCCTTAGTCCTAGAAACCGATGCCTCCCTCGACGGTTTTGGCGCCGTCCTTTCACATATGACACAAACTGGTAAACGTCCTATTGCGTATGCATCCAGAAAATGCAACGCCGCAGAGAAAAACTATTCTACCATTGAACGCGAAGGAAAAGCCATACTCTATGGGCTTGAAAAATTCAGAAATTTTATTTATGGGAGACACGTAAAAATTATAACCGACCACCAACCGTTAGTAAAATTGTTCGGCCCCACAAGAGACTTAGACCAAGTAACTAGTACGCGTTTACTTAGATGGATCTACAAAGCCTCAGCTTATGACTATGATGTCGCGTACGAACCGGGCAAAACAAACCTCGCTGATTGCCTTTCCCGTCTCCCGGTAGAAAACCCCAAATTTAATTTCGATGATGATGATGAAGCATGCAACCAAGTACGTTTATTAACGCTAAACGAGTTTGAGCTGAACCGAAATAGTCTACGCCTCGAAACAAAAAAAGACGTAGTCCTAAACAAGGTTCTTTCCGCGTTGCGTAACAACAATTGGGAACCCGCAGAACTTAAACCATACGCGGTACGAAAGAACGAAATTGAGGAAACTTATGGAATTTTGTACCTTAAGGACAGGATAATAGTTCCCAAACGACTTCAACCACATGTACTAAAGTTTTTACATATAGGACACCCGGGGCTCGTGCCCATGAAAACTCTGGCTAGGACTTCAGTGTTTTGGCCCGAAATGGATGCAGATTTTGAAAAAATAACCAAGACTTGTCAACCATGTCAAACTACCCGCGTTAATTGCCCCGAACAACCAACCTACAAATGGAATTTCAACACGGCCCCCTGGGAAAGGATCCATATAGACATCGCTGGGCCAGTAGACGAATTTTATTGGCTAGTAATAGTTGATAGCTATTCCCGGTGGGTTGAGGTTGAAATCCTAAAATCCATTACCTCCCAAACGATCCTCGCTCGCCTGGCACAAATTTTTGCGCGGTGGCGGTTTCCAAGGATACTAGTTAGCGATAACGCACCTAATTTCACCTCTGAACTTTTTACCTCCAAACTACGGAGTATGAACATAAAAACGGTTACCTCTTCGCCATAGCACCCCCGTACAAATGGTTTGGTTGAACGTGTAATTGGAACACTGAAAAGGCACTACACAGCCACCCGAAAAGCAGGTACATCTCCACGTGAAGCACTAAACGATGTCCTGTGGGCTTACCGCACATCGAAGCATTCGGCCGTGCAAGAAACCCCTGCGAAGCTTTTCCTAAAAAGAGACCTTCCTAACCCACTCAGTTGGATGAAAGTGAAACCAGCCGACTTTATAAACAATTCAACACCGTCTGGTAAAGAACTAGCCCAAGATTCGGTTTGGGTAAAAAATGAAACGACAAAAGGCTGGCGAGAAGGGGAAATCGAGGAGAGAACAGGTCTCTATTCTTATAGAGTGAGGGACAATGAAAGAACAATGCGTAAACACGCCGACTAGTTAAGACCAGCTGTCGAACTTGAAAGCCCATCCCCACCGAACCCAAACGAAGTTGTCCCTGAGGAGCGGCGCTATCCATCCCGAATACGTCACCCCCCGGACCGTCTTCAGGTTGGACACTAAAAAAAAGGGGGACAGTAATGTTAGTATGCAAATCATTTTGAGATACTTGTATTCTAATTTATATACTTGGATATACTTCTATTATTCCTATGTAAATTTCTACTCTATATATATATGGGACATTCAATAATAAACCAGCATATATTTTTATATCCTCACTTATTACAATGCTGCTTGCCATAATGCATGTATTTTATTGAAACAATATGGGTCATTCATTTTATACATATTGCCAATTCTGCAGGGCATTAGTCTAAATTTATTTAACTAATCATGGGACTCAGCGCAGAAATTGCTCCTCAATCATAGTCAAACGAAATGTTTTGTCAGAGATCCGCTTACAGAGAAACAGTGGTTATGTAATTGCAAAATGTGATCAACGAAGATGCTCATATTGTGGCAATTATACAAGAAATTTTTGTAAAAAGTGCGATGTACCGCTAAACATTTATTGTTGGTATTCATTTTGCGCTGCTGAATAACTGCACTGTTATTAACCTTTTTAGACTATTCATTAAATAATGCATATGAAAACACATCGTCTAATTTATTGTATTATGGTAATTAAGTACCTATATTGCCTAATGTCCCTTACACGCCATTTAGCTGAAGAAGGTTTTAAAAAATAATAAAGGGGGCAAAATAATTGATTTTGAGGTGATTAGAGTAAATCAAAAATTTGGTGCGGGCTTAGGCTTGGGCGGTGGAGGGTTAAATTTATTGCTTTTAAATCATTTTTTCGAAGAATGGTAACCAACACAACTACTTCTTAAATTATATACTCTTACCCTGCGCTATTTAATTCCTACAATTCCGATGTAATACTAAAGAAGCAATTGTGCTGCCATATTTTACGCTTATGTATTTAACACTCTTTATATTCGGAAATAGTATTACATGGAAACTGGATTTTAAACATGCGCTTAACTCCTTTACCGTAAAGCCTGCCTTAAAAATATTTCCTTCTTCTATCACTTGTTCATATCTTCAATGCGGCTCAGATAGCTCAGTGTGTCTGACACACGAGGTTAGGGGTTTGACCGAGGCGTCTTCGAAAAATAGAACACTTGTGCAACCACTTAAAAGCTGGTGAGTGGCCCTAAGGTAAGCATTAACCGATGTGTATAAAGTGAAAACCTAAACTCGCCGGCGTGCGATTAAATTTTATTGTTTAACCTGACAGCAATATTACTTTGCTCGGGTTAAGTGTCAAAGCCCCAAACGGGTATGGCGCCCCTAAAGGTATGGGAGAAACCTCGAATTGTCTTTTATCTCTACAACTCAACTACCCCTCATGTTTTAAGACTACTTTTTTTCTGAGGAATTCACGTAATTAAAGTAACTATTGGAATCAACGTTTGGAATTTAGTTGATGCTAATCTGTGGTCCCTATGATATTTAAAAAAGTGACATCGATTGAAGCCGATTCTTGTACCCAAGATATTATTGAAACGCCATCGAGAAAATACCGAAGAAGTTTTAGAAGTATTTGCCGAGGCAGAGATTGGCTTTTAAAGTTGGATTATCTACACCTTTAACTAAGCCAAGAACCCCGCGCATGCAAATACATTGGGCTAACTAGACACCCCAATATCCGCCCTTCTTAAATTTGGGGAGGCATAAAATAAGGGTTTTTGAATTTTAAAAAACTAATTTTTAACTCCGGAATAGATAAATTGTAAAAAAAGAATTGGAAATTTTATGGCTTATATAATATTAAAAATGATTTTGAAATATGGAGAGAAAATTGGGCAAAGGAAACAGATTACCAAAAACTTTTCTTTAATGAGCTTTACAGCCATGCAAGTTTATTGGATGGTGTCAAAGAATTAATATTAGGTTTAACTTTTCCAATACTCGCACAACCCAGCATAGTTTCAGTACAATGAAACGTATAAAATGTTATTTGCGATTTAAGATGGCTACCAATCGTTTGTCTGATTTATGTTTATTAAACACAATTATTGAGAAAACTATTCCCGTTGGAAAAACCTAACAAGCTCAAATCCGACTTTTGAGGGTTATTTTGAATCAAATAATTTTAAACGATTCTAATCTTTTATGTCAAGTTAAAAAATTATATTTGTTTTAATTAATGATTGTTTAAAAAACTAACCGGAATTGCAAGCGCCTGGTTCGTGGCTTATTTAACAACTTAGATAATTCAATTTGGTGATTTATATACCTGGTCAATTCCATCTCAATCCAACAAGTCCGGGAAGGGTACCCCTTTTGATTTGGCTGAAATTTTGCATGGAGGTAGTATCTAAGGGTATCTCATAATCTGGAATTTTTTTTTGACCGGAAGTGATTTTTGACGGCGATAGGGGCAAAAGAAAAAAAAATTGCAAGGTGAATTTTCACATTTGATGCAACTTTGCGAGGTTATAAGTCAAAAAGTATTATAGCTAGAGACTTTATTTTGAAGAGGACAATAGGGGCTATCTTGCAAGTGTTTATTATTTAAAAATTTATTTTAAAATTTTACAATTTTTAGAAGAATATTCAGCTTAAAATATTAAAAAAAAGCATTTTTTTAAATTTCTTGAAAAATGCTAAAATATACTCCTTAATATTCTTTATAAATATTCCAACTCAAAAGTCTGGGACCGACATGACTTTTTTTAAAAAATTCAAAAAAAATAATTTTTTTTTGATTTTCAGGCAAAAATTTGCTCTCTGCACTATTTTAAAATATTTAAAAGTGCCAAATTTAATTTTATATAAGAAGTTAGACATAGGGGCAATTATGTTAGGCTATAACAGTTTTATTTATTTGATTCATACTATTGTCAATTATGGAAAGAAAAAGGGAACTTCAGACCAAAAAAATTGGTAAATTTCAGTTTTTTACTCCTATCTTCAAAGCCGACTTCCTAGGTCACTACCAAACCAATTTGAAAATTTAAAAATGCATTTTATACAAAACATCGCTATATAACATAAATTTCCCCCAACATTTTTTAACGTACCCATAGCTTTTTATGAAATAAAAACAAAAGTTTGCCAAGTTTTTTGAAATTTAAAGGTGTAAAAAATAAAAACTTAAAATTTGTATGCTTATATTTGTTAACTTTTACTAGTCCTTTTTAGTTTGATGAACAATATAAGAAATTGTACATAATATTCAATATTTATCCTCGTCAAAACTCAAAAAATTTGTTAAATATATTGTATAAAAAAAATTTTGGGAGGATTTTAGAAAAAATAATAAGGTTAAAAAATTTGTAAAAATTTATTTTTTTTCCTTTATTCAATAGTTTTTAAATAAAACAGCCTCAACAACGTTAAATCTGATAAAAAAAGTAAAATAGAATATATTTGGCCTATTTAGAAAATAATGATTTAATAGATGTACTTTTTTATGATTATCAACAAACTTAAAAAAAACGTAAAAAGTCAATTATTTTATGAAACATAGTGATATGGTTTTTTGATATTATAATTACATAAAAGAAGTCAGTTTTAAGGTTAACCAATCTCAAATGATTATAACGGGCAGAATTAGCTTCAATGATGAATTTTAAGACTAAATACTAGACACCATCTAATATAAATAGAATATAGAGATTCAGTATTTTTACTAATTTTTACAAATGCCAAATATGTTTTTGAAAGACTATTTAAAACAAAGCATACAATATATATCTAACCGACCTTAATAAAGTTGAAAAACCAACAATTTTAGTTCCAATTACATCTTAGTTTTATAATATAGACGCACTAGACCTATCAAAGAAAGAGGAAATATCACTGTTACTTGATTCTATAAGCATATGGATTTGGGCATTGACCTAAAGTTTTTTATAACTAAATGCGTTCCTAACGAGTTTTAACACTGTTTTAATAAACACAATAAATTACAAATTTAATTAAAATAATGGAATGATTTCATAATCTCATTTTTTTGTAATTTACCTACGTTCTAGATTTTCTATACATAACATATATACTATTTTTTTAACACTTAAACAGGCAAAATATGACTGATTATATAGGTTCTAGATATATTAGATAATTATGCAAAAATAATAAAAAAATAAGCTTGCACAGACAAATACAATCTGCGTTAGTTTTTTGACACCTGAAAATTTGCTGTTTTTTGGCAAATTTGGGTATTTTTATTGTAGAAGCGTCAAAATCGAATGAAAAAAGGTGGGGCTATTATATGTTATTAAGCGATATTTTATCTATAAAATGAATGTTAAATATTAAAAAAAGGTTGGCTGGTTAACCAGAAAGTCGATTTTGAAAACAGGCAAAATTTTCACTTTTTTCGGTTTTAAGGTTCACCTTTTCATTGTAAATTTAATAATAGTAGGAATCAATTAAATCTAACTATTATGGTCTAACATAATTGCCCATATGTCCTGCTTTTTGAATACTGTCAAATTTGGCACATTGGCATATATTCTAATATAGTGCAAAGGGCATAAATATGTCCCAAAATTAGGGCAAAAAACTGATTTTTTTAAATTGTGTAAAAAGTCATGCCGGTCCCTTTTTAAATCATATATTTATTAACATTAATAAGGGCCAGGGCCATATTATATAAAAGTTAGAAAATTTAAAGATACGTTTTTTGAGCTATTTGTGTCTAAACTTGACTTTAATTTTTTGGTAACTTAAAAAAAAATTTTTTAATATTTTTTGGGTCTAAGGTAGCCCTTATTACGATCTTGAAAATAAAAAAAAAATTATGACTCTAGGTATAATACATTTGATGATACATGCGCACAAAGTTGCCTCAAATTTTTTTTTGCAAAAAAATGAAAAATATTTTTGCTCATATCTCGGTCAAAAATCACTTCCGGTCAAAAAAAACTTAGGTTTTTATCAGCACCCAAGGACCCTACCAGTGTGTCAATTTTCAGCCAAAACTGAGACTTCAGGAGAAAAAGTTTGTCGATTTGAGGTGGAATTGACCACCTGCTTTTTTAAATATTCGTTGGAAAATTTCCCACTGCATAAATTTCAATATAAATAACATTATTTTGGATATAAATGTTAAATATTTTAACTTTTAATAATAAATTATTTATCTAATTATATCAGCTACAAATTATTATTTTACATATGAATAAAAAATTTTAATAATACGTTTTAAATGCTTCATGAATAAAATTTTTTAAATGTTATATGTATATAAGTTTTTATGCAAATTTTTCTTTTTCAATAATTGACCTCATTTAGCAGCTACCACATTAAACTTAAGTTGCTGAGACTCACAACAAACGCTAAATAAATTAGAAAAATAAATAACTAATATTAATCAATGCAAAATGCTGTAAAATTTAAAAATAATTTTTTTTTAAATATAACTTTAATAGGCTTCATATTTTGGCGCCTGAAGGCATGAAATTGCCAGCGTTTAAAAAAAATTTGGGGTGCCCTCACTCTTTTTGGGGTGCCCTCACTCCTTCTCTAAAATCCTGGCTACCGATCTGGTTTACTATTGTTTGATTTAGCACAATTAAGAAAAGCATTAAAAATACTTTTAAGCGGAAGACGATCAGGCCGAGATGGCGTTTAGCCGGAATTTCGAAGTTCGGATTCGCATTTATCAGGGTTTCTACTAACTTTGCCAGCTCGACTCCCTGTCCATGAAATTATATAAAAAATATAAATTATTCTCATTTTAAATTTATTACCAATAAACCTTAGTCACCTGCGCATTTCGTCAATTTTTTTTAAAAAATTATTATCACAATAATAATTCTAACGTCTTTTAATTAAGTCACCGTTTGCGATCTTTCCAATCTTCCGATCGTATTTAAAGCTACAAGAACAATGTCGCACTTTAAGCGACTAATGACTTAGCTTTATTTTATTTTTGTTAAAACAGCTAATGTTGCATAAATTTATTTTTAAAGCATTTGGTAGTAGTTAAAAATGAAAATTGAAAATATTAAAATAAATTTAAAAATTAAAATGTTAAAAATATATTTAACATAAGTTTAAAATCTTAATAAGGAATACATAAAGATTTTTGATCCTCAAAAGATTGTTTTCAATTTTTAGAAAATTTGTAGGAATTAGTTAATTTTGTAATAACGTCATATTCTAATTTTATCTAAACACGGAATTATTAAATTACACAGGGGGAAACATGCGTGAATTCTAATGCGAAAGAGCTAAATTAGAAAATATATTTTAAAGATTAGAAAGATTACTCAAAATCATTAGCATGCGATTAATTTATTAGTTCCCAGTGATCAATAAAATATTTATTTATTTGCCTAATTCCATACAAAAATTATATTCCTATATTATATTTTTATTAATTAATATAATTAATCTCTATTTTAAATTTTATGTAACTGCAATCAAAGGAAAAAAGGTTGTAGCCTATAATTAAAATATAGTTGTGAGGCATTCGAAAGGGAGGTCATTAATAGATCTCCTAAATTCATTATATAAATTTCTTTGTAAAAATCAGATATCCAATAAAAATAATTTTTTACTCTTCTTATGTGTTTTTGCAATCCTGTCACCCCATAATTTCTAATGACGCACCATAACTTGAGAGCCCTAAAGCGTTTACTTAACCCAATCTGCCAGTGCTATATGTCGATTTTATAAGTATAAATTATTGCGTTTTTAGCTTATTATATTGATTACGCCTATCCCATTTTTGAGAAAGGGTTATTTAAAAAACAATAATTTGATAAATGACATGCTTTTTATTAAATTTTGTTTCCCTTCTTAATTAGGGCGCGTTCAAATTTCATTTGTTTTTCAAAAAATTTAAAAAATACTGAAAATTTTAATTTACATTGTATAACCATTTTACAATAATTACTTACACTCGAAACAGTTGCTCTTAGTATATTTGAATCTTACTGAATTTATATATAACTCTATAATGATGTATTTAACATAACTTTAAAAATATTCTAACCTAAAATAATTTTCCTTTAATATTTCTTAAAATTTTACAAAAATTGATTAAACTTCAAACGCGCCCCCCCCCTAACTATAATTTATAATTCAATTAAGAAAAAATAACTCCTGTCATTCTTAAAGCAAAAGGGCGACGTAAAATGCCATGTTAAATTACTTATTAAACACAATGATAAGAGGTGTTTTAAATACGGGATACATAAGAAATTCTTTTCCACAATATTTTTACCTTTTTTTAATAGTTTATAAGCTTAAAATTTTTAATAATACGCCCATGCTTCTCGATGTTTTTGCTTGAATTAAAACAAATATTTGTATTTTATGTATCCAAAAACAAATTAAAAAGATTATGAATAAAAAATTACCATGTAGTCGATTGCTTCACCTAAATGTACAGAATTTAAAATATAAAGCGTTGCAATAACCATTAATAAAACATACCAAATAACGTATTAGTACCAGTGTAAAAGGGTTTAATTAAAGCTACAAAATAGATTTATTAAAAATAGCAAAGTCATTAATTATTATTTTCTATTTTCAAATAATTGATTCTTAAAATCTAATGTTATTAAATCAAACTATATTAAAAAAACTATGTTTAAAACGAATTTAACAAAGGGGCATCGCGCCATCATTGTTTTTTTTGTTTTTTGAGCACAACCTGTAATTGCGCCCAACCATAAAAGGATTACATGTACGACACATAAAAACAGTCGACGCTTTAATATTTATTAAAAACCCAGCGGCGATTAAGGATTTCCAATTAGACGATATTATATTAAATGAGAAATGCTCATTAACGTTTTTGACAATAAAGATGCCTCAGAGTGAAATACAGATTTGATAAGAATCTTTTTTAATACTCCTGCAGCTTAGTAACACAGGTCAACAAATTTTTGTTATGAGCTAACTACGGAGATCAAACCTGCCATCTTAGGGATTTTCAAATACGTTTGCCGTTGTTTCTAATCAAACTTAGTTAGTCAGCTATAATCATTAAAATTTAAGAAAAAATGCCAAAAAAACCAAAAAAGTTTAAAAACAAAAATAAATTAAATTTTTTTTTGCAATTTTACAACAGCTAAACTGTTAAATTCAAACTTCAAATATAACTTTTTTTAAAAACCGATAATATATCGTGTCGTATTTAAGTTTGGGCGCAAAGATGTGTATTATCTAAATGCTGATGTAAGAGCTTAATATACTAAAAAAATTTATTTCTCATTATTTGATATAATAAATATAAGTTACAAGGGATTTTTATATGAAAAAAAGATTCTTGATTTTTTCTTATTAGGGTATTCTCGATCTGACAATTTGGTCAAAAAAGGCCTTTTACGATATGGACGGATGTAAGGAGCCAAGGCCGGAAGAAACTAAGAAAAACGAAATATATATATATGGAATAAGGCCATCATGGGAATAAATTCTTTTATGTTTTTATATAATTCACGGTTGTGCCATTGATATTTGTGGACCTGTGTAATAAAAAACTAATTCAACCTCTTTCTTCTGCCTCTGTCTGCAGACTGCACAATAGCCGTAAAGAAATTCGATAAAAAATTTAGCCTATTAATTTAGGTGATGGTAAAAGAGAAGGAAAGATTTGCCTGAACAACACAGACAAATAGGCGCATTAAATAGCTAAAAAGTAACTTTGCGTTATTTAATTTCAAACTTATGTATTACTTACCATTTAATATAGAGTAAAATGTTTAATAAAGTTCATTCCAACACTTCTATATTTTTATTTTATTATTTATATAATATGAAAAGTAACTCTGTGTCAAAAAGTTAAGTGGGCATTTTTTATTTTTTAAAGAGTATGTCGCAGGCGCGATTCTCCCTTTTGGGAGAGGGGGGGGGGCAATGCCCTTGTTAACTTTTTTTAAAAAGTATTTTTATTCATATCAACACTTCTCATCCGCTAAAGAGATCTAACTAACATAGAAATTGTTTCTGTTGATATTAGATATATAAAAAAATATGATGTTACAGAAAGCTGTATATTTGTGAAAGCAATTCATAAATCTGATGCCAAAGAAATTTTCTCACTTGTCAACAATTTTTTATTAGAATATAATTTAGAACCAAAGAACCTGATCGCACAATGCTAAGATGAGGCGAACGTAATGTCTGGGGAAAAAGGTGGTGTTGTATTTCTAAGCAAAATGGCTGGACACTTTGTCCCGTATACCCACTGCTATAACCACCGATTGCATCTTGTTGTAAAATATTGTCTTGAAATTTTAAGTGTAGGGAAAGATTTTTTTGATATTTTTTCTTCCCTTAATAAATTTTTTCAACATGATGCAATCAAGAAAGTAAGTGAATGTGGGACCATACTCCGGCTGTTGCCCCATCGGTGGTGTGGTCACTACGACGCCATTGTTTTTTTAAAATTACATAAAAATATTAAATACTCTTTTAAAAATTAAAAATACAGGTCACAGGGCCAAAGCGTTGGGGTTTTTTGACCTTGTATATAATCATCAATTTATTTTTTTGTATTTTTCATTTGAAAAATTATTTTATTTATTAATAATAATTAATGATCAATTTCAATGCAAAACGATTCATGTTTCTAAAACTTTTGTAATACACCAATGTTAGTAATTAAACAATAAAGAAATACAGACATTTACAGATTTAGTTAAAAAATGTTTTGATATATATAATAATTTTTTAAATGACAATAATTTATTTATAGATTAAAGAAAATCTAAATCTAAAGATTTTTCTGATTTTTATTTATTTTCTACTCATAAGTTTGAGAATAATTTATTAAATGATAAATTAAAATGTATTTATTTTAATATTATTGATTTATTTATTTATTGATTTTTACTGATAATATTTATTTAGAATCTTTAGATTCCCTTTATAAATTTGATTACCCTTTTTTTAGATATAAATAATAGCATCTTTTAAAAATAAGTATTATAAAAATTCATTATCTAAAGAAATTGACGTAGCAAAAAATTTTTTAATAAAAAAACTAATTACAAAGAATGTGTTACTAATTATTTTGTTAAATTTTTATATGATTACAAAGATGCGTTTTCTAATTTATTTAACATTTTTTCTAAATTTGTTATTTGGCTCTTCAACGTCGAGTTGTGAGGCCACATTTTTAATAATAAAAAATTTGAACATGGATTCGTTTGGTGTTTGTATATTTTTTGCCGTGACCGAAGGTCACGGCTAATTGCAAAAAAAAATTCTGCCCCCCCCCCTCCTACGAGTTTTTTTTGCCCCCCCCCCTTCCAAATTGGAAAAGCTAGAATCGGGCCTGGTATGTCGCCTTGCTCTTGGGAAAATCGGAAAAGCATAACAGAATTACCCATACTCTATTTGTACAATTATTTTGGTGTTTTATACCTGTGTTCTCGTGTTTGAGATAAAGGGGGTCCACGTTGAACGTTCGGTGTAGCATAGTACTGTCAGAGACCCTTTGAAATAAAACGTGGTTGAATAAGTAATTTTTAATTTAGTCTAAATTTTATTTATCTAGTTACAATAGTCTTATCTTCTTGAAAGAAGGTTTAAAAATTTTTGTTCAGTTTGTTTTTCAAGAAATAAGTTAATTACAATTTTAAGCTCTAATGATCCACTACATCCTAACCATGTGCTTAATATAATTAACTAGCGTGAACACCAGCCTACGATTTATAGGGTTGATTCTAAATTTTGAGCTTGATAACAAAGTACAAAAACCAAAGCTATGGTACAAAGCCGATTTGGCGTCTGTTTTATGACAGACTGTCGAATCCAAATTTACTAGATGTAAATTATTTACCTCCTGAATTAATTCTTGCTATACTTTTCTAGCACGATTTGACTCCAATAGAACGGTTGTTTATTTTAAAATAAAAGATCTTCTAGAGCCCTACGAAGATCTATTTAAGCTTAGTAAAATTTATGAACGGCTAAAGGTTTATAAAGTATATATAGATTTAATTACACGGGCAACAAATATCAATGTCAGAAAAATAAGTTTATAAAAACATAAAAGTATATATCGCCATGGCCTTATCTCAAATACGTTTTCCGTTTTTCGTAGTTTCTTCCGCCTTCGGCTCCTCAGATCCGTCCATATCAAAATGGCCTTTTTTGACCAAATTGACAGATTTTGCGACCTCGAGAATACCCTAAAAAGAAAAAACTCTAGATTGTTATTTTCATATAAAAATCCCTTGTATGTATTTTTTATCTATAATAGCTCTTACATCAACATTTAGATTATACAATATATTTGACAATCTAACCTAAAAATTATCGGTTTTCCAATAAAAATATTATTTGCAATATAAATATAGCAGTTTAACTGTACAAAAAAAATTTTCCATTTTTTATATTTTTGTTTCTTTTTTGTTTTTTTAACATTTTTACTAAAAATTTTTAAAAACAAACATCTAAGATAGCACACGTTTGATCTTTGTAGTTAGCTTATGAATCTCAAAAATAGGTTGATATATAAATTTTATGGGAGAATTGTTTGGAAAAAAAAAAGAATAAAATTGTTAAACAAGGTTAAGTATTAAACTTGCTTGATTTTCTTTAAAATTGGCGAAATATTTTCAGTATGCAAAAAAGGCTATTTAAATATATTTGCCTGACTCCTCTTTGTGCAGGTATAGGTCGAGAATAGTTTTTCGTCATTGTTTACATATAATATTTAAATATGTTGAGATCAAATTAATAGATTTGCATGTCAATAGGCTCTTTAAAATTTTTCCGATTCGAACGATATATTATCGCTTATAAAATAAAAATATTATTTGAATAAATTTAACAGTTTAGATATCTTTGTTTTTAAATCTTTTTTGTTTTTTTGACATCAAAAATTAGCTGGCTTACAAAAATTGATTAGAAAAAACGGTAAACGAATTTGTATCCTTAGCAGGTCTGATCTCGGAAATTAGCTCCTCTTAAAATTTTTTTGACCGTTCTAATCAACAAAAACTAAAATGAATCACGAAATGAAGGGTAATACTTCTACATTCTGTATTTTATCGATAAAACAGGACAACAAAATTTGGACGACCTCAAGCATCATTTAAGGCAATCTTTCTTGGTTTTGGTGCTGCACGAACATGAAATCAATGTTTTGGCCAATGCCTTAAATTTTTAGTTGCAATAAGAATTTTCTATTTTTGGAATATTTTGGGCTTCTTAAGGTGAAAACAAGAACTTTGGATAAACAAAACATTCATTAATAACGTAAGGCGTTTGATTTTTTGTTTTATTTATATTTTCGTTTTTTAAAATTAAGGGCTATTGTCAAAAATTCGTTTTTTGGTTATAAAAAACTTAAAAGTATATTTTAGTTATCTTTTTTAGACCAGTTTTTTACAAGGAATCAAAATATAGTTTTTTTTTAATTTAGTAAATTTTGTAAATTTATTTTTGAACTGAGGACCCAACATAAAAACAATTGGAGACATTGATAGAAAAACTAAACCCGGGAGCCTAATGAGTGTTTAATAAAAAAGAATTCAGCCGCAGTGAATTCCTCAATTCTAGTGAATGGTAGGAAAGAAAAAAGTGAATATGAGTGAATTCACTTTTTTCCGGTGAAAAATATTCAAATAAAAAATTTTTATTCAAAAAAAAAAATGAATTTTCCTCATTTTATTAAAAAAGAACTCAATTTTTTTATTTTTTGGTAAAACGGAGTTTTGATAGTATTGATGATTCTCATTTTCTTTTTTTTTTCAATATGGAATTTTTTCAAATGAGTCGGAGTGGGGACTTCGGACAATTTTTTGAAAACTTAGTTTTTTATATGGCCAAACTCATGTTTGTTATTTTTAAATTTTATTATAATAATTAAAATTTTTATAAGTTTTTTAGAGAGCCAATCTCAAATTTGTTAACTTTTTAATAATATTTCCTCAATTTAGTATTTTTGGGTACTAAATGCCGTTTTTAATTTTACCCACAAAAGCAATTTAACCAAATTTGTCAGCAGTTCCCTGTCATAATCTTAAGGTTCAAACTAATAAAAAAAATTGCAAAATTTTATCTTATGTAATTTTGACTCCCAAAATTAGGAAACCTCAACGTATAAGCATTTGCAAACATCCTTTCTTAAATATTATAATGCAACCTATGCAAATATTCCTGTTTTTTTATTTAATTTGACTAGATTGCCCAAGTCCGATAAAATAAAACTGTCTAAGTATAAAGCTAAATTCTTTATTATTAAACATATTAAAATTTTTTATTAATATGACTTAGACTTTAAATTCGGTTTATAAAACAGTTAAAAGCGAAATTTAATTTATTTCGTAGGAACGTTGCTCGGCTAAATTTTGTAACAAATTTGAAATTTTTATTTATTACACAGGTCAACAAATATTAATGTCTGAGACGTGATTTTTATGAAAACATAAAAGAATGCATCCCCATGATGGCCTAATCTCATATATATTTTTCGTTTTTCTTGGTTTCTTCTGTCTTTGGCTCCTTAGATCCGTCTACAGTGAAAAATGGCCTTTTTTGACCAAAATGAAATACCCTAAAAAGAAAAATTTTAAAAATTTTTTTTGCATATAAAAATCCCTTATAACTTATATTTTAATCTTAATCACAAATAATGGAAAAAAAATTTTATTAATATATCAAGCTCTTACATCGGCATTTAGATAATACAAAATATTTCGCGTCCAAACTTAAATGCGACACGATATTTTATCGGTTTTTAATGAAAAAATTATTTGAAGTTTGAAATTAACAGTTTAAATATTGTGAATACGCAAAAATAAATTTTAATTTTTTGTTTTTGAATCTTTTTTGGTTTTTGACCTTTTTTCTAAAATTTTCAATGTTTATAACTGACTAAGTTTTATTAAGAAAAACGGTAAACGGATTTGATTTTCCATAAGATGGCAGGATTGATCTCTGTTGTTAACTCATAACTCTCAAAAAATCGTTGACCTGTGTAATTAACTATTTATTTGGCCCAAATGGGTTTTGCTAAGTTGCACAAATTCTCTTAACCATTTTCTATTTTTATTAATAAGTTAGAGTGAATTCTTGCCAAAGCTGATTTTAAAAAAGCTTGTTAAGCGCATAGAATGATATTAAATCTTAAATCATACTGATAAAAAAAATTGCAAAATTCCTTAGTAATTTTGGCTTCCAATACTAGGAAACCTCAATGTATAGCATTTGCAAATAATATCCATCCTTAAATATTACAACGCAGCCTGAATATTTAAATTTCGTTTGCCCCTGGTGCTAGCCAGCCGGGAGTAAAAACGCAGTGTTTAGTGAATTATTTCCTTATTTTCACACTTATTTTTCATCCCCCCCCCCCCCCCCCCCCCCCAGAAAATTTATGAAGAATGGCTATTTTTTTATTTTATAAAAATTCTATTGCACTTAATTTTAGACATATCTCACAAATACAGGCCCCCTCCTCAAACACGATTAACATAACTTAAATGGTGTTGGAAAATTATTTCCTCTGAGTAAAAGTGAAAACTTTTAAATTGTAAAATCAAATTTGTACGAAATAAAAATCTTTGAAATAGGGAAAGTCTATAAAATATCCCTATAATGTAATAATTAGGCTTAGGTTAGGTCAAAGTTAGATATAGTTTTGGTCGAAAGTAAATTACGGTTAGGTTAAGATTAAGATAAGGGTTTTTTATGATTTTAAAGGAGTATAAGAGTGCGGTTAGCCTAGGGTTGAGTGTAGCATAACGATAATGTTTGATAGCTTAGGGTTAGGTACCATAACACCCAAACAAATTGATTGGTTCAATCAAATTTTTTTTATATTTATTGGGTATCATCATAATTTTTTGTTGACGACGGATGTGAAATTATAGGTTCAATTTTAGACTAAGTAATAATAATTATTTGTACCGTCTCAACTCCTATACTGATTCAAGGCCGGGCTTAAATTTGAAAAATGAAATAAATCGGGCTGGGTCGAAAATGAAATAATATTTCTGGCTAGACCGACCAGCAGATTTGGTTGGACCTATTCGGACAGGTCGGCATTTCGGGTCCTGTTTTTCATAATAATTTTAATTTGATTAGCCAGATTTATCCAAAAAATTAATATCGCAAATTTGCAGTATTTCTTAAGTTTTTTACGCTAGGAATATAGGAACAGGAGTGTTTATTACGATTTTTTAACTTATAATCTGTTTAAAAAGCCCCTAATTAGTTTTTTGGCTCTTTTGTATCTATAAACATCAACAACGCACAAATTCCAGAATTTTACTTTTCAATTGAGTTCACTTGGTTACTCCGCATGTTCGGAGAAGCCAATTGAGCTCATTTGAGGAAAAAAGAAACAAAATGCATTTTTTTGAGAATTATTCATTTTTAAATTTAGGAATATTTCGAGGTGAGTTGCAAGAAAGGATATCTTTATTTTTCATTTGAACTTTTTCAAATGGGGGGGGGGGGGGGGGGGGGGGTAAAAAATGGTAAAGATTTGAGTTTAAAATATGGCAAATTTTGCCAATTATTTTGAACTGCAACTCTTACAATAATTAAACACTGAGCGTAATTGCAAGAAAACTTTCTACAAAACTCTATAAAAATCGTGTTGTTTTTTTTGTCCAGTGTAATTTTTAAACAAAATTTAGCATGTAATAGAAAATTAGAGTCGTATATTTAATTCGGGCCGGGCCTAATATTAAACAAATTCTCCACAAACCTGCTCATTGAGCGCTTTTGTTATACTCTACTAGCCCTTAAAGTGCGAAAATCCCATCAGGGGACTGTCATAAAGTCTGGGAAATGCGTTTTGATTCTTTACAATTATTATTTTACTATAATAAACCTAACTTGTCTTACAATCTAAAATTATATTTTAAAACTAGTATTTTTTACCTAAGGCTAGAAGTCGGCAATTCCAAAATATTATTTGGCCTCCCATTTGAACTGAGCCCTTTATCACAGCAACCTTAAATAGCTATGCATTTTAAGATGCCAAATACTTAATGTACAAAGGGATCGAAACATATTCAGAAATTTATATATATGCTGTCATTCCAATTTTTAATAGTGTACCGTTTTTAATAATTAAATTTAAAGCCTGCTTTAAGCATTAAAAATTAAAAAAAAATATTTAGTAAAATTAAAAAGATTGGAAAGAGTCTGTTTAAAATATAAAGTAATATTTAAACTTTTAAAAATTTTTTGCCCAGTAATTATTGTGCCATAGGAGTGCAAAACATTTTGTTTAACAATGGTTGGATCTTTGTTTAAAAATTTGATTATTTATTATTCCAAAAATTAAAAATACAGTTAAACCTAATAAGTAAATTTTTTTTACTTAAAGTCTCAAAGTCGCAAAAACATTCTCACTTTTAACAAATTTTGCCATTTTTTTTTATTTTTACATGTTTGTATGGCTAAGTCTCCATCTATTTTGAAAAACAAAAAAAAATAAGATTAGACCAAATTGTGAATTATTATACTGCATTTTCATATACTTGTCGAAAAAATGTTGTCTCACAGCGTGTATAATCTAATTTTTTTAAATAATAGTTTTTTTATTCAAATTACGCAAAACAAAGTTTTTCTTCCTAAGGGCGCGTTCAGGCTCAATTACAAAAAGTCGCCAATCTATGTTATTAGCATTTAAATAGTTTTTATGAAAAAAAAGTTTTTAAAAAATTAAAAAAAAATAAATAAATAAATTTTAAAATTTCTGAAATTTTTAAAATTATTAAAAAAAGGTGCACTTAAAATCTACCATTATTTTATTTTATTTTTTCCTAAATTTATTATTACTAGGACATCGCATCGCAACTCGATGGAAAGCTAAGAAGATAGTATTTTTTTATTTTAAACTTAATTTCAATAATTATTTAAAATTTGACTTTTCATGTTTCTTTTAAATGGATCCAAAAACATGCCAAACTTGTTATTACTTTGGAGGTTGAGCTAAAAAAAATTTAACTTTGAATCCTCAAATATCAATTTACATTTATAATTATGTCAGCTCTTATTTAGAGATCACGTATTTCTACTTATTATAGCAACACGGAACTTAATTAAGTTTCTCCTAATATACATAAAAACAATTTCTTCGGTTAATGCCAAAAATTAGTAGAACATGAACTTTTCTGGGAAACACTACTTAATTTTTACATTAAATTCGTTTAATATTTAAAACTTTTAGCATGCAGGCCTGTATCACAAATTATAAATATTTTACCGAATTTTATATTTCTTATAAAACAAATGCCTTTGTTGCAAATGAAAAAATAAAAATTTGGTAATTAATTCTACTCAATGTTTTTAAATGCTAAAAAGTTTCTTAAAAATTGTTGGTTACCACATGGCAGTGCAATCAAAATGGACCATGAGCCATTTGGAGGGATTGAAGGCAAACGATTGGGCATACTCAATTCCCTTCATCCATGTCCGAAATTCGGGGCAAATGAAGGCCGTACCAGCGTAAGCTGCATCAATGTGCAAAAAAATGTCTTCCTCTTTACCTGTTTTATAATGACAGTAAGTTGGCCATAATCTAACAACGAACTAAGTGTTACATGTGCGATATATACCGCTATATTAAAGAAGCATCGTATATTAGTTTTGTTTACTAAGTATGATGATACACTGATTTTATAAAAACTCACATATAGGTCCCAGCTCGGCGAGTTTATCGAAGGCACAAGCACCAGTAGTTCCAAGGGTAGCACAAAGCTGCAAGAATATATTATAAAGTTGCATATTACAGGAATATCATCCTAAAAAATCAGTGTATATTTAACTAAACCTTATAGTAGCGTCCTCCCCCCCCCCGCCCCCACTATGATATCAAGGCAAGCGAGGGGAATAACCACTAGGTCAATGAATATTACGTTATGCATTTAAATGGCGTCGCATTGGATTACTACATTTTGCAGGCTCTGCAACCCTAACAAAAAGGTCAAAACCCTCCCCGATCTTTGATCTCTTGAAAGAGACAACATAGTTTAGGCATCCCTTCTTAACCATGTAGAAAATCAAGATATTACCTAGAACTAGAGATCTTCCGATGTGGCGATAAATATAATATATTAATTTAAGATTGATCTGAGAGCCTTAAAATCAGCCCTAAATTTAGGTACCATTTATTCCTTTTATTCGAAGAAGAGTTTAGTAACTGATCCAGGTAAAAGCGTTAAAATTCCAGTAATTTAATTTTGTTAAGCTTTAAGTCTTTTCTAAATTAAGCAATCTAATACTATTATTTGTCGATCACTCTTGTTATTCGCAAATACATATCTGGTGCAATAATGCTAAAAATAAATGACACCTTTTTGCCACCTCCTAACAAAATGTTTTAAATCCTTTTTATAAGTTAATTTAAACTTAATCCTTATCAAAAATATTATTTTTGGTTATCATTTACGGTTAGAAAATCTATAATTACCGCTTTTTAAATCAGCCGTGGATAATTAAGAAACTTAAATGTTTAATTTTTTTAAGACTTTATAAAGTTTTTCCAAAAATATTTTTTTTTAAGCTAAGCGTAAATAAAAAAAAATGGTGAAATTTGAATAAAATTAATGCATACATTTTACAATAATGAGCCAAAAAACAATTAATAACAAACCTCTAATTAGTAATGCAAGTGCAAGTGGCGACAAACTGTTAAATTTTATTAAATTAATTTTTTTTTATAATAATCATAAAATATTGAAATTTGAACAAATAGAAAACTAATCTAAATTATAATTTTAATTTTAATATTTTAATATTTTATTAATATATTACCATTTAGAAGTTTATTTCTTTTATGTCACATTTTTTACGTCAATTAATACTTTCTATCCTTAATGATATAGCACGTAACTAAAATAAGCTTTCACATTGACTAATTGACAATTAAAAAGTTGTTATTACTTCTTTTATCGGAGAAATTGATGTATAAGAATCATTAATACTTTTCTTTTGCTTGTCTCTTACTGGTAAAATGTAACTAGTGCATGTCAAAACTCCTATCGAGAAGGATTTCAATTCAACGGGATTTCCATAGAACTAAGTCTTAAAAATACTTCCACCGCCCGGATTTCTCCAATTTTAAAGAGTTTTTTCTCTGAAGTTTGAAAATTAACATTAGCCCATTGGAAACATTTAAATTGTGTATTTTTTTCCAAACTCATTTATTTAAATAAAGTTGTAACCAGGCCCAATTCTAGCTTTTCCAATTTATGGTGGGGGGGGGGGGGGGGGCAGAAAAGAATTTTTGCCGCCTTCGGTGGCAAAATTAGCCGTGATCTTCGGTCACGGCAAAAAATATACATGTGCACCGATTGAATACATGTTTAAACTTTTTATTACACAACTCGACGTTGAAGAGCCTAATAAACGAACTTATAAAAAAATGTTAAATAAATTAGGAAACGCATCTTTGTAATCATATAAAATTTTAACAAAATCATTAGTAACACATTGTAATTATTAAGTTTTTTTTTTTTTTAATTTTTTGCTACGTCAATTTCTTTAGATAATGAATTTTTATCAATATTACTTATTTTTAAATGAGGCTCTAATTTAGTTTTATTTAAAAATAGGATAATCAAATTTATAAGGGGAATCTAAAGATTCTAAATAAATATTATCGGTAAAAAATCTATTATTAAAAGAATCATTAAATAAACCAATAATATTAAAATAAATACTTTTTAATTTATCATTAATATTTAAATTATTCTCAAGCTTATGAATAGAAAATAAATAAAAATCAGAGAAATCTTTTGGTTTAGTTTTTTTCTATAAATAAATTATTATTTAAAAAAGTATTATATATATCAAAACAGTTTTTAAATAAATTTGTAAATGTATTTGTATATCTTTATTGTTTAATTACTAACCGGGCACGATTTTAGACCCCCTGGGGGGGGGGGGGGGGGGGGGCAAAGGGGTTTTGAGTCGTGTCCCTCCCCCCACCCCCCAAAAAAAATTAAATTTGCTTCCCTTAAAAATACATAGAAATTTAATGTTTGCCCCCTTCCCAAAAAAAATTAAATTTGCCCCCCCCCCCTAAATAGGTATATTTATTTTTGCCCTTCCACAACCATAAAATTAAATTTGCTTCTCCAAAAATATCTAAAAATTATTATCTTAAAAATATTTACTATTTTTTTAAAAAAGTGTTTTCATTCATATCAACACTACACCGCTAAAGAGATCTAAGTAACACAGAAATTATTTCTGTTGTTATTAGATATATAGAAAAAAATATGATGTTACAGAAAGCTGTATATTTGTGAAAGGAATTCATAAATCTGATGCCAAAGAAATTTCCTTACTTGTCAACAATCTTTTGTTAGAATATAATCTAGAACCAAAGAACCTGATTGCACAATACTACGATTGGACGACCGTAATGTCCGGGGAAAAAGGTGGTATTTAAGTTTATCAAAGCAAAATGGCTGGACACCATGTTATATTTACTGCTTTAACCACCGATTGCATCTTGGAAATTTTAAGTGAAGGGAAAGATTTTTTTAATATTTTATCCCTAAATTTTTACAACATGATGCAATCATGGAAGTAGGTGAATGCGGGACCCTACCCCGGCTGTGCTTCATCGGTGGTGTGGTCACAACGACGCCATTGTTATTTTAAATAAAAATTACCTAAAAATGTTAAATACTCTTTTAAAAATTAAAAATAAAAAAGTTTTTATATTTTCAGGTCACAGGGCTGAAGCGTCGGGGTTTTTTGACCATATTTATAATCAACGATATATTTTTTTTGTATTTATCATTTGAAAAATTAATTTATTTATTAAAAATAGTTCAATTTCAATGCAAAAAGATTTTTCTAAAACTTTTGATTTAATATACACCATTGTTTGTTACAAATTGAACAATTAAAAAATACAAATCATTTACAGATTTATTTAAAAACTGTTTTGTTATATATAATATTTTTAAAATGAAAATAATTTATTTATAGATAAAAGAAAAACTAAACCTAAAAATTTTTCTGTATTTTACTCATGAGTTTGAGTATTTTAAATATTAATGATAAATTAAAAAGTATTCATTTTAAAAATATTGATTTATTTATTCATCGTAGGAGAGGGGGGGGGGGAGGGGGGTTTGAGTATGAAACCCCCGCCCCCCCCCCTCCCCCAACTAATATACCAATTAAATATAAAATTAAATTACATTTGAAATATTTTTAAATATTTAATTTTAAAATCTCCCTTTAAATATTTTTATTATATAAATTCATTACATAATTGTATCATTAATATAAAAATTTATTACATATAATATATCAATAATATAATTTTTTTAATACCATATAATATATATGTTTGTTTATATAAACATTTATAAAAGTCCTTAATGATTACTCAAATTTTAAAAAGCAAAATTAAGTAACAATCATGCCCGCACTATGCCGCCGAAGGCGGCAAAAATTTTTTTTTGAAACTCCTTCCAAGCTTTACAACTTGCTACGCCCTTGTATTTATTAATTCTTTTAATAATTAGATTTTTTACCTATAATATTTATTTGAAATCTTTGGACTCCCTTTAAAAATTTGATTATCCTTTTTTTCGATATAATTGAAGCCTTTTTTAAAAATAAATATTGATAAAAATTTATTATCTAAAGAAATTGACGTAGCAAAAAAAAATTTTAATAATAAACTTTAATAATTACAAAGAATGTGTTACTAATAATTTTGTTAAATTTTTATATGATTACAAAGATGCGCTTCCTAATTTATTTAACATTTTATCTATAAGTTTGTTATTTCTTCAACGTCGAGTTTTGAGGCTACATTTTTAATAATAAAAAGGTTAAACATATATTCAATTGGTGTATATGTATATTTTTTGCCGTGACCGAAGGTTACGGCTAATTGAAAAAAAAATTCTGCCCCCCCCCCACAAATTTTTTGCCCCCCCCCCCCCCATTAAAAAGCTAGAATCGGGCCTGTTACTAACAAACAATGGTGTTTTAAATCAACAGTTTTAGAAATATAAATCGTTTTGCATTGAAATTGATCATTAATTATTTATAATAAATAAATTAATTTTTCAAATGATAAATACAAAAAAATTAATTGATGATTATAAATATGGTCAAAAAACCCCGACGCTTCGGCCCTGTGACCTAAAGATATAGAAACTTTTTTATTTTTAAAAGAGTATTTAATATATGTTTTTTTTAAATACAATGGCGTCGTCACCACCGATGGGCAGCCGGGGTACCAGCTTCCTTTACTTCCTTTATTGCATTATGATGAAAAATTTATGAAGGGAAGAAAAAATATCAAAAAAATTCTTTCCCCTCACTTAAAATTTCAAGACAATCTTTTACAACAAGATGCAATCGGTGGTTAAAGCAGTGAATTATTTGAACAAAAGATTGTTGACAAGTGAGGAAATTTCTTTGGCATGATTTATGAATTGCTTTTACAAATATACAGCTTGTAATATCATATTTTTCTATATATCTAATAACAACAGAAATTATTTCTGTGTTAGTTAGATCTCTTTAGCGGATGAGAAGTGTTGATATGAATGAAAACACTTTTTAAAAAAAGTAAATATTTTTAAAATAATAATTTTTAGATATTTTTGGGGGAACAAATTTAATTTTATGAGTGGAAGGACAAAAATAAAATTTCTATGGTTGGGGGAAGGGGGGGGGGCATGTTTACATAAAGTTTTAGTCGGTGATTTTTTTATTAAATTACAACTAGTATTTATATTGTTATGGTAATTTTTGGTCAAATTTATATCTGCTGATGATGTCACAAAATTGTCGCAAATGCGATTAATGCATTATTAAGCTATTTTTTTCCGTGCGGCAATTATATATAAGTAGTATTTTGGTAAAATTTTTCCATTTTACCATCTTGTGATAATGTCACCAAATTGTCGCAAATGCGATTTGTTCAGTATTAAACTATTGTTCGTGCGATTATATATTTGTAGTTTTCTGGTAAAATTTCTCCATTTTATACTCTGGTGATAATGTCACCTAGTTGTCGCACGTGCCAAAAATTTAACATTTTCTTGCTTGTCTGACCTGACCTTCAGGCACAATTCTAGACCTCTTTTGGGAGGACATTGCCCCCTCCCCCAAAACGTTTTTTGCCCCCACCCAAAAGTTTTTTGCCCCCCCCCCCCCCCCCCGAAAAAAAGTTTTTGCCCCCCCCCTTCCCCCCTCCCCCAAAAATTTTGCCCTTCCACCCCCAAATAAAATTTGCTCCTCCAAAAATTATTAGTTTAAATATTTACTTTTTTTAAAAAGTGTTTTCATTCATATTAACACTTCTCATCCGCTATCAATTAAAAAATGAAAATTACTGATTTTTTTAATAAAGATATTGACATTTATTTTCAGCAAGGGCGTAGCAAGTTGTAACGCTTGGGGGGGGGGGGGGGGGGGGGGTTACAAAAAAAATTTTTGCCGCCTTTGGCGGCATAGTGCGGGCACGACTGCCATAGTGTTTTAGTTTGAAATCTACTGATTATGATTGTTACTTAATTTTGCTTTTTAAAATTTGAGTAATCATTAAGGACTTTTATAAATAATGGTTATATAAACAAACATATATGGTATTAAGAAAATTATATTATTGATATATTATATGCAATAAATTTTTATATTAATGATACAATTATGTAATGAATTTATATAATAAAAATATTTAACTAGTATTTTAATTTGAGGGGAAGGGAGATTTTGAAATTAAATATTTAAAAATATTTTAAATGTAATTTAATTTTATATTTAATTGGTATTTTAGTTTAGGGGGGGGGCGGGGGATATGCTTTACAAATTTTAATTTGGGTGGGGATATGGCATGCTTGGGAGGGGGGTGGTTCATCCCCAAACCCCCCCCCCCCTCTCCTACGCCAATGATCTTCAGTACTTATTTTATTTAATTTCCTTATAATTTTATACATTTTTGAAAATACAATATCTGATGAAATAGTCATAAATTCCGATTATTTGGAGTGAGAATAATTTAAATATTAATGATAAATTAAAAAGTATTTATTTTAATATTATTGATTTATTTATTCAATCTTTTTATAATATATTTTTTACCGATAATATTTATTTAGAATCTTTAGAATCCCTTTATAAATTCGATTATCCTTTTTATATATATAAAATTAGAGCCTCTTTTAAAAATATGTAATAATGATAAAAATAAGTAATATTGATAAAAATTCATTATTTAAAGAACTTGACGTAAATAAACTTAATAATTACAAAGAATGTGTTACTAATAATTTTGTTAAATTTTTATATTATTACAAAGATGCGTTTTCTATTTATTTAACATTTTTCTATAAGTTTGTTATTTGGCTCTTCAACGTCGAGTTGTAAAGCCACATTTTTTTCTTAAAAAGGATAATAACTTCTAGTAGGCTGGCAAGTAGTGACCTGCGTAAAGGTGATTTGGTTCTTCTCGGGAACGAAAAATCATTAACTGGGGCGTTGAAATTTGATGAATTTTATAATTTAATCAAAACAACCTCTAGCATGAAATTGTTAAATTAATACAATACACTGCTCACAGTCAGCTAATTAATTATATTGCTTACTCTTTTAAGACATAATTGCAAATTTTATTATGCGCATTAAACGTTTATGTTCATGTTTTATTTAATTTTTTACCATAATATTAATTATTAGTTATATATAACCAGTGTTTATTCATATATATTCTTCCAAATAGCATAATTATACAATATGTTTTCATGATATTCAATCTTTACTATTCATTTTCTAAAATTTAAAGTTTTATTTAATTCATTTTTATCATTCATATATATCATTTATTTTTCATACGCATTCATAGCAAAGGATGAAATTATACTTACAATTAATTTCTGAATCTAATATCTTTTTAAGCAATTGATATTAGTGCAAACAATTAACTTTAATTCGCATATCCAATTTATAAACGCAATTATTTTTTTATTTTATGAATATAATAAATTACTATTAATTTTAATAATAAAAAGTTTGAACATGGATTCTTTTGGTGTACATGTATATTTTTTGCCGTGACCGAAGGTTGCCGCTGAAGGCGGCAAAAAAAAATTTCTGCCCCCAACAAGTTTTTTTATGCCCCCCCCCCAAATTTGAAAAGCTAGAAGACCTGCTGACCTTATAATTATAATGCTTTTGTGAATTTTTATTTACATCTGCCGAAAAAGTCACCAAATTGTCGCAAATGCTATCTATGCATTATAAATTAATTTTCCTCAATTTTATTTATTCGTACGATAATATATAAGTGATTTATAGTAAAATTTCTTTATTTTTCTTATGTTAATGCCACCAAATTGTCGCAAGTGCAAACAATTTAATAAACTTATTTATTTTAATAATTTATAAGCATTCGCGACAGTTTTGTAACATCAACTCAGCAGGCTTATTAACAAAATTTACCAAAATTTATTCATAATTGCCACAAACAAGAAAAAATCGGAAAAAATTTATCCAATATTTAAATAATTGCAGTGACAATTCGGTGACAATGTCACTAATTGCCTAAATTGAGAAATTTTATACAAGAATTACTAATGCATGTTCAGCCCCAAAAAAAAGTCTAAAAAAATATTTACCATTAAATTATAGGCATTTGCGACAGTTCTGTGACATCAACTCAGCAGGCTTAAGATTGACAAAATTTACCAAAACTTATTTATTAAATAATGTTACAAAAAAACACGGAAAAAGTTTCCCCAATATTTAAATAATTGCATTTGCGAAAATTGACAAATTTCATACAAAAATTACTATTACATGGCCCGAACAAAAATTGAAAATATTAGATTATATGCATTTGTGACAGCTCGGTGACATCATCTCAACGGGCTAAAGATGGACAGAAATTAACAAAAGATTATAAATAAATGGCATTACAAAAAAAATTTAAAATTTTCTTCCAGTATTTAAATATTTGCATTTGCGACAATTCGGTGACAAGGTCTCTAGTTGCCAATAATTGAAAAATTAGGATTAATAACACACGGGTGCCCCAATCAAAAAAATCAAATAATATTTAATATTATATCATTTGCATTTAGGACAATTTATGAAATCATTTCAGCAGACTTGAGATTAGTAAATAGTGTTACAAACAAAAAATTTCCAGAGCTTAAAATTGTCAATATTTATTAAATTATTTAAATTTAGTTCTTATTCAAAATCATATAAACAACAAAATTCAACAAACCTTGCCAATCCTAAATTTTTCTCTCACACTTTTTCTCTTCAAAAACTACCGTTAAACATCTGGTCGTTAAATCTCCTTGTTTATTTGAAAAACTCATTTTAAAAAAAAACTTAGAAAATCCGCCCGGGTTTATAGCTCCAGGAGTAAAAAAAACTCCGGAATATAGAACTTCCCGCCTTACTCCTCCCATAAACTCCAATTGGAGTTATAACAAGCCTTACATGTACGGTGAAAAGAGAAGGGGACCTAAATTTTTACCATATGTCTAGGAATTTTAATAAAGTAACTCCACTCGTTATTTTTGTTTTGTAAATATGGACTCTTTGGTTGAGTTTTAAATTGAATCATTTTAAATACAAAAATTCATAAAAAGTAATAATTAATTTAAAGGACAAAAAAATGCCTTAAATGTCGTTACAAAGATATGTTATAAGGTTTAATTCATTTCATTAAATATATATGAGAAAAATTTTAAATAGGATAAAAATAAAAGTTTGTAGTTAATATAAAAAACAAATATTTATATATACCTATACACAATAATACACAGAACTTAAAACTAAGAGACTCTCCAATTTTTACAATTAGAGTTATTATTTTCATAAGAACTAACCAAAGGGTGTTGTCCGTACGGTACCCGGAAATTTGGTATAAGGATTGCTAGACCAACATTAAAGTCGCCAGGGAACCTGGGTTAGGCTGGCTACCTTCAATTTATAGGGGGCAAGCGTTTGGTAAAATTAACCAGTAAAAACAAAGCCCACTGTAAATGGGAAGAGGGGAGGGATTAGGCTGCCCCCTTGGTTAAGGGTCATCCCTAAAAATATTAATGAAATGTGGTATAAATTTCATATACCCTCCCCATTAGGGGGAACGGCTTACCCGTATCCGTTTATTTTGTTTTAATCACACTTTGTAGGCAAACTATAACATTGATAAATTTTTAAGAATTAAATAAACAAAAAAATATATTAACAAAGAAAATATTTAAAAAAAATTTTTATATATAAAACAGCCTAACTTTTAATAAAACTTCAAATGATATTTTATGATTAAATATCGTGTCCTATTTTGGTTGGGGTGTTAAATATTCTGTATAATGGAAAACTAATTAAGAGCTTTATATGCTTAAAGATTTTGTTTATCATTATTTTTAGATAAAATTTCTCGAGGTCAACTGTCAATTTAACCCGATTGAGCCCTTTTTTCAATTTATATCTAAGAAAATAGCCGAAGTCTAAAGAAAACGGTAAACAAAAAAAAAAATAAAGCCATCATGTATTTATCACTAATATTGTCGACCTGTGTTATTATTTTTTTCAAAAATTTGTCTCTGACACTAAAAAAAAATACACAGTATCTGTGCCTTCCCCGTATATTTTTTAGTCGCTATTGACATCGATCCCTCCAAGGTATCAGCTAGTTTGTATCTAATTATTTAATAAACATCATTAAAAATATTACGTAAAAAGGGATGTAACCAGCCTCACGATCTTCAATTATGGCGTCTTTTAGAGCTTTACCCCGTAAAGATAGGTCATTATCCGATTCCAGGTATCGCATTTTGACTAATCCTATGAGTCCTGCTTTTTCAACCGAAGAATGGGCCTGTTAGAGCAAAAAACAAAATTTAAAGTTATTTTACGGAAAATAACAGAAACTCTTAAATTGATTTTTATAAAGTCCGGTTACTTGGTCAGAGCAATATGCGATAAGACGTCCATTTATCTCGCTATCGTCTTTATCGGGATATAGCTCTTGCACCTTTCGGATAGCTTCTGTACGAGCCGTTATGACGGATATGAAGGTCGCTTCACTTTCGGTCGTCTAAAGATTAAAGAGATAGCTCATTTAAGCATTAAACATTATGATTTACATTACTCTCAATGTTTTTATCCCATTTCCTTTCCGGACATGTTTTATTTCCTCAACACATTCGGCATGTCATAAAAATTGCCATTAAGACTCTTCCGACTTCAAGACCAAACTTTAAAATTTAAATATTACTTAGTAAGCTAAAAATCTTAATTTTTGCAATAGGATATTTTAAAATCAAAATTAGGCAAGAAATATAATAAATATCAAAAGTTAAGCAAAAACATAGTTTTAATGTTATTTCGTTTTTGAGTTTTTATTATAAATAAATAGTTTTTGTATATGCAGAATGGTTTACTTTTTGCATTTTTGTTTATTTTAAATGTATATGAGAGACTGATTAATCTGAATGAAAAAAAGGAAAATAGATTGAAAATGGTACAAACTATGGAACCAAATTCACTTGAATTTGATATTCCTGTTATATCTAAATTTATCAATAGACGAAATCTTATTTCTTAAAATATTCTGTAACATTTAACACCAAAGATTGTTTTTTAAATTCAAGTTAAAGAAAAAAGGCTTGGACACTGCTTGCAATATTTAATTGAGATCGTATATTGTCGTTCTTGCTGTCAGGTCGTTGTGTACACGAAAGTCGTTTGCTACAGAAAATTTAGTTTTTTTATATTTGTTTTAACCCGCGATTAGCACTGTGGGGTCCATATGGACCCCAGAACATTTTGAATTTTGAATATCTTAAAAATATTATAATGGGCTAAATTTATATAACTTTTTTCATAAATTTATAACAAACAAAACTAGTAATTAAAATTTGGTAACTAATAAGAAAATTTGTTTAGAAATTAGAAATTTTATTAAGGTCCGTATGGACCCCACACTCTTAATTTCACTGTTGAAAACCATGATATTGCCTCAATGTAAATTTAAAATTAAAAATTGCAACCTTTTCTAGGTATTTTTTTAAATAGTTTTACTATATAAAATGTTTGATAATGATAAGAATTATTTTTTTTCTTTATATAATATCTAGGTTTAAAAATGAATAAATAGCCAAAAATAATTCTTTATTTCAAAATATTTTTTTTCCTTAATTTTTCTAATAATGTTCTACTAGACATATAAACACTATTTGATCTATAATACTGATAAATTTAGTCAAACAATATTTATCTGATGGAACCTCTCATTATTCATATTTTTCTTAGTTTGTAAAATAAAATTTACCTTACAATAATAAATAACTTATATTTTGTAAAAGAGGAGCACGTATTTTTCCTCAAAATAATAAAAAAATAAAGTTTATAGCTATTAAACTCTTGAAGTCATAGAGGTGTGAATGGGGTCCGTATGAACCCCACTATTCTATTCGCGTTACAAATTTCTCACCCTACCATTCGCTGGTTAACCAAAGCCAATAAACTCTTAAAACTATAAAAAAAAGAGTTTGCTAACTGTCAAATTCATAAAAAAAGGGTTTCCGTTGTGTTCACCATTTACTCATTTCATTTAAGAAAAAAAAATTAAATTTTAAGATTTAAAATAATAATTTTCGATAATTAAATATGTAAATATAACTAACAAAGCGGCTTAACTTTGAGCAAGTTAGCAAAATACAACACATTTATTGGATATGGACAAAGTCTAGAACGCATCATAATTAAACAATTTTGTTGGTAAGTTAGCTACCGATTACGCTTAACCCCTCTCCAAAAAATAGACCGAGCCTTTAACTAATAATCTTATCAATTTGCCAACAATTAATTTGGCCTTGGACATTTAGCCATCACATGCTCCGGTAAGCATGAGCGATATTATATTTTGCAAAAGAGGTGTTTATTTCTATTCTGGTGATCTTTAGTTAGTTTATTTGTTTTTGTAAAAAAAAATTTACAACTTTTCTAAAATAAAATTATCGGTTTAGTTTGCGAATTTTAGGAGTAATTTTGAAGTGATCATTAGCTATGTTTATATGGATTTATATAAAATTAATAGAGCAATTGCTCAATATAAGAAATTATTATTTTAACAATGGTTAATAATTTTTGATGTAAAAGCGAATTTCCAAAATTTTGCATTTTTCGAGCTTTCGAAATGCCCGGACTCTCAACGCGCCAGTTTAATTTTCTTACTAAAAATTAACCATGCCCACATTCCCTTTAACTTACTATTTCCGATATTTTAAAAAGACGTTCCTTTTATATTCTACAAACTTTTAGCGAAGCTATTTAAAAAAGCATAATAAAAACCTAAGACATAAAGTGCTATAAGTGAAACATTGGTCGCCGTTTTCGATTTTGGTGTTGTCGCTTTTTAGAAAATCTCCGTATAAACATGTCCAAGATTATAAGGGTATCAAAAACAGAACCCCATTATTCGCCTATTCCGAAGACCCAGCAATATAAGAAATTTTGGACAAAAAAATATATGGGGAAGGGGGGGGGGGGGGGGGTAGCAATGAGATAGAAGTGGAAATAACTCATGGTGTTTTTAAACAAAACCGTGGTAAAATACATTCTAATGAATGAAACAATCAAACTAACACTTGATTGTCAAACCTGCCACTTTAGGAATTTTCATTGTTTTAAAATCAAAGAAAAATTGTTTTTTAAAAAATTCATAAATTTTACTATCAATTTTTTTATTACCATTGTTCAGAGGTTACAATACTTGAGGAGCTCAAACTCAGTTGTTTTTTGCTGAGTTCTTCTCTTTTATCACAATCGAATTTACGATTTTTTTCTATTTTTTTATGAAAAGTTTGATTAATGTCTGTTGAGTTTGTTTTAAAAAATTAAAAATTCCAGTTTTTCACAAAATGGTTAAATTTATTAATCTAGAAAGAATTTTACTATTCCTCTGTTTTTGTCGACAAATATTTTTTAAGAGCGATTAGCAATGGAGGGGGGGGGGTTTAAATTTGCATACTTAGAGTTCGCGAAGACTCCATCCATACTTAAGAGGGATGGGGCCTGTCCCACCTACATAAAGAATTAGAAAGACAAGAGATATATAAGTAGGAGGAGAGTTAACGAAAGGGGGGGGGGGGGTTTAGATATTTTTACTTTCAGACCCTCATTTATATTTTTCCCAAAATATTAAAAACCCAGATTTTAGTCTAGATGCCAAAATATATTGAATTAATTAACAAACAAGAAAAAACAACACATATCACCAAAAACTTGAAGGACGATGGTTGCCATAAATTATGCTTTAGGTCATCCAAATTCGTTGTCCTGTATCACAGGAAAAATAAGCTTGATTGAAAAATGATTATATTGTCACAATTTTTTTACCATAATTGGCTATTGGATTAAAATGCAAAACAAGCATTTTTAAAAATTATGAATAAAAAACATATACAAAATATTTCAATATTTCTAAGGGGCAAAACTATACTAATAAATAGCACATGCATATAAATAATTTATTACGCTAATTCAGAACGCAAAATTCAATCATGTTAACCATCTGGCCTAAATATATTTAATTTATCGCTTATTTTATCTTAGCCTAATAATTTAATCTATTCGGCCTCCTAAATTATTAATAATTAAGGCCCTAACCCGATCAAGTATTTTGAAATTATTTGAATTCTAATTTATAGTTAACATTAGCCTTAATGGATATAATAAGGCCGTGTGCAACGCGGCGTTTTTATTTGAATCGGCATGCACACCCAAATAAAATCGAACTAAATAAATGTACGGAAAAAGTAACATTTTGCTTATATTCCATAAATGTGTTAGCAAAAATGTAATTTCAAATCCACTATTAACTTAAAACGACTTTCTCACTTTTATTGTAAGTTAAATATTATGTACAGACCTGAATAACCCCTCCCCCAGCTGTGGCAGTGTTTGAGTGCAAGAAAACATCTGGCATTCCAACCATTTTGCCCAGCCAATCCATAACTATTGTTTCGAGCTCTGTACAGGCGGGACTGGAAGCCTACATTCAAAATAAGGATTTTATTTTAAATATAATACAAGTCAACTAAAATGTATCAGGACTAATTTATCTATAACCCGGTTTTCGCCATATAATTAATTTAATTCCAAAAGTACTTTGCGACTTCGAGACTTGGAAAATTTTATTTACATTACAAGTAACTTTTTTAAATTAAGCTCTTCAATATTTATAAGATATTTTATCAACGAACGCATTTTAATATTTTATAGTGTGGATAACCTAAATATTTATAATAAAGCCGTCCTAAACTATAACGGCCTATATTTTCTTCATAAACAGAGTGGCAAATAAAAAAGAGATTAATAATTCACAATTTGCATATTAAGATTTTTTGAACATGTACACATTTAACCTTAACTTTTAAATGCAACATTAACAATGGTATTGTCACGAGGTAAAAAAAAGAGGCGCTTATTTGTTCGCCTGGAGGATGTTGTATGGAGAAAATTGGGGACTTTCATAACTCCAGGTATTAAGTGCGTCAGCTAATAGCTTGATATCTATTAAAATTGCCACATTTATTCTCCGGGAGATCAAAGTATGCAGGCTTTACAACCTTTAAAGAGCCGGGGACCAGAGTCATTCATTCACCTGCTTAAACTGCCCTAGTCAGGGCAATGTGTGTGCGTTATCATATTTGAATTTTCTAAATTTTTATTTTTATTAAATCAGGCTTTTTTTAAAAATGATTTCAATTTTTGAGTCTCAAGCACTGACTGACATGTTTATTAATATAAATAATTATGTTAGGAGAGAAAGGCTAATTAAAAAAGAAGCGATTGAAAATTTGTAAACAGGTGGGTCTAAATAATTAATTACCTTACGTTCTAAATTTTGTCAAAAATTATAAAAATTATTATGTGTTTGTGCTCAAAATGAATAATTCATTGACAGTTAATAAAATAATTTGATAATAGAAATTTTCCCTAACTTTTTTTCCAGGGGCACGTTTTACTGGTCTAAATAATTATATCATAGTATAGTATTTTTTTTCATTTCTTTTTCAGTTACTACATTGAATTTTGTCGGCATGTCATAAACCTTCAAAAACAAATAGTCATCCATGGTTGTATACCCAATGCAACCGACAAAAAGGGCGGCTCATGGATTCATGCATGATTCAACCAATCACAATGGTTGGCTTCTATTATTACACAGGTCAACAATTTTTTGATAGTCATAAGTTAACTACAGAGATCAAACCTGCCATCCTAGGGAATATCAAATCCGTTTACCGTTTTTCCTAATCAAACTTAGTTCAGTTATAAACATTGAAAATTTTAGAAAAAGGTCAATAAACCAAAAAAGATTCAAAAACAAAAATAAATTGAAATTTTATTTTTGCATATTCACAATAGTACTGTTAAATTCAAACTTCAAATAATATTTTCATTAAAAACAGATTATATATCGTGTCGTATTTAAGTTTGGACGCAAAATATTTTATATTATCTAAATGCCGATGTAAAGAGCTTGATATTTTAATAAAATTTATTTTTTATTATTTGTGATTAAAAAAAGTTTCAAGGGATTTTTATATGCAAAAAAGATTTTTAAATTTTTTTTAGGGTATATTTTGATCTGTCAATTAGGTTAAAAAAGGTCATTTTTCGTTATAGACGGATCTAAGGAGCCAAAGACGGAAGAAACTAAGAAAAACAAAAAATATTTATGAGATTAAGCCATCATGGGGATGCATTCTTTAATGTTTTTATAAAATTCACGTTTCTAACATTGATATATGTTGACCTGTGTTATTTATATGTGAGTGGTTTTGGCCTTTATGGCTTCCACTAACTCGTTTTTATTAAATGCTCAAAACGTTATTTAAGTGCGCGTTCAGATTTCATTCATTTTTTTGAAAATTTTTATTTTTATTAATTATTTAAAAACTTTTTTCCGAAAAAATTATTTTTAATGCTATGGCGACTTTTTGTTAAAAGCTCAATGTCAAAAAGTTCTTAAAATATGAAAAACTGCTGAACGCGGCGCTCTAAAATAATTAAATGTAATTAAAATAAGATATCAACAAATTGAGAAAATGCACCATGGCGAAAAGTTGAAGACTTCCAGCGTCTAAACCCTATGTCTCTCGGGAAAATATTGTTTGGACTTAACGTATAAAGCCAAACTCTGTCGGCAGAGTATTCTTAGACTTTATAGAATCTCTAAAACTTATTTTTGCCGGCGGGATATCCTCAGCGTCCTCCTACTGAATTCCCGCCTTAATTTTTCATGATCCAACGAACAAACTTTAAAACTCAAAAAGCGGTATTTTTGTCATAATCGGTGATTATAATACATAAGGTACATTTAAAATTTTTTATTTCCCCCTATTTATGAATAAATTAGCACCCCTTAAATTTTAAATATCTTTAAAAATATTATATATTGTTGTTCAAATATTTGTGACTTTTTTCTTAAATAATAAACAAAACTAGTAATTAAAATTTGGACAAATTATAATAATAATAATAAATTAGAAATTGGGGTCCTTATGCCACCTAGTCAATTTCGATGTTTAAGATATTGCCTCAATGTAAATTTCAACTAAAAAAATTGCAACCTTATTTTCTAAGTATTCTTTAATATATATTAAGTATATAGAATAATTGAAAATTATATAATTTAATTTATTTTCTTTATTAAATATCTAGTTTATTAGGTGAGTAATAGCCAAAAATATTTTATTTCACAATTTATTCATATATCTTTTTTTGTTCTAAGGCCTAAAAACTATAATAAATAATATTGATACATTTACTTTATTGACAAGATTTATTTAATTTAACATAAAAAAAATAAAAAATTCTTATTCTAGAATTCTTCTACTGTGTATCAAATAAAATACAATATACATTTAAAATAACTTTTAAAATAGCACAATTTTTCTTTAGAAATAATAAAAAAAAAATTAGTTTTTTTTGAAATCATTGAGGTTTAAAATTAGGGTCCGTGTGGAGCCCGCTGTAGCATTCACGTTATAATTCTTACCCTGTGGGTTAAAATATTACATTTTTAAGCTTCACCAAAGATTTTTTCAGAAAATTATATAAAAAGAATTATAATTGTTTATAAAAAGGTTATGTTAATTTAATTATCAAAATATTGATATTAAAATAAAAATATTTACTATATCCAAAATATATAACCTTTGCATTAAAATTTTTTTATCGCTAATTTATCCAAAATTTTCTAGCGGGACGCTGGAACAGGTCCAAATATCATTCCGCCAGCGGAATTTAGCCTTTTTTAAATACATAGTGCTGCAACACAATAGTCCCCGGAAGGATCTTAGTTTTCACTAATTCTTAATTAGATTTCTCTATATTAATATATAACTTTTCGCCATTATTATGTTTTCATATTCTCGATTTATTTATATTTTGTTGTAACATTAAACAGGTCGACAAAAATCAATGAGTGAAAAAAGAATGACACTTGGATAATATTCCACATGTTGGTAAGATTTATCTCATGTATTTTTTTCCGTTTTCTGACATTTCTTCCTCCATATTCTTAAATATAAATTTAACACGGTCAAATGGCCAAACTAACAAAGAGAATTTTTTTATTACCTGTGACAATTTTTATCTAAAAAAAATAAAACTTTTATAACAAGCTTTAGTATTTAGGTTGGCATCCCCAATTTAAATAGGACACGATATATTAAAAAAAATTATGTGAAGTTTAAATTTATGTTAAATATAGAAAAAAAAATATTATTTTTGTCCTTTTAACATTTTTAAAAAAATTTAATGCTTATAGCTGGTTTACAAAGTTTGATTAGAAAAAACGTTAAACGAATTAATAAATACCAGATCTGGTCTCTAAAGTTAGCTCACTCTCAAAAATTTGTAGACCTGTGTTATTTTGAAAACTACACAACATGTTGATTTGAGTTTAATTAAAACAAGTGAAAAGTGCCAAAACCAAACATACAAAATAAACTAAGATTAGAAAATTAAAAAATATTAAAAGTTTGTGTAAAATAAGTATTTATTTAGTGTTTAATAAAATTACTATTTTTTGTTTAATTTATTTAGATTTTGAAATTTTAATCAAAATATCGAAATTTATCAAATCATTTCAACTCAATTGAACCTAAAAATTGCTTAAAAACCCATAAATATTAGTCTTTGGCCTATATAGATTTTTTGACGGTTTATTTACTTGGTTATCCCCACTGATAACAATAAAAATCTGACATATATTGCGTCCGTCCTTTAGACTCAAAAACTAAAAAATGTTGATAAATTTTTAAACAAATTAACAAAATCCAAAAATTTATTTAAATTAGATTAACAAAATTAATCCAAAAGTTTGTTTAAATTAGATTAACAAAATTAGACATTGCTGTTTGCGTCAAAGCTTATTATAAAAAAAAATTAATTAGAAATTGTAGTTAAAAGTATAAATTATTAGTTAGCTTGTAAATTATTCTAATTTTGTTTAGTCTTTGAGTCTTTAAGTTATAGAGTCATTTTTGGCATTTTGAGAAATATTTTTGGTGTGTACAGTGGAGAAAATTTCTGTCAGAACAAGAAAAAGAATTATAGTGTAATATAAATTTTGCTTGGTTTAAATCCTATCTAAGGAGGTTAAAATATCTAGACCAGAAAACAATTATAAACACCATGGGGGTTTAAATATTGCCATGTGTAATTATAAAAAAATTAGCGCACCCAGGCGACTTAAGATAAAAATCCATAGAATTGACCCTTCGAATACTAACCAAATTAAGGGCTGCGTTAAAAGAGTGCAAACACAATCTAAGCCTGCAGCACCAAGTCGTTTAACATTTTATTAAAATATCAACTTTTACATTGCCTAGTTTCTCTGAACAAAAAACAAATAGTTTGTAGAAGAACGTATTTTATAAGCAATTTGAATAAAATATGGTCGCAAAAAATAAAAAAATTAAACAAAATTAGTATGAATGGGGTTACATAGCTTTTATGAATAAAGTAAGTAAACCCAAGTAAATCCTAAGCAATTAATGGCATCCGCTATCATATCACCCAGTAGAGATGGATAGGAATTTAAGGCAGGGAAGTAGGCGTGCATATATGGACTTTGCCAATGTGTTACCTAATATATTTAATATACACACTAAAAATTTAGAGCTTCGTCTTTAAAAATTTGAGCTTTCTTAACATTTTAAAAACATCACAAGAAGATAATAGGTTGAATATGTAAGTGCGTAAAATGTTACCCCAGGTATAATAACGTTTTCGACATCTTTCATAATATCCCCCCAGGATTCAGGATTATTAGGTGCACTATCTGGTAACAACTTTCTCATGTACCCAGGGCTTACGTTAGGGAAGACGCGTTGTTTGCGGATATCACGTAAATAGTCGGCTATAAAATCCACTAACTCCTTACCTAATTTATCAATTGTTATAAAATCATTGTGTTTAATTTTTAATCGCTGCTCACATAATTTGTGCTTAAAGGGCAATAAACAATATTAATTGTGAATTATGTCACCCTAGGTAAATTTTATCTTGATTTCTATTTATTATATTAGTAAATTCACATCAACAAAATTTAGATCAGATTATGCGATGACGGTTTTTGGGTTTAGTTGCCTCTGATTTTTTATATTGGGTCCAAAGTAAATAGTTTAGATACTAAATTTCTAAAAATCTATTTTGGAAGAACGAAAATCGAATTTTATGCCCCCATAGAAGAAAAATAAAATATTTAAATTTTATAAAAATCGTATTGCGTATCATAATTAATGTTTTGTTAGTACAGATTTTTTTTTTATTTTTTTACCTTGTGTTTTACACATATCGAAAAATTTCAACATGGGTCGGGATAACAAAGATTTTGAGCTGTCATTTAAGATCCGATCCGTTTACAGTTTGTATAAATTTTTTTCAAACATAACACAGGTCGACTAAATTTAATGTGTGCAAAAAAATATCATGAAGCTAAAATATTCCCCATGTTGCCTATGTATTATCCGTTTTCCGAAGTTTCTTTCGCATTCAGCTATTTTCTTATGTATATATCGAAAAATAGCCAAACTTGACCAAATTGACAGATTTTGCGACTTTAAAAAAATAAAAAAAAATTTATATCAAAATCACTTCTAGCTTGAATTTTTATAAGTAAATAAGCTATTACATCAACAATAAGTTATATAGAATATTTGCCATCCAATTCTGACACGTTAAAATCGGGTTTAATTAAAAATTATTTGAAGATCGATATTAGCTCTTTTATATTTGAAAATAAAATTTTTTAATATTTTTTTGTTTTTAAATATTTTTTGATAATTTGTATTTTTTCAATATGTTTTCAAAAATTTAATTGGCTTACAAAGTTTTAATAGTAAAACAGTTAACGGATTTGAAAATCTTTAAGATGGCAGTTTCTGAAGTTATCTCATATCTCTCAAAAATTTATTGACCTGTGTAACTTAAAAATTGGCAAAAATCCTGCTAAATTGTCAAAATATATTTAAATGGGTACAATATTATGCGTAAAATTATTTTATTTTTATAAGCAATTTAATGCATGGAAATTTCAACATTTAACCTTTTCAGAATCGATCATTTTCAATTCGTAGTATAACTCTGACAAGATAAAAGATTTTAGCTGCATTGTAATATACAAATTATCGCATTGAACAAAAATGCTTAAAAATTAGGAGTTTCAAAAGGTACATTTTTTGTTCTCTCCCTAATAACCACGGTTTGACCTCTACCAACGATCAGCTAGCTTATTTTACAAATAAAGATCAATAACTCACTAAATCAGGTTGTTTTGTAAAATCTTTGGTCAATATGTGTAATAAAACAGCCAAACATTTCCAAATAAAAAACCTTTTTATAAACACAACCAAATATGGATTTCTAATATGATATTTTTAATCAGCACGGAAATATGAATACTATGGTCCTTAAATGCCTAAGAAAATAAGGCATATCTGCTATATCAATTAGCTTTAGAGAAGGAGTTTGATGCAACATGAATGATAAAAAGCTAAAAAAATTTAAGGATCTTAAAACTTATATATGCAGTTTTCACACTACATCACAAATTTTAAGAAAACTGTAAATTCTTTTAATTTAATAGTTATGATACCTAATAGCTATTTTTAGTTTTTTAGGGTCAGGAGATCACCTCAAAAATCAAAAGATTTATTTTTTGCCATTATGTACAGACCATATAATAAAGTTATTTATAATATGCATAATAATGGATGTTGAAATATGGAAAATAACAGTTAACACTCCTTTAATTTGAAAAAATAGTAAATAATAACACAGGTCAACAAATTTTTGAGAGTTATGAGCTAACTACGGAGATCAAACCTGCCATCTCCGAAATTTTTAAATCCGTTAACCTTTTTTTCTGATCAAACTTAGTTAGCTATAAACATTGAACATTTTAGAAAAAATGCCAAAAAAACAAAGATTCAAAAACAAAAATAAATTTTTTTTTTGCATATTTACAACAGTTAAACTATTAAATTCAAACTTCAAATAAAACTTTTATTAAAAACCGATAATATATCGTGTCGTATTTAAGCTTGGACGCAAAATATTTTGTATTATCTAAATGCTGATGTAAGAGCTTTAATACTAAAAAATTTTATTTCTTATTATTTGATTTGATAAATATAAGTTACAAGGATTTTTATATGAAAAAAATTCTTAAATTTTTTTTGGGTATTCTCGATCTGTCGATTTGGTCAAAAAAGGCCATTTTATCGATATGCTCGGAGGTAAGGAGCCAAGGCCGGAAGAAACTAAGAAAAATAGGATATATATATGAGATAAGGCCGTCATGGAAATAAATTCTTTTATGTTTTCATAAAATTCACGGTTGTGTCATTGATATTTGTTGACCTGTGTAATAAGATTGTACCTATTACAATTAGAAATTTACTTTTATTTTTGTGCCTTCTTGTATGTTTCATGTGGTTCATGCATATTTTTATTTCTCATCCATTGCAAAACATAATTTCAAAAAAAATAAGAAAAAAATAAAAGTTAGTGAAGGGAAAGAAAAAAATGTATTTACCACAAATAAGAGACAAACCGACGCATATAACTAACTATTTTTATTATAATTAAATTTTGGAAATTTTTTTTCCATTTCTATTTTACATAGGAGGCGCGGTTAAAACTGTTTCCAATTGCATTTTACTTTAAAATTAAGATTCATTGTTAAAAAGGGTAAAATAGACATTTTTAACTTTTAAAGTGTATCTCGTAATTGCCCCTGGGAAAATTTCGAAAGCGTTATTTTCACCATTAAAAATTCTATCTACCCTGAGCAATTTTTTTTTAAATTCCAGAAAGTCGATTTTCGTTGCGGAGTTCAAAAAAGGTTAGAATTATAAAGACCTTTATTTTCGTAACATTTATAAAGATGGTCGCTTAAGCCACTATAAATCCGATCTTAAAATAGAACCACATCAGAGTGTAGATATTTAGTCGTATTTAAAACTACTTTATTTGTATTATTTATATTTTGAATTCATCTAATATGCCATCCCAGCCTTTAGGTTTGCTTTTTGGATATTATTTTTTCTAAGACTTTAAGTCAAATATTGATAATTATCTTCAGATTCTACATATTTTACGAAATTAACAATTTTAAACGAAATTCCTACTTGTAAAAATTTAGAGGAAGAAACGCTACTCAATAATAAATAGTAAAATTTTCAGTTTTATAAAACCTCGTTAACTTTGACTAAATCTAATACTAATATGGGGATTTAATAAATTTTATATAAGTAGGATTGTCACATAATCTTTTTTACAGGTCCTTTTGCTAATACTAAAAAAAATTATAAGTATATTTCTTTTAAATATAAGATTCATTTGATAAACAGTTATTAACAATTAAGGTTAACAGCTGAGAGACCAGATTATGGCCCAATTCAATTAAAAAATTAATTGCCTATTAGAATCAATACAAAATAATTTGCCCGTTTAAAATAAAAATGAATCCCCAAAAATTCTCTTATTTTGTAAAAATTTAGCTAGGTTTATTGTATATCCATTTGATATTTTTTGTTTTCACAATTGTTGGAACGGTGAGCGAAATTGGCAGGAAACATGAGTACAAAAAAATAATTTTACATAAAAACAATTGGGAGGCAAACTTTGTTTGGGTTAGGTTAAGATTTTACTTATATATTAAAAGAGACGAAGAAAATTTTATTTTTTGAACCTATTGTTTTTTGTTTTGCAATTTAAATAATTAGGAAGGAGGACAACATAAGTGAATTCTGAGATTTATATATTTTTTCAGGTAAAGCTTTTTAAAACTCCTTTTTTTCCTTTTTATTTTAAAACAAAAAAATTATCTAAAACTTTTAATTATTAATATCACACAGGTCGACAAATCAATACGTAATCACTTACAATTATGACACTTCAGCAAAATAATCTACATGAGGTCCATTTCTCAATTTTTTTCATTTTTTGCTATTAGTGGCTATTTTGATAGCTAAATATTAAAAAGGCCAAATTTAGCCAAATTGACAGATGGTGCGACCTTCAGTGTATGACTATGAAAAAAAAATGGGAAAAATTTTTTCTTATTCAAATTACCTGTAACTTTTATTTTTCAACACAAATAACGAGAAAAAAAATTTTTAAGTATAACAACAATAGGTTATACATAATATTTAACGCCTCAAATAAGACGATATTTTACTGGTTTTAGAATAAAAACATATTTGAGAAAATTTATCAGTTTAGCATATATAAATAATATTTTACAAAATTTTTTAATTTTTAACTCTTTTTAGTTTTTAACATATTTTCAAAATATGGCTTAAAAAGTTTAATTAGAAAAAACGGGAATTTTAAAATATTTATGTTGGCAGGTCTGGTCTATTCTGTGTAATTGGCGAATTTAAGTTTATTCAACCTATCGCATACCTGTGCCCTCTTTGAAGATTGTTTGCAGCGATAAATTTAATTTTTTGTTATTTAAAGTTGGCCAAACTCAAAATTGTTTAATATTGCAAAATTATTCAAATAATTTTAGCCCAATATTTAGTGTTAACATACCCTAACACTAAACGGGATTGTAAGTAATTCAAAATTACAATTTTTGTGAAATATTTTGTCGAAAAGTGTTAAAATATGTCTCTTTAAAAAAAATTGATATTTACAATTATGGTTATGACGCAATTTTCTAGAGTATTTTTTAAGAGGTGCTCTAGCTAAGGTTAGGCACCGGAATGCGGTGCCCGCCTAACTCAAATACCCTATATTTAGGTTGTGGTCCCTGCACCCCTAAAAGAGTAAACGTAAAATCTTGCAAAAAGTTTAGTTAAAGTAAAATGCTCAAATGATAATAACTATAAAATAAAAATTACCAATCAAGTTGACAAGATAGATAAAACATTATATATCGATCTTAGTTGGATTCAACTTATTTAAAACTTAAACAACCCATCGGGTTTCAAAAGCCAGCCGGGCTTAAAAATAAAAAGAAAAAAAGGTAGTTTGAGCTGACTATTTTATTTCAATTTTTTTAATCAAATGACATATCACTATAAATGCTCAAAATAACTATAAAATAAAAATTACCAAACAAGTTGACAAGATAGATAAAACATTATATATCGATCTTAGTTGGATTCAACTTATTTAAAACTTAAACAACCCATCGGGTTTCAAAAGCCAGCCGGGCTTAAAAATGAAGAAAAAAAGGTAGTTTGAGCTGACTATTTTATTTCATTTTCTTAATCGAATGACATATCACTAGATAAAGGTATTATTTTGGTTTATTTTAATATAAAAAATTTTATAGTCAATAAGCCTGCAATAAAATCCCGAGCTGATTTGATTTTCGGGACGGAGGAAATATAAAAAAAAACAATTTAGCCCGGCTTAAAAGTGGAATCTTAAACTAACTACTTTTTACCTAATCCTTTTCTACATATTTTTTTCTCAAATCTAAACGCCATGCCCATTCCATCAGTTCTCTGATTATCTTAAAATAAGGGTATTTGGTTTTTTTGTCATTTCTTACCATTTAATTTTTTCGTGCACATCTCTTTTTAGTTGGGGTTTCACGCAGGTACTTTTAGTAAAAAAAATTTAGTTAACTCTCTTGGCTAAAAATGAATAAAATCGAATTGTCAATATCAATAAGTTAATCCTAATTGTCTTCAAATATTTTAATATATAGAATAACAAGTGCTCTCGTTCCTATGCAAATGAATCTCAACATCAAAAAGATGGACACCCACTTCATATATTCTTTTCAACAGTTGATAAAAAAAAATTGATCTTTTCATATTATAAAAAAATATCAAGTTAGCCGAAATTTATCTTCTTGCCAAATAATGGACCTATTACTTTAAAACGTTCAAAGGCGCCTTGCCTTCTTTTAGTAATGTTACTCCCCTCGGTAAGCCAAAATATATTTTTTTTAGGAAGCATCGAGACCTAAAAGCAAAGTCTAATTCATTTAAAATCAGCCAACCATGTATCCTCTGCAAAAATTGCAATAGAATTCTTAAATAATCAAGCAAGATAACACAGCCATTGTTTTAAAATTATCTTAGGGTTGAGATGAGATTTTTAAAATTTGGCTTTAAATCTGAAATTACCACAATTAGATAGTTGGTCTCATAGAGGCTCCTAGAGATTGTTTTAAACACTTTTTAGTTTTTTGAACATCCGGCCAATCTTAAGCAACTATATTTTAAAATAGAAAATATTAAATTAATTTTATTGATTATCTCCTACCATTAAAACATGCACACCTGGATATTTAGCACCATGAATAACGTAAAACATATTTAAGCTTTAATGAGTAAAAAAAGACTTTCGTCTGTGTCCATCATCCATAAGGCTTTTATGACAAAAAAAACTTAAAAAAGGTGTATTGCTTTATTACATGGCCCATGAATGAATTCCACAAAATAATAATATTTAGGAAGACCATTGATGCTGTACTTACATATTACATCCAAATTTTTGCTATAAATATTTAATCTAGAGAAACTTCATTGTATTATCTAAATTAGGTGGTTAAATTAAATTTATCACATTTAGGAATTATGTAAAACAAAACTAATGTTACTAACCGTCCCCATATACGGGGTGAAATGAAACATTGATGGGGCAAAATAAAAGTTGAATAATTAATTTAATTATAAGTAATTCTAATTAAAATATACATATATATAATTGTTTATATTAAATTTATTTAAAAATAATTACAAAGAGGGCATATAAACCTTTATCGTATTTTGAACACTTAAAATAAGCCCATTCATAAATTTTTTACACCCAATTTTTCACATTTCATAAAATTTCTCAAATGTATCCCTATACAAAAAATGAACAAAATATTTTTTTTCCGTTCTTATGACAAATGCAGTGTGGACGGCACCGAGCGTAATGTAGCTACGGGAATCGATAAAAGACACAATTCTATTGCTTATTTTTCAATTTTTTTTTTCGCCCCGCAGATCATTTCGCCCTGGTCTCCCCTATATGCGTTTGTTTGCATATTCGCTTGATATTTCATTAATATTCTTTTTAATTATAATTCTTATGTAAATGGCATTCGTTTGACAATATTTAGTATCAAATATTTGTAAACAGGTATGGTAGTGGCCTATGGTAGACCGGCGAACTTATGAAATGAGTTTGATAACCTATAAAGGTTTTTAGGATCTCTAGTTTATAATAGTTTTAACTGCTAAACCTTACAGTTGTTAATCACTTTCTATAAATTTAGGTATATAGGAAAAATTTAATATTTATAAAAAATGTAAAAATATAGTAAACAGTAAATTTTACAATTTTGTTAATTAGGGCTAAAATTAACTCATGGTATTTTCTACTGTATTCAATAAACAAACATCTTTTCTATACATATGATGGTGTCAGCGCCCAAACGCAATATTCCGCCGGCGGAATATTGTCTGGACTTGACCTCAACGTCCAAAGCTTATATTCCGCCGGCGGAATATAAATTGGCGTATAGTCAACGACCAAAACGCATTTTTGCCGGCGGAATATTGTCTGGACTTGAGCTCAACGTCCAAAGCTTATATTCCGCCGGAAATTTTTTGCAATATTTAAGGGACAAACGGTGAACTTTATGTGATTAATTTTGAAATATTAATCATTAGACGTTTTTGATTTTTTATGCTTAGAATATGAAATGTTTAATGAATAGAGGTCATGTTAAATTTAAAATTAAGGTTAAGGGCTAGAATAGTGCTAAAAACTTAAAGATTTAAAGATTCATATTTGGACCGGTGTATTTAGAAGCGCATTAACTGCACATTTGAAAGCGCTTAGATTTTTTAGATACCCTCAAAAGTGGGCTAATGTTATAAAAAACCGCGCAATTATTTTGTTTTTAATTAAGCGATAGACTCTAAAAAACGCCGAGGTATTTCTGTAATGTACCTATGACTTTAAATGCACCAAGATTCCTAACTCGCAATAAAGATTCTAATGTAAACAGGTATTTAAAAAACATACTAAGAAGGCAAGTGCAAAAAATAAATTAAAACTGCGCACAGGTGTCGAACTTTTAGGAGCACCAAAATAATAAAAAATTTACAACTTTTAAGGTATAAGCCTTATTTAACCCTTTGTTAATATTAGGGCATTCCCTGCCTAGCTGGCCCTTAAAAATGCGATATTAGAATTAATGGAAGGTTTATAAGTTAAATCTCCGATTTTAGTCCAGTAAACAAACCGTCTTTAGACCTTCTTCAAAATTTTTTAATTTCAATATTACTATTTTGTACTAATTAAGAATTAAAACATTTTAAAGGAATAAAGAAATACGGTTGGAGGATTATTATAGGCTCGATATAATTTCATGTTCAAAGTTTATCTAATATGTATATTTTGACAATCTTTTTGGATTCCCAGCCAATATTTGAAGAGACGCGTACTCACATAACTAAAAACTTTTGGTTATTAAAAGGGAACCAATGAATTCTCAAAAGCACGAATCCTAAATTTAAGATCGCCCCAATTATTTTGTAAAGAATTGAGGTATCTTAAACTTGAGCGAAACCTCTAGCGTGCAAAATATAAATTACATTAAAATTTTCAAACGCCCAACGATATTAAACTGACGCTGAGTATTTGGCCCGCATTTAGAACCATAATTTGTTTTTTCAAATTTAAAGGCTACCAACTCGGTAAAAGCAATAAATCATCACAATATAAGCAGATTTTGCCGCCAAAAAATATAAACCTTCCATTAATTCCAATATCGCATTTTTAAGGGCCAGCTAGGCAGGGAATGCCCTAATATTAACAAAGGGTTAAATAAGGCTTATATAAATCTTAAAAGTTGTAAAATTTTTATTATTTTAGTGCTCCTAAAAGTTCGACACCTGTGCGCAGTCCTAATTCATTTTTTTGCACTATAATAGGAGTCTTTTGCGTGCTCTAAATATCACCTACGCGTTTTAAGGCACCTTAGTATGTTTTTTCCTGCTTAGATTTGAATCTTTATTGCGAGTTAGAATTCTGCATTTAAAGTCACAGGTACATTACAGAAATACCTCGGCGTTTTGTAGAGTCTTTCGCTTAATTTAAAAAACAAAAAAATTGCGTGGTTTATAAAATTAACGCACTTCTGAGGGTATCTAAAAAATCTAAGCGCTTTCAAATGTGCAGTTAAAGCGCTTCTAAAACCACCGGTTTAAATATGAATCTTTATTAATTTAGCGCTATTCTAGCCCCTAACCCTAATTTTAAATTCAACATGACCTCTTTTCATTAAACATTTCATATTCTAAGCATAAAAAATCAAAAACGTCTAATAATCAATGTTTCAAAAAATCACATAAAGTTCACTGTTTGTCTCTTAAATTTTGCAAAAAATTTCCGGCGGAATATAAGCTTTGGACGTTGAGCTCAAGTCCAGACAATATTCCGCCGGCGAAAATGCGTTTTGGTCGTTGACTATACGCCAATTTATATTCCGCCGGCGGAATATAAGCTTTGGACGCTGAGGTCAAGTCCAGACAATATTCCGCCGGCGGAATATTGCGTTTGGGCGCTGACAATGGCATCCTCTACAGGAAAATCGTGTGCTACAATGTAGCGAGAATCCCACGAGGTAAATTAATTAAATTTAATAAATTTTATTGGAAGTCGACGGTCTGTAAACGGACGCCATCTTGATCAGCTTTGTACCATTTACTTTGGTTTTTATACAAAATTTAATACCAACGCTTAAGTCCCACTAGAATAATTTACTAAAGGTGTTGTTAAATTTAGTTGAGACTGAATTGGGTGAAGTAGGGTTAAATTAGTGTTAAAGATAAAGTTAGGTGAGAGGGTGTAACTTAGGGTTAGGCTAAAGTTATATGCGTTTTTGTTAGAAATTAATGAAAAAATATAGCTAGCCAGGTCACTTGCTACCCTCTAAAACCATTAAAAGACGTTAAAAACCATTAATAAATGGTTAGTCACGTGATTTTCACTCTAGGGTGGTAAAATAATATTTGTCATATTGAATGAATATTAGAATTTAAATTTTTGATTCAATAGTATATTGCAGAATAGTAAATTTTTTATTTCATCTCGTTTTTTTATGTTTTAAATATCATTTTCATTCCTTATTTAAAATTAATATTATTCGGCATTTTTACTTTTTTTACAAAGGGTTTAGCCTGCGCGTTTTTATAAAAATCCCTCCCCTTCCAGAAATTTATTTGAAGCATTGGGCAAATTTTTTTAATAAAGCTGTTTATTTATAGAGGTCGTAAGGCCCGGTTTTTAACATAATTGTATGAAAATGTTTCAATGCTTATGAATCATGGTTATTTCAACGCTTTAAATATTGAAGTTTTGGCGCCACTTAAAAAGTGCATAAAGTTATTAAAGAGCGCAAAGTTAGTTATTTTAACAGTAAATGTTTATGTGGACGCACTTAATGCAAAACCATTTTTTTGATTTCCCATAAAACTAAAATTTGCAGAGGATTAAAAGATGTATCATTAAATTTGTCTCATTAGTGAGATCCTATTTTTTGGCAAAATTTGCTTTTCATTTTGGGCATAATTTTAAACGCGGGCAGGCACGATTCTAGACCCCTTTTGGGGGGGAAGGGGCATTGCCCCCCCCCCTTAATTTCCCCCCAAAAATACATAGTAATTTTATGCCCCCCCCCCCCCCCCAAAAAAAATACATAGTAAATTTATTTTTGCCCCCCCCCCCCAAATTAAATTGCCCCCTCCATAACGTATAAATTTTATTTTTGCCCTTCCAACCCCATAAAATTAAATTTGATTACCCAAAAATATCTAAAAATTATTATATTAAAAATATTCACTTTTTTAAAAAGTGTTTTCATTCATATAAACACTTCTCATCCGCTAAAGAGATCTAACTAACACAGAAATTATTTCTGTTGTTATTGTATATATAGAAAAATATGATGTTATAGGAAGCTGTATATTTGTGAAAAGAATTCATAAATCTGATACCAAAAAGATTCCCTACTTGTCAACAATCTTTTGTTAGAATATAATCTAGAACCAAAGAACCTGATCGCACAATGCTACGAATGTCCGGGGAAAAAGGTGGTGTTTAAGTATTTCTAAGCAAAATGGCTGGACACCATGTCCCGTATTATCACTGCTTTAACAACCGATTGCATCTTGTTGTCTTGAAATTTAAATTTAAGGGAAAAATTTTTTTTGATATTTTTTCTTCCCTTCATAAATTTTTTCAACATCAATGAAGTTAGTGAATGCGAGACCATACCCCGGCTGTTGCCCCATCGTTGTTGTGGTCACTACGACGCCATTGTTTTTTACAAAATATTACCTAAATATTAAATACTCTTTTAAAAATTAAAAATAAAAGTTTTTATTTCTTCAGGTCACAGGGCCGAAGCGTCGGGGTTTTTTGATTATATTTATAATCATCAATTTATTTTTTTTTGTTTATCATTTGAAAAATTATTTTATTTATTAAAAATAATTAATAATCAATTTCAATGCAAAACGATTTATGTTTCTATAACTTTTGATTTAATACACCATTGTTTGTTAGAAAACAATTAAGAAAAACAAATACATTTACAAATTTATTTAAAACTGTTGATATATATAATACTTTTTTAAATGACAATAATTTTTTATGGATAAAAGAATAACTAAAAGATTTTTCTGATTTTTATTTTTTCTACTCATAAGTTTGAGAATAATTTAAATATTAATGATGAATTAAGAAGTATTTTTAATATTATTGATTTATTTATTGATTTATAATAGATTTTTTACCGATAATATTTATTTAGAATCTTTAGATTCCCTTTATAAATTTGATTATCCATTTTTTTAGATATAAATAAATTAGAGCCTCTTTTAAAAATAAGTAATATTGATAAAAATTCATTCTCTAAAGAAATTGAGGTAGTCAAAAAAATTTTATTAGGATAACTTAATAATTACAATAGATGTGTTAAATTTTTTTATGATTACAAAGATGCGTTTTCTAATCTATTTAACATTTTTTCTATAAGTTTGTTATTTGGCTTTTCAACGTCGAGTTGTGAGGCCACATTTTCTTCTTTAAGATAATAACTTCTAGTAGGCTGGAAATGAGTGACCTGTGTAAAGGTGATTTGATTCTTCTAGGATACGAAAAATCATTAACTGGGGCGTTGAATTTTGATAAATTTATAAATTCAACAAAACAACCTCTAGCATAAAATTGTTAGATTATAACAATATACTGCTCATAATCAGCTTGCTTACTATTTTAGGACATGGTTGCAATTTTTTTTTATGCGCATTTAACGTTTATGTTCATGTTTATTTAATTTTTTACCCTAATATTAATTATCAGTTATATATAACCAGTGTTTTTTCATATATATTCTTCCATAGCATACTTATACAATTTGTTTTCATGATAATCAATCTTATTTTACTATTCATTTTCTAAAATCCAAAGTTTTATATAATTCATTTTTATCATTCATCTTTATCAAATTTTAAATTAATTTCCAATCTCATATTCTATAAGCAATTGATATTCGTGAAAACAATTAATTTTAATTATATCATTTATAAACGCAATCATTTTTTTTATTTTATTAATATAATAAATTACTATTAGTTTGTTAAAAATAAAAATTTTGAACATGGATTCAATTGTTGTACATGTATATTTTTTGCAGTGACCGAAATTCACGGCTAATTTTGCCGCCAAACAAAGGCGGCAACAAATTTTTTTCTGCCCCACCCCCCACAAGTTTTATTTGCCCCCTCCCCCCCCCCCCCCCCAAGTGGAAAAACTAGAATCGGGCCTGCACTGAAAATTAAAATTTGGACAACCCTAAGAATTATTTATGGCAACTATGGTTTTTAGTCAAATTTTTGGCGCTGATCACGGATATAAAATCAGAATTTTAGCCAATGCCTCGATTTTTAGTTATTCGGTGTCAAAATTTAGATTTTTTAATTTTTAAGGTATTTGGGCTTCTATATCATAAAACCTATGGGTAGTAACAAAAGTTTAAAAATATAGATAGCCGAAACATTCATTATTAACGAAAGGCGTTTTAATTTTTTTATAATATTCATTTTTTTTTTCATTTTTATAAAATTAATGGTTTTTGTCATAAAATGCGTTTTTTGATCCTAAATAACTTGAAAGTAATTTGCAAATAATTTTAGGTATATGTTTTTTATAAGGAATCTGAACATGCCAATAGATTTTTTTGGAAAATTAATAGTTAAAAAAACTTTGAGAATTTTTTTCCGAACTTTGGACGCGGTTAAAAAAAAATGGAGGGATGGATCGTTATTGCAAGAAAATTCTCTACAAAACCCTCCAAAAATTGTTTATGTTGTTTTTTTTTGTTGTCCAGTGTTATCTAAAGAAATTGACGTAGCAAAAAAATTTTTATTAAAAAAACTTAATAATTACAAAGAAAGTGTTGCTAATGATTTTGTTAATTTTTTGTATAATTATAAAGATGCGTTTCCTAGTTTATTTAACATTTTTTCTATAAGTTTGTTATTTGGCTCTTCAACGTCGAATTGTGAAGCCGCATTTTTAATAATGAAAATTTGAACATGGGTTTACCTTTTTTTTGCCCCCCCCCCCCCCCCCCAAATTGGATAAGCTAGAATCGGGCCTGAACGCGGTCTAGGTGAAAAATACATTTGCCTTATCAAAAACCGCACAAAAATGTTGATAACCAGGGTTTAACATGGTAAAATTTTAAGTTATTAGTCCTTATCCTTGTTATTAAAGTTATAATGAATATGTGATTTTTAATGTTTTTATGTAGTATGAACGTACTACATTGTCTAAGATACATTGATAGGTAATTAATAATAACAAGGCTTAAATTGTAGGTTAGCCATTGTCAAATTCAAATAAATGCAGAAGAGGAATGGAATCGATTGTAAACGCCGAATAGGCTTAAAGGTCTAGTAGAATTGAAATCATTTTTCATCACAAATTTTAGAATGACTAATGGAAAATAAAGCCTACTTTATTTTTAGTAATTAACAATTTTAAAAAACCCTGCAGAGTTATAAGCATGTTTTTTTGGAATTGTCGCAACAATTGATGCACACCTAATTAAGGGCTTAAAATAAGTTTATAGGTTAACTTGTTTTTACGTGGTCAATATTAGTTTCTCAATTCCTATCTTTTCTCCGGAAAATGGTTCTAATTATTAAATTTGATTTATCTATACCCATTATCTACCTTGAACTCGCAGAAGCTCTAAAAAATTATTCCTAATAAAGCATCTCCAATGGCAACGAGCACAATTATTAGATTATTTTAGCAAAGCTTTATGCCGAAAATTAATGTTTTTGGTGTAAAAACAATTAAAAATAAATGTTGGCTCGTTTAAAAAAACTATATATGCAATTCCCAAAGATGAGAATAATCCAAGCGATTTAAAATATATGAATCTCGTTGTTATTTAGGCTGATATAAGTTTTGCACATTTTAAAAAACAGCGATGCCCACTATTTTCTATTTTTGGGCACCCAGTCAATTATGATATGCACAGGTTGGTAAAAGGATATATATTTTAAATCTCGGTCATTTTACCCGTCATTATTGTATTTAATGTTTCTCGAACTAAAATCAAAATATATATACTTTGATTTTAATTATCCCATATGTAATAAGGGCTGTATTGGGCAGTGCTATTATTTCAATACCTCAGCCTATAAAATGCAAAAACAAAAAACCCAGCAAAATTTTTTTTTTAAAAAAATACCCAAAATTTCCCGTAAAAGTCACTGTTTAAGATTACTACGTTTATTGGAATACCAAAATATGTTGGCTGCGGAAATGTATTGTGATTATTTAACCCTTTATAATTATTGCGGAAAATTCAAAAATAATTTGTTAAATTTTGTTATTTTTGATAGTACAAGATATCTATAATGCTATTATACCCTCACAAAAAGAATATTTATTTAAGGACAAGTCAAAGTTTGGAATTTTTTTTCTCAAAAACTCGAGGAAGGAGAGCCATAAATAAAGGGCAAAAAATATATTAAAAAAAATCCCAATAAAAAAAAGGGGTATATAAAACAAGGTGGTAAAAAATTACCCCCGAAAAACTCATTTTTAATTTTTTTTAATAACTTTTTGTCGCAGCCTATGATCATAGAATTGAGATTGATTTATTTATTAATTTTGGCTTCGCCATCCATTGAATTATATTTAGATTTTGGCTTTGCCATCAATTAATATATTTAGATTTTGGCATTATATTTAGATTTTGGTTTAGCCATCAATCGATATATTTTTAGATATTTGGCTGAACAACCATGACTTGTATATAATATTTGGTTTATAGATTTTATTTTAAGAATATTCATTCATAAAGAATTTAGATAATAATATCCATTCATATCCTAGTGGCTTGGCCACTAGTATGTTGCTAGTATAAATTTCCTAAATAGTCTAAATCATATCAATCATTATCCCATCTATAAATCATTTTAAAAATTCCTAATTTTAAAATTGAAAATTATTTAAATAATAGTAAAGTTCTTCATATAGTTTTGCCTAATGAATTGGGTGTGGATGGATAGCTTAGCATATATAAAATTAATTGGTCGGGAATTTTATTAATTAGAGCTCAAACTGGGCTTAATGTTCCGGCCTGGCCCACCCAAACCTGCGCGGTTGATCCCGGCCAAATTTACAATTAAGATAAAGAAATTTTAGGCTGCAAGGTATACTTTTTGCTTAAGTATTTATAAGATATAGATAGAAGTTATATTAATAGCGTAATAATTAATTAATAAATTAAGATTCGAAATTTTTTAAATTCGCTAAATTTAACTATCGACCAATTAAATTGGTTAACTAAGCCGTAGTTACAATTTTCAATAGGATTGAAAATGAAATTAAATTTCCTATGTCGGTTATATTGTTTCAGGTTTAAGCACAAGCAGGATAAATTTAATGTATATAATCGCTACACTGAAAAAATTCTTGCTTCTAAAAGAGGTCGAAAACAAATTCATCCTCGGTAAAAAAACGGCCCTCAAAATTCGACAGACACATTTTTGGTGTAAGTGCATATATCTTAAATAAATAAAGAGCAAATTATGGCAATTATCAATGTAAGAAAAAAAGGTGTATAAAAATATAAATGAATACATTTCCATGATGGCCTTATCTCATATATTTATATATATATATTCCGTTTACGAGGTTTCTTCTGCTATTTTTCTACGTCCTTATCAAAAAAATGGCCATTTTTGACCAAATTGACAGACATTTGCGACTTCGAGAATACCCTAAAGGGAAAAATTTCGAAAATTTTTTTTCATATCTAAATCCCTTGTAACTCTGTTTTTTATCTTATATAATGAGGTATAATATTCCTAAGTATAACAAGTACATCAACATTTAGATTATACAATATATTTGGCACACTAAACCATAGCAAACTATCCATCAACATACTTTTAAACAGCCGATTCCCTCCCGCATCCTCTCTCTTACAAAAAAATAATTAAAGAATCTTTTTTTAATATAAAAATCCCTTGCAACTTATATTATCTCAACTAATGAGAAATAAAATTATTTAATATATTAATTAAGATCTTACATCAGCATTTTAATACAGAATACACCGAGTCCAAACTTAAATACGACACAATATATTATCGGTTTTTAAAATATTATTTGAATTTTTTACTAAACAGTTTAGCTATTGAGAATATGCAAAAAAAAATTTATTTGTTTGTTTTTGAATCTTTTTTGTTTTGATGTTTTTAAAATTTTCCATATAGCTGACCTACTAAGTTTAATTAAAAAAACGGTTAACGGATTTGAATATTCCTAAGATGGGAGGTTTGATATCTGTAGTTAGCTCATAACTCTCAAAAATTTGTTTGCGTAATCTTAATTCGCTAAAAAAATTGCTGATTTTATTTAATTAATTTTGTATTACACGCAATTTTTTGATTTAATGGTAAAAATGTTCGAAGTTTTTTTTCCAATAAAGGGGATTACTTATGTCCTTTCCTCAATCCAAAATTAATTTTAACATGGGTGGGCTTTTTTAGAAAAATTTAAATATTATAAGGCCTGATTTTAATTCCGCTTTAATTACCTGGTTATGGTCCCCAGCCTGAATAAAAAAGATATCTTAAGGGTAAATTGTTTAACAAATATGAAAATAAAGATAAAACGAAATGATAAATAAATATATCTCTTTCCCATTTTGTATATACTTGTTTGTAATAAATAGCCAGGCTAAAGCTGAGCTGTATTATTATTACACTGAAATTTTATTATTAAGTTTTACTCAATCAATCAGCAGTTCGGTAACTTAAAATAGAATGACTACACATTCCCATAGGAGTTAAGCATCAGAAATGTGCCACATTTTTGAATTCCTTAGCCATCCTGTCTGCAAAAATCCCTTTAGATTTTTGATAAAGGATTAGTTAATTTATCTTGTTTTTTAAATAGAAAATAACATTTTTTTTTAAATTAAAAATAGCAATCAATGTTAAACATGACACATACGGCATTAAATGATTTTTGTCATTGTAGATAAACTAGAAATTTATGTGTGCTCCATCAAGAAAATCAAAGCGGTGACCTAACGGTACTGTGGAGACACCTGAAGCGATAATTTTACACTCAGAGTAGATCAATCGTAACTTAAAAGCCCGCCCTGTCCGGTGCCGGCAAGTCCCCGGAGAGACGCGTCTGTTGCAAAAAAAAGAATTTTTCATTTTGCCTTATTTTTTTAAACTTCTGTTAACAAACAGTAACTAAAGATAAATTCATTTTTACACGATAGTAATTCTATCTATCTCTACTCTGTGTTATTATAAAAACAAAAAAATAAGAGCTTCCATTACAATATTTCTGGGTTGTATTTGTTTCACCCTACTTAAATGAAAAACAAAGTCTCGGGCGGGTCGAGCCTAAGTCGAAATATATGTCAGGCGGGAAAGGCCGGAAAATCACGGCTTAATTGAGATTTTTGAGAGGGGGGGAGTTAATGGTACATAATAGATTATTGTTGATTTTTTAGGAACGCACGGACTCTATTCCTATTTAAATTTCTCAGGCCCGTAGCACCTCGGTCCCTTGGCTCTCAATTTTGGCACATATTAAAAAATCGCAATAATTGAAAAACCAATTGAAGTACCTTTCTATTTTTAATGGGAGGTGGCTTATAAGGAATTTACAGATTAAATCTGAGAAATTGTTTAATCCTGTTTTCCTGTTCTTCTTTCAAAAAAAAACAATACATCGATTGAAAAATATTTTAAAATCGGGAATATTGCCAGCTCTACTTTACATTATAACAAAAGTCTTAAAATTTAAACAATTTGCTATAAGAGAGGAAATCCATTTAGGATTAAAATATTACTTGGCAGAGTTAATATTTGAAATAAAAATAATCCCGGAGTAAATAGAAATTGAATGACCTAGAAAGATTTATAAGTAGGCTCAAAAATTTAAGTATAGGGAGCATTATTTAAGAACAGTTTTGTTATTTGATTATTTGATGTATATAACTAGACTTTTTTGCGTGGAAGTTACCACTCGATATGTGGTTCACCCCCTGTGTACAAATTAAGTTATCAAAGCTGTTTTTATTACTATTTTGCATAACCAAAGATAAAAACTTTTTAATAATACATAATGATTGAGACCTTACCATAACACTTTATGCGACATCCTTCACCTTCTCTTATTAGGGTATTTAATATAGCCACTAAGATTCGCACGCAATAAGAATTCTGTCAACGTTCTATTTACACTATTTTTTTAACTTTAGACAACAGTTAAAAGTCGGTCCTTTCCCAAAGAAGTCAACCTTTATATCATAATAGACCAACAATTAAAATTTATTTGTTTCAGCTGGATGAAATGCCAACTAAATATTTCTCCACCCTTTTTTTATTAATTTGTATAATATTTAATCAATATATTAATATGAGTAATTAGTTATACTTTATTAATTTTGTTACATTTGGTCATGATTTACCAGTGTTTCGGCACTATTAAATGGGTGTTGAAACAAAAAAAATTTATTCAGCTCTTAAGAGTCGCCTAGCAAACAAATAATGGTTCTGTCGCGCCCTTAAACAAATTTATCCGAATTTCATGCATATAACTTCTCTTATAAAAGCTCTAATTAATTTGGCATGGTTTAAACAGGCCGTATGTTCCGACCCCCTCGGCATAATATTCTAGTTCCGCACGGCTCAATTTATATGGTTGGCCTAATCCAGCTTGAGTTATATCTGCATATAGCTAATAGTTGCCCGTAGCCAGCTTTATAAGTCGGTCAAATTTGCGGTTAGTTCAGTTTCTTTTTTTTATCGGATAAAATTATATTATTATATTGGAGATGCATCTAACTGGGAATCAACCTAAGTAAGATTTTCGTTAAGGGCTAGTTAAGAAAGTTTAAATATTTTCAAAATCAATAGAAATTTGTCAATTAATCTTAGCGCTGCTTGTATAATATTCCGCTCATATTAAACACCTTGATAAGAGTTAAAATAAATTCAGAAACTCTTTTGGAATTTTAAAAAGTAATATATATGTTAAAGGCGCTCATTGAAGCAACTTTATGCACACATTGTTGGGTTATTAGAGCCTTTATTAGAAAAAATATGAAATTTTTAAATTTAACTAAATACCTCGTTGTCGATATTCGAGATTGTCCATTGAAAGATTATGGCAGTTGCGGAATCTTAAAGTATTTGTTTATTGTTAATATATTTTTAAGGTAAAATATTTGCAAAATATTTTCCGAATTATTTAAATTAAAAATTGAAACTAGAAAAAGATTAAAACAAAAAATATATTAAAAAATTCCAAGAATAAATAAAAACATTTTTGTAAACTCTATATAGATGTAATGGCGGAAATGATGTATTGAATTGAACGATAGCAGGAAGAAACACAAAAATTAGGTTATAAGAATATGAATACATGATCAAAAGAAAAGTTGGATTAAATAATTGTTATAAATCTAAACACCATAAGGGATTTAAAGGATCTTCGACCCTATAAACCTTAAAGTGGTTTCCAATCCAAGTTTATTTCAAAGGGGGGGGGGGGGGGGGATGATAATTAAACTGAAAACATTCCGTCGTTTTTAGAGATAAACTATAATTTCCAAAAAATATACAAATTATTTTACAGAACTATAATAACTTTAATCTCCCTCATTTCAAACTAATTTTTTCTGTATGGTTTCATATATACAAAGGTCGTGCGTGATTTTGCCTTTTCAACCTCTTTCTCCACCCCGCCTTCTCCATTTAAATTATATTTGGTGGGTAATTATCTTAAATGCTTAATCAATACTGCATTGTGATTGAAGTATCGCTAAAAATATAAAAAGTTGTTAAGGAAAATATAATTAATTTTTTAATTATTTCCCGTATTTTAAAAAATAGTACACCTCGAAAAGTACAAGCAGGAAATAAGCTAATCATATTATAACCATTCTAAATATCACAAAAATTTTCTTAATTTACTGTAAAATTTTGCGTATAGGAGGCGGAGCAAGCGATACAAAGCTGCATCGGTAAGAGGTTTTATTTTTGGTTAGTTATATAGGCTATTTTGGGATCTTAATTATTCTTTAATTTTTTATTTAACAAAAAATAAAATCAAATATTAATATTAATATCAAAAAGTTGAAAAATTTGCTGTGGGGGTAAATTTATGCTTCTTTTTTCACACAATCAATCAATCTACTGACGAAGTGAGTGTCTCACCCGGAATATAAACTAGATATCGCTATAGCATTTGCTCGTTATTAAGCTAGTTTCTTGAATATACACTTTTAAACTTATAATACTACAAGTAATCATATTTTAGAAATTTATATATTTTTCGTAATTACTGTATGCTATCAAACAAATTATGGTCTTATACGTTGAAAAGAAAGACCGACTTTTACATTTTCTCTCATACACATTAACACGAGCCTTCCAAATGAGCCAAATTTAATGCTGAACATGTAGGAACTATAAATCACAATTAGGTTTCTCGTTTCAAATAACTTTATATAAACCCATTCCTAAATCCCAACCCAACCTTAATGCTAATCTTCCTAAAAAAACGAGTATCACTAACGCTTCTCGACTACAAAATTTCTTTAGACCAGTTTTGACCTGCAAGTCTTTGTCATCTCATGTTGAATTTAAACCAACCTTCTTTTTTTTTAATACATGGAAAATATCACAAACAAAAATCAATCAATGACTGATCGGAGAAAATTTTGAAACTTTAGGGAATCCGTTTTATTGGCTAATTTCTTATGAATCGAAAAAAGGCCAGATTTGGCCAAATTGACTGATTACCTAGAGAATACCTAAAAAGAATAAAAAAACTATATATATCACAATTAATGAGAAATTAAATTTTAATGGACACAATAATTTATAGGTATTGAAATAAAAAATTATTTAAAGTTTGAATTATTTTTTATCTGTTAGTTATATAAAATTTTTCAAATTTTTCTATTTTTGAATTTTTATTTTATAATTATTTCGATGGTATTAATGATATAAAAACACATGGAGCTTCTTAATCTAATCAAAACACCCCTACTCTCAACGGGATTAATAGTTGCCCTAATCCCTTTGAGAGTAGGGGTGTTTTGATTATTTTCAAATGTAAATCCAAGCTTGAAAACAATCAGGACATCCCTGAAAAGCCTATTAGCTCCCAATTTAATAGGCTTTTCAGGGATGTCCTTAAATTGGGGGCTAATAGGCTTTTCAGGGATGTCCTGATTGTTCTCAAGCTTGGATTTACATCCCTGAAAAGCCTATTAAATTGGGAGCTAATAGGCTTTTCAGGGATGTCCTGATTGTTTTCAAGCTTGGATTTACACTTGAAAATAGTCAAAACACCCCTACTCTCAACGGGATTAAGACAACTATTAATCCCGTTGAGAGTAGGGGTGTTTTGACTATTTTCAGTTACATTAGTTAATTTGTAGAACTAAGTCTAGCTTATACTAAAGTATAGCCTTGAAGATGCTATGAATTAACTTAGAGGTTTTTAGGTTAATCTAAACCACAGGTCTTCAAAACCTACAATACTAAAAGTAAAACTTAAAAGTACCAGATAAAGTTTTAAATAATCCTGACTTAAAAATTTTAAATTATACAATATTAATATAAACTTCATAATAACCCGAAAATAATTATAATATATTAAAATACCTAACAATCTAAAAAAAAAGCCGCTAAAGTAAAAGAATAATCTAACAAATTAATGATTATTATGTTCTTGTAGAAGAAAAGTCAACTGGGGGAAAAAGCCAACAGTGCATAGATAGCCACTAATAGTTATACTCAATTTAATGCACTGTCGGCTTTTCCCCGCAGTTGACTTTTCTTCTTTCTTATAATATATTAAATTACTATGATATATAAAAAATAAGGTATTCAAACTTTTAAGTAAATATTTTAGCCTATCATAGATATAGGCAACATTCACCCTCTAATAGCTAAAGAATAATAAATTATTAAAGATATAAATATGTATGCCGTGCAAGCTATAAAAAATCCTTAAAGCATTCTCAAAAGGAGCTATCTTAAATATAATTATTTTTACCAATGTTTTAAGGTAAATTTAGCAATATTAATGTGACAAAATTAAAATTTGATTTAAATTACCGTATGATTAAATTGGTAAAAGAAAATCTTTATTTTATTATATTTAGGTCCTAGCCAGGGATTGTCTTTACTTATATCTTCATTTTTAGATATTACTTACAATTTTTAAAATAGGTCAAAAAAAAACTCAAAAATAAATTGAAATTTTTTTTGCATATACACAACAGCTAAAGTGTGTTAAATTCAAACTTTAAATAATATTTTTATTAAACACCGATAAAATATCGTGTCGTATAAGTTTGGACGCGAAATATTTTGTATTCTAAATGCTAATGGAAGAGTGATATTAATGAAATTTATTTCTCATTATTTGATATAAGAAATATAAGTTACAAGGGATATTTATGTAAAAAAAAATTCTTAAACTGTTTCTTTTTAGGGTATATTAAGATCTATTTGGTCAAAAAAGGCCATTTTTCGTTATGGACGGCTAAGGAGCCGAAGGCAGAAGAAACTAAGTAAAACGGAAAATAAATATGAGATAAGGCTTTTGGGGATGATGCATTCTATTTTGTTTTCATAGACTTATTTTGGTAGTGTAATTAAAACATTTTTAATTGTCTCTTAAAAAAAGGCATTAATAACATCCCTTTATATACGTGAAAAGAATTCTATTCTATTGAAATTTGTTTTTGTTCATTAAATTTATTTTGTCACCATCTCTAGTTAAAAAATTTTAAACCAAAATTTGTAAAATTTTATTTATTACATAGTGACCCCCGGTCTTAGCCAAATTTTTCAAAAAACAAGTTTATTAAATCGGATGAATTATATTATATTTTTAAATTCTTTTTCTAAGTTGATCACGGATGCGCCAGTTGTTATTGCAAACTTTTATGCATTCTTTAGAAGTAGCCTAAAAAAATGTCAAACAGTTATCTACCAGTTTTATAGAGACCTCCAAAATCTCATGTGTAAATAACTAGAAAAAAGTGGACTAGTCCTGTAAACAAAATCATAATTTGGAATGGGTTGGATTTTTAATAATGGATAGCAAAAAAGCAGAAAAATGAAAACTAGGTCAAAAAAATAGTATTAACAAAGCACAATTAAAATTTACAGAATAATTGAATCAAAATTGATTATATATATAAAAGGCCATTTAAACTATTTACTGATTCACCTATGATAAAAATATTTAAATCATCTAATTTAAAAAGCCCATATGAGCAGCAATCACAATTCACAACCCACGATTGCTCATTTAATAAGGCATGTATTTCTTACTGGAACAAAAGAAAATATTATTAATTTAAAACTTGATTTGCCTCCATGCTGCAACAACCTCAAAGAACAAATATTAAAAATTTGTTAGCATTTTTATGCTATATTTTTTGACTATTCTAAACTGTCTGAAAATTTATTGGGATTAATTTGTTCCTTGGCTAAAGAGTTTCAAATTTTTATAAAAACAGTATTAATTAGAATTAAAAACAAATAAATTTATTTATTTTATACAAAAAAAAATGTGCTACCCTATTAAATGATATTTAATTTTGGTGTAAATATTCAAAAAACTTTTTTTAAACATTTATATGAAATTTACAAATGTTTATATAGGATTTTTTTTAAATTTTGAAATGAACATAATGGCAATGTTTAGAACATTAATATTCAAATAATAGTACTAAGGTAAATTTATGCTTATTAATTCATTTTTTTAAATATATTTTTAATCATTCTACTATTAATATACTTAATGTAATTTAGAAAATACCAAAAATAAACGTATAATCAAATATTTTACTTTTTATAATTTTTTAGCCTTTTTTATCCTAGGTGTTTTAAAATGAAATTAATAATACATAACCCCACATAAAGATTTTTCACCCTTACGACGCGAAATATTTTGTATTATTTAAATGTTGATGTATAATAGCTTCTTTATATCTATAAAAATTCATTTTTATTATATGATATGATAAATATAAGTTACAAGGAATTTTTATAAAAAAAAAATTTCTTAAGTTTTTTCTTTTAGGGTATTCTCAATCTGTCAATTTGATCAAAAAAGGCCATTTTTGCGATATGGACGGATGAGGAGCCATGGCCGGAAGAAATTAAGGAAAACGAAATATATTGGGATAAGGCCATCATGGGGATATATTCTTTATTTTCAAAAAATTCACCGTTGTGCCTATCATATTTTACCTAAATAAATATTGTTAAAATATAGATATAGATATTGAAGACAAGAGAAATCATGATTGAATTCCATTATTCTGGATATTAATTGTGCGGCCCATGTTCTGAAACTAGCAATTAACTCTTTCCTAAAAACCGTATAGCTACCTAAAAATTTGCCACAATAATAAAAAACTCCCATATTGTCATCGTTCTTAACATCTCAAAAATGCCTGCAGTTCATTGTCATACACCTAGTTATATGGGGTCATAATTTATATTAAAACAAATTTAGTTGTGAATTGTGTTCTGTCTACATAGTTAATATGAACAAAATTTGAGAGTTCTTGCCCAATTCCAAGAATTCCCTTTTCTTCATCTTAAATACACTGGACAACAAAATTTGAATGACCTTTAGCCTCATGGCAACTAACGTTTTTGGTCAAATTTTTGGTGCCTACGAATATGAAATCAGAATTATAGCCAATGTGCCTCAGATTTCTAGATGGTGTCAAAGTTGGGATTTTTCTATTTTGGGGGTATATTGGGATTCTATATCATAAAAATTATGCGTAGTTATTAAAGTTTAAATATATATTTACGGAAACATTCATTATTAACGTGGCGTATTTTTTCATAATATTTAATTTTTTTTAATTTTTTTACTTTTATATGTGGTTTCGTCATAAAATCAGTTTTTTAATCCTAAATAACTTAAAAGTAAATTGATAATAATTTTAAGCTACAAACTTTTTTAGATAAGTTTTTTATAAGGAATTTGAATATGCCAATAAATTTTTTAATAAATTAATAATAGTTTAAAAAATTTAGTAAATTTTTTTCTGAACTTTGGACGAAGTTTAAAAAATATTGGAGCCATTGGGAAAAAAACTAAACCCGAGATCGGTAGCGCATGAAAATTCTCTACAAAATCCTCAAAAATTGCTTATGTTGTTTTTTTTTGTTGTTCAGTGTTATCAATACTATCATCAACTTTAAAATTGTAATTTTTTTAAATTAGATGAATTAGGTAAGCGTGGAAAATACTTATTCCTCAACTTTGGTGACCCAATAATGAACCGTTTGAAGCCATAGTCTATTCCGATTCAAGAAATTCCTAGGCAAAAAATAATCCATTACAGAGAAACTATTAGATAAGAACATATGACAAATTAGAACTGAAAGAGGAACACATTGAAGACTTGGAAACTGAAAACTACTATCTAAGGCTAAGCCATCACACTGTTTGACACGCAAGATAGCTTGGCCTAGAATATCGCTATTCCAAATGTCAAAAAATCTCACTTCTTACTTTGTTGGAAACGTTGTAATTCACTACGTTTAAAAACACATATTCGTTGATAAAAGAAAAACAACCATATCAGTTGGACAAATTCTATCTAAAGTTATACGTAAACAGGTTTCAGGTATAATAGAATGCTAAAGAAACCAATTATTCTGTAGTCTGAAGCTCAGCGGAGAGCCAGTACAACAACCCTAGGTTGAGTAACAATCACATAAGCAATCATCGAAAACCTACAATGGTAAAAGGAACCGGGTTCACCTCCGAGAGCTCCGACCGATCAGTAATGATCAGACGGGAATCAATAAATTTTCGACACGCTCGGCACCGGCGTTTGTGTCTACAAATTACGATTGTATTTCTTGCCGTGCCACCCACCCAATTAACAACTGCGATCGAGGCTTCTGTCGCAATTGCCTGGCCAACCACTTGGCAAAAAACTGCAATTTGTTCGGGAGTTGCGGTTTGTAAAATTCCACCACATCATTAAATGTATTATTTTCATTGCAATAAATCTAACAATTATAATATCAATCATGTTTATATGACACCGGTAAACAAATATCAATGTCAGAAAAATTAAATTATGAAAACATAAAAGCATAGATCTAATGTTCTTATCTCATACATATTTTCCGTCTTAGTTTCCGCTTTAAGCTCCTTAGATCCTTTCATACCGAAAAAATGGCCTATTTTGACCAATACCCCGAAAAGAAAAAATTTAAAAATCTCTTTTTCATATAAAAATCCCTTGTAACTTATATTACTTATTATCTCAAATAATGGGATATAAATTTTCTTAGTCTCTTACAGCAGCATTTAGATCACAATATTTTGCGTCCAAACTTAAATACGTCGTTACCTGATATAAATTTGCAAATTCAAGAAATTAAAAATCTTTATTGCCAAAATCAACTAAATTAAAGCAATTTTAGATATAAAATTTTCTCAGTTTTTTTTAATATTATTTTTCTTTGAGTCTCGAAGTCGCAAAAGTGCCAATAGCATTTCTCTGATATATTTCAATTAGGGAGAAAAAATTGAACGGAAAAAAGTGATACGTTTGCTAAAGTAGTTAGTTAAGTCAGTTTAACCTTGACCTGAGTTATTTTTTATTACTAATTTAAAACAGCTAAACTATCTTTAAGTAATATTATTTAAAACCGATAAAACTTCGTGTCCTAATTATGGGGTGCCAAATTTTCTTTTTAACTTAAATGAGCTTGATATACTTGATAATTTTATTGCCATTATATGAGATAAAATTAAAGTTAGTGGTGATATTAATTTGAAAAAAAAAATTCTCGTATTTTTTCTGTAGGGTATTCTCAAGGTTCCAAAATTGTATATATGGTCAAAAATCTAAGAAAATAGCCCAAGGCAAAAGAAACTTTGGAAATATATGAGATAAGGCCATCAAGATGATCATTTTATTTTAATGTTTTTCTTTTTTCAGACATTGAGATTTGACCTGTGGTACTTAAAATAAAAGTTTTATCACTTTATCCATATTCATTGTTAGCCAAATTAAGAACTTAAATGGGCCACTTATAATTATTTTATGAAAGCTAATATTTCGAGGCACTGCATTTAAATTTTATTGTACAAAGCTTTTTTTAATATAATTTCCGGCTCTGCTTGTAATTTTAAACTAGATCGGGCCGAAATTCAAAAGCAAAATGATGGACCGGGCAGAGGCCAAGGTTTAAGTATGCCAAGCCTAGGTTAAAATAGGTAGGGGCCGGCTAAGCCGAATATCAGGGCCCAGTGTAGCTTCGGCTGTTAACCCACGGCTAAGGATGAGAATAATTCGAATGGTTTTTAAACTTCCATAACTTTTATAGTTTTAGAGCTAACTTCGTTTTTTAGAACACATTTTCATTTTAAATTAATATATATTATTATTAATGAATACTGTTAACTTTATTTAGCACAAAAAAAAATCTGAAAAATGGCTGTGCTTTATTAAATAATTCTTCTCAATATAAACAAATTTTTAGGAGTAGAACATTTAAAGATTATTGAAAAATACTAAAATAAAAAATTATGGCAACTAGCCTTAAAAACTAAATATTATATGGACGAAAAGAAGACAATTCTTTGTAGCTCTTAAATTCTATTAAAAAAGAACATATGTAATTTTTCTAATTTAAATTATTGAGGCTATAGCTATACTATAGTTTTAACATTAATTTGACCAGATGTGGTCTATACGTACCCTAATAGAACTTCTAATTTTTAAACTCTATATCAAATTTTACTTACTAATCAAAATCACAGAATTAGATATAATAATGAAAATTTTAAAAATATATAAAATGAAAGATGAGCTGGGGTCCGTATATTTAACAAGGACTAAATATTATATATCACGCGATAAAGGGTATTAGTTCTACATTCTCTATTTTATTGATAATTAGATTTAATTGCTTGCAATATAAAATTTTCGGGCCGTTTTGTAATTTAGTTCGGGATAGGCCTACAACGGGTCCAGGGCGTAAATTAAATATATTGGAGGTACCATTACCGGATTTGAAGTATAGTATGGACTTTACAGTAAGCGTTCGTGGATTCCTAAAACTTTTTAATTTTCTTTTTAATCAACACAAAATTCATTCCACCTGTCAAAAATATTAATCTGGGAATTTTAAGTGCACCCATTTTAAGATTACATTTAATATATTATGATTTACGTGCCCTAATAATATACCAAAAATATTATAATAAAATTTACAGGCCGTCGAATCAAAATTAGATTACAAAGATTGAGGGGCCAAACTTCAGGTTCGGGTGATCTGGGCATAGATCGAGAGACATGTCGGTGAAACCTGATCGGGGTATCATAATATTTTGAATTTTTGCAATGAGTCCTTCAAGAATATGAGCGAAATGCCAAATATAATCAACAAAATATACAACTGAACAAGGAAAAACCACCAGGGCTAAATTTTTATTTCGGTTTGATAAAACAGCTGAGCTCGCTGGCCCCCGGATTAAACGAAAAATATTAGTACATTTATATGGCAACCTAGCAGGAAAAATTGTAACATATTGAAATTAATCTTAAAATTTTTTGATATAACAATGTCAAAACATTTGGCGCGCCCCTAATCTTAAGCCAAAAATTAACATTTTAATTGTTCTTTAAATTTGCTAACCAATCGTTTTTACACTTTTTTTATAGGGTGTAGTAACCCGTGGTTACATGTGTGGGGTATGTAACGATGGGTGCCCTTATTAGAAAAAACTGATCGGCGCTAGCATTGCTTTAATATGGACATACCGGCCCTGCTTAGAGAGTTGAAAAGGTATATTTAATAAATTACATCAATTTATAAACAAAATGGGACAATTTTTGGCAATATTTATATATATGTCCGTCCAAACGCAATATTCCGCCGGCAGAATATTTTTTGGCGTATAAACGTATTATTGCCGGCGGAATATTATCTACGCTAGACCCCAACATCTAAAACCTATAAAGCCGGCGGAATATGTTTAGACCCAAATATTGTTTGGACTTGATCTCAGATAAGCTTATAAATCGCCGGGGGAATAATGTTTTGACTTGACCCTCTAGCTATCAATAATTTTTCTTTTATAAATTTTTAATAGGCTATTTGTTTAAAGAATTGTAGTTTTTAACTTTTTAACTCAACGAAAGAAAAAGCTAGCAAATACGCCCGCAACATCCAATGGTTGCGACATTCAATGCGATACCAAAACATGTGGACGTGAATTGTATTTCATTAATTATATAAATACATTTCCAATAAATATACTTTTTACACCGATTGGAAATAATATTTGTTTTGGGCTTGAAATCAATTGCTTAGGGGCGCTAACAGACCACGGACCGAGCCAGAATAGTAATGCTATAACAATTAAATTAAATTGATATTATGTTAGACATAAAATTAAACATTCGAATAAAAAATTCAATGTTAATTAAATGTAAAAGCTTTTTACCTCTTCTGAGCGTAGTGAAGAAGATAAATAAAACATTCAAACAAATTAAAGTGCAATTCAATTTTTGGTCAACTCCACCTCAAATCGACAAACTTTAGTTTTGGCTGAAAATTGACACACTGGTAGAGGGTCTTTGGGTGCTGATTAAATTTTTTTGACCGAGATATAAGCAAAAATATTTTTCATTTTTTTGCAAAAAAAAATTTTGACAACTTTGCGCGCATTTATCATCAAAAGTATTGTAGCTAGAGTTATAATTTTTTTAAAAATTTTTTTAAGTTACCAAAAAATTAAAGTCAAGTTAAAATACAAATAGCTCAAAAAACGTATCATTAAATTTTTTGAAAAATTTATACTGGCCCTAAATAATGTTAATATATATGATTTCAAAAGTTTGGAACCGGCATGACTTTTTAAAAAATATAAAAAAATTAATTTTTTTCCTTTATTTGGGGACATTCGAGCCCTATTACAATATGCCAATGTGCTAAATTTTTATTTTTTACACCTTAAAATTTTAAAACTTGGCAAACTTTTGTTTTTATTTTATAAAAAGCCATGGGTACGTTAAAAAATGTTGGGCGAAATTTATGTTATATAGCGATTATTTATGTATAAAATGCATTTTTAAATTTTAAAATTGGTTTGGTAGTAACCCAGTCGGCTTTGAAGATAGGAACTGAAAACTACCAATTTTTTTGATCTGAAGTTCCCTTTTTCATTCTTTAACAATAGTATGAATCAAATTAGTTAAACTGTTTTAGCCTAAAATTGTTCGTATGTCTAACTTCTAATTATAATCTTTTGGCACTTTTAAATATTTTAATATAGTGCAGGGAGCAAATTTTTTTCTGATCAAAAAAAAATATTTTTTGGAATTTTTTAAAAAGACATGTCGGTCTCATACTTTTGAGTTCACATATTAATAATGAATACTAAGGACTGTATTACAGCAATTTTTCAAGAAATTTAAAAATACGTTTTTTTATTTAAACTGTGTTCTTAGAAAATTGCAAAATTTTAAAATAAATGTTTTAAAATAATAAACAAATACAAGATAGCCCTTATTGTCCTCTTCAAAATAACAAAAAATTAAGTCTCTAGCAATACTTTATAACTTATAACCTCCCAAAGTTGCATCAAATGTGAAAATTCACCTTGCGATTTTCTTTTCTTTTGCCCTCTCCGTCAAAAATAACATCCGGTCAAAATAAAATTCCAGATAATGAGATGTCCTTTGATACTACCTCCCATGCAAAATTTCAGTCAAATCTATAAATTAACTCTCCCGGACTTGTTGGATTGAGGTACTGACCATTTGTAAATTTATTTTTTGCCACTACCTGCTATAATCAATTTGCCCCAGTTATATAAAATTAACCTTTGTTTTACATCTTTAAAATATATTAGGACCCCCAAGTGCGTTTGTATAAAGGTAAAATTTACCTTTTTGTATCCCACATGTAAAGTATGCCCAAAATCAAAAACGGATTTTGCCTATAAAATAGGAATTCCCTGACGAGGAAGGACCATTGTTGTTATCTAGGCTTATACTAAGTCGAATATTAAATAATAGTGTAAAGCCAATTTTTTAACTATTTTAAGGCATCCAGTCACTCACGGTCATTTTCACCGGTGATTGTTTTATTAAATGGCCCTCTAACTATGCAATAAACTCTGTAAAACCACTTTATGTTCAATTTTTTCAAATGTAGTTAATGCTTTATTGAGCAGTGCCACCTGTCGGCATCCTTCACTACAAAAACAAAAGCATTTTTTTTATAAATTATCCTAAAGCCGTAGATGCCACCTCAAGATTGCTACGATACCAAAAAAAAATGGTTACGAAGAAAAATATAATGGTTCATGCACCCCATACATTTATTAGTTGTCGGGGAAAAAACATGTGTTTTCATTATGTGCTTCCCCTAAAACATTTTCAGAGTTAAAATCTAGAAAAATGGTATAAATTTTAAAAAATAAAATTTTTACACTTTAAGTGCCTGCCTACCTTTCATTATATTATAAACTAATTGCTTGTTTTAGGCTGCCCCTATATTAATGCTGGTGGCTACGGCTCTGTTTCTATTAGTAAAATTTGCAAAAAAAATTTATTTTAATTTTTTTTTAATAGGCTTAAGTTTAAAGTTATACTCGCAGCTTTGTAATATCTCCAAGGTAATTTGACGGTTGAATATTAAGTGCACCCTGAACAGTGAAGAAATTTAATAGATTTTGTAAAATCTTTAAATACTATTGCCTTCCTTTCGGTTAGCCTATTTAATAAATTTTTACCAATGTTGTCTTTTTTTAGAGTTTTGTTCATCGTTAAATTAACTGCGTAACTTTACTTATTTTTAATATTTTTCATTATCCATCTACTGAAAAAAGAACATAATATATGTGATCATTTCCACCTCATACCAACAAGCCTGGTTAGGTCACCTTCTCGATTTAAATGAAATTTTGCATGATATCCAAGGGTATGTCATTATTTGGAAATTTTTTGACCGGAAAAGGCGACGGAGGTAGGGGTTGAAGAAAAAACTGAAGGCAAAATTTTTGATAAAGTCAAATACTATCATAGCTAGAGACTTAATTTTTTTTATTATGAAGAAGTCAATATGGGCTTTAGTGTGTTTAAGTTTTAGAAAAAAATTTTTAATTTTTTTTAATTTATTACTAAAAAACGTGTTTTTAAATTTTATAAATGTTAAAACACTCATATAAAAATGAGCCCAAACGTCTGGGCCCGACTTGACTTTTTTAAAAATTTAAGAAATATTTTTTTTTCAATTTTGAGGTAAAAATATGCTCCCTGCATTATATTAAATAATCAAAAGTGCCAAATTTGATTGTATACAAGAAGTTAGAATAGGGGCACTTACGTTAGGCTGTAACAGGTTTATAAATTTGATTAATTTTATTTATTTATATTAAAAAAAGTGACATTAGGGCAAAAAATTTTTTTGATTTTCAATAATTTACTACTACCCTCAAAGCCAACCTGGCAAACCAGTCTAATTTTAAAATTAAAATATGTAATTTATACATAAGACACTAGTTGCTGTGAAAAGGGTGACTTTTGTTAAATAGAGCATACCTCTTTAAACTTTGCGCTCCTTGTGACATTTAAAATATTATTTTAGTGAAGGAAGAGTGAAAGGGTGTTTTCGACGATGGAGTATTGCTTAGACTCGACCTCGGCACCCAAAGCCTATGTACCGCCGGAAACATTGCATAATTTAGCGAACACATTGTAAAACTTGGAAAGCGGTAATTGATAGGAAGTGTGGAGAAGTTACATTTAATAATTTTTTAGTAATAAATAATGTTGAGTAAATATTAATTTTTTAATTTTAGGTAACACAGGTCAATTTTTTGAGAGGAGTTAAATACAGAGATCAAACCTGCCATCTTAGGGGACATAAAATCAGTTTACCGTTTTCCTAATCAAACTTAGTTAGCCAGTTATAAACATTGAATATTTTTGAAAAAAAGGTTAAAAAACCAAAAAGATTCAAAAACAAAAATAAATTGAAATTTTATTTTTGCATATTTACAATAGTTAAACTGTTAAATTCAAACTTCAAATAATTTTTTAATTAAAAACCGATAATATATCGTGTCGTATTTAAGTTTGGACGCGAAATATTTTGTATTATCTAAATGCCGATGTAAGAGCTTCTTGATATATTAATAAAAAAAATTTTCCATTATAAAAATATAAGTTACAAGGGATTTTATAATGCAAAAAATTTAAATTTTTTCCTTATAGGGTATATTTAGATCTGTTAATTTGGTCAAAAAAGGCCATTTTTCGTTATAGACGGATCTAAGGAGCCAAAGACGGAAGAAACTAAGAAAAACGAAAAACATATATGATGTTAGGCCATCATGGGGATACATTCTTTTATGTTTTCATAATAATCTCGTTTCTTACATAAATATTTGTTGACCTGTGTAATTAGATATAATCGGGACCGAAAACTTGCCCGGCTTTGCTGCCCCACCCAAACGGGCCGATGGGCCGAATTTTAGCAGGCCTGAAACTGAAAAAAAGGATTACGGGTCGGGCCACACCGGGCGCTTTTTTTAATACATGTTAAAAAATTAAATGATTTATAAAAAAGTTAGATTTTGATCAATAAAGTTTTTGAAAAATATTTTAAAAATTTTACTAAGCCAAATTATTTATTTTGCAAAATTTAAAAATTGTTTGCTAAATTATGCTTTTTTGGCATAGGCTTTTAAATAGAAGTTTCAATTTTATAAAGCTTGATTTAATACAAGTAATAAGAAAAATATAGAGGTCAAGTGAAACAACAATATTCTGCCGGAGGAATATCTACTTTTAACATTGATTCAACCACTCAAAAGATAGATAGAGGCGCGTATTCATTTTATAAATCATTAATTCATTATATTTCAGCCGTAAATAGTTAAATTTTTTGTTATCTCTACATACATATTTAATTAACTTTAAAATTAGGGTAGATTTTTGTTGATGGCATTTGTTTTTAATAGACAGGTTGATTCTTTCTGTTGTAATAATCCTCATTAGAGTTTAAACCAGGATGTGATATTTCGGACTGACCCGCCCTACATACTCAACCCAGCCCTGAGTTTGGTATTTTAGGCCAAGGCTAGGCCTAAATTGTTGCAAGCTATAATTTATTTGTTATAAATTATTAATTAAATACAGAGTGTAATAAAAACTAATCTTTTTTAGTTCTTGCTAATAACAAAGATCAACAAATTTTTGAAATAATGAGCCATCTTTAGAAACTAGGCCTGTTATCCAAAGGATTTTCAAATTCGCGTTTTCTCTATTTCTCTATGTCCGCCTACAATTTAAATATAAAAGCAAAAAAAAATTTAAAACAGGAAAATATTGAAAAAAAAAGTTTTTTTTTATATTAATAACAGCTAAAATAATAAATTTAAACTTTTTTATATAACTTCATAGACTTTAATATAACATAGATAGCTACTGCTATATTACATAAGACAAAAAGTGAGACAAAAACAATTGGTGGGTAAAGTTTCAAAAAAAAAACCTTTTTTTACAATATTTATAGCGCTTTTTTAAAAATATTTTTTTTCCTGTTAATCAAAAAATGCCTTTATTAACTTGAATTTTAGACTAAATTAGCCCGCGATTCGTAAAACCATATTATCTCCCCTCTGAAGGATTAATTGCCCACTGATATTTTCCATATTGAATGTCGCAATTTTTTAGGATGAGTAGCCGCCACCTTTTTGTTTTGATTATGTCTTTTAAGTTGGGTTGCCAAATATTCTGTGCCCACTATTTACTTAAAATTTTATGTGATTTTAATATAAAAAAAAATTTTTAAATGTTTTTTCTTTAGGATATTCTCGAGATCGCAAAATCTGTCAATTTATTTACGGCCATAGAGTCTACCTAGCCTATGTCAGAAGAAACTTCGAAAAACGGAAAATATATAAGATTAGAAAATACCCCTATCATAACCTACTATTTTCACTCATTCATTTTTGTGGACCTGTGTAATAGTTAAAAAAATAGGGCTATATGAAATTTTAAATTTCGGCCCGGGCCAGTTTCAAATCCCGACTCTAATCCATATAAACATAATGTATATAAACAACCTTCCCCAATTTTTTAATTTAATAGATAAGGTGGGATAAATTAGCTCACTTTATACGCATGCTGGTTAAACCTATTATATAAACATCACCTAATAAATAACTTGTACTTTTTTGAGGTCGCCGTGCCCGTTAAGGCTGTGACTCTTTCATAACAAACATGAGCAGGGCTGGATATTATTCGAGATAGATATAGGTAATTTATGCACCAATATATTACTAATATACACCAGCTCCTTAAAAATAGAGAGATAACTAAAACTTACAAAAGTTTTTATATATATAAATAAGGTAGGTAACAAATGAATTAAAGAATGTTACTGGGTTATTACTATTATCAAGCAAAACATTTTTGTCAGGGTTCGGTATTTTGCGAGAAAAAGATTATAATGGATGATAGGATGATCGTATCTCTCCTTAATTTATTTTTTTTTACAATACGTCTCCGAAATATTAATTAAGCCCCTTTTATATTTAATATGATAATTCTTATGTTATAACGGAATATAAGATAATTTACAAGGGTTTTCTCATACCCTAATTACGATGATCAAATTGACTTTATTAGTTACTTCATTAATTACCAAACTTTCAAAGTTGTAAAAGAGATGTTTTGAAATTGAAATCGACCTCGGTCTAATTAACCCCGGGGTTATATATATTACATTTTGACAACTTTTTGTATAAACTTGTGCGAAAAAGGATGGTATAAATTCAGATTTTGGGTTTGACGGACAATGTATTATAGAAAGAAAAGGCATAAGATAAAATAATAAATTTGAACTATCGGGTTTCGATAATATTTGACTTACGTTTGAGAGAATTAAACGAACAAGTCGCAAGTTACGTTAGTTTTAGGTCTCTAACTAATAATCCCAAGATGAACTTATCGATTACAGTTTAGAAAAAATGCACAATAGTTTTCTAGATTTTTAATTTTTTTAACGGAATTTTGAAATGCAATAAAACTATCTCAATAAAAAATACAATGCCGCATATAAAATTTGATGCAATAGTGTTCTACATTTTTTATTTATATCGAAAATCGCGATAAAATTATCTGAGACAATGCCATAAGTTATCTACAAATTTGTCTTTTAGTTTTTAAAATTTTGAATATCTTCTCAAAAGAAAAACTCTGAAATGTATAAATTTAAAAGGCCATATCACTGGGAAAAATAGAATGCTGCATGCACTGCATGTTTTGTAAAAATTTGCCCACGAGTTTTCAAGATTTTTATTCTACTTTGCTTTAAGCACAGGCATGATTCTAAACCGCTCCAAAATTAAATTTGCCCCCCCCCCCAAAAAAAAAATACGTAAAAATTTTATTTTTGCCCTTCCACCCCCATAAAATCAAATTTGCTCCCCCAAAAATATCTAATAATTATTATTTTGAACTTTTTTTAAAAAGTGGTTTTATTCCGCTAAAAAGATCTAACTAACACAGAAATTATTTCTTGTTATTAGATATATAGAAAAATATGATGTTACAAAAAGCTGTATATTTGTGAAAGCAATTCATAAATCTGGGGCCAAAGAAATTTCCTCACTTGTCAACAATCTTTTGTTAGAATATGATCTAGAACAAACTGATCGCACACTACGATGGGGGGAACGTAATGTCCGGGGAAAAGGTGGTGTTCAACTCTTTGTAAGCAAAATGGCTGGACACCATGTCCCGTATATTCTCTGCTTTAACCACCGATTAAAAGATTGTCTTGAAATTTTAAGTAAAGAGATTTTTTTTATATTTTTTCTTCCCTTCATAAATTTTTTCAGCATGATGCAATCAAGGTAAGTGAATGCGGGACCATACCCCGGCTGTTGCCACATCGGTTGTGTGGTCATTACGACGACATTGTTATTAAAAAAAAATTATATAAAAATATTAAATACTCTTTAAAAATTAAAAATAAAAAAGTTTTTATATCTTAGGGCCGAAGCGTCAAGGTTTTTTGACCAATCAATTTTTTTTTGTATTTATTATTTAAAAAATTATTTTATTTATTAAAAATAATTAATGATCAATTTCAATGTAAAACTATTTATGTTTCTAAAACTTTTGATATAATACACCATTATTTTGTTAGAAATTAAACAATTAAGAAATACAAACATTTACAGATTTATTTAAAAACACAATATTATTTATAGATAAAGGCAAAACTAAACCTAAAGATTTTTCTGATTTTTATTTATTTTCTACTCATAAGTAGGTGAATTATTTGAATATTAATGATAAATTAAAAAGTATTTATTTTAATATTATTGATTTTTTTATTGATTCTAATAATAGAATTTTTACCGATAATATTTATTTAGAATCTTTAGATTCCCTTTATAAATATGATTAATCTTTTTTTAGATATAAATAAATTAAAGCCTCTTTTAAAAATAAGTAATATTGACAAAAATTGATTATCTAAAAAAATTGACGTATCAAAAATTTTTAAATAAAATAAAAAGAATAGATTGTTAGATTGGATTATAGTGGGACAATTTTAGGGCATTTATTCTAGTGGCTAGGCCACCAGGATATAGGAATAACGTGTACAACTAGATGTTTAAATTTATAATTTCTTTATTAAAATAGTTAAGTACAAAAAATATTATATGTTCTATATTTAAAAAACTATTTTATTATAAAAAACTATTTCTTGCAAGTCGCGATAACATAGCTGAACTTAGCCTATCAATCAATCATTTTCTAGTAGTATGATCCATTAGTAATACGGGCTACGACACCTCCCTTTTTCAGGGGGCATCGTACGTCGTAGTGTCGATTTATATAATTAGATGATTGCGGAAGTGTTTGCGTTAAAACCAGTAATAGGTGTTGAATAATTGGGGATTTCGGCTATCGTTATTGACTTGGTTAGACCGTCGAGATAGTGGGTTGCTGTTGTACGGGTGTTGAACTTTGTTGATTTCTTGTTCTGTTTTTTAAAGTTATGTCACTTCTACTTGTGTGCGGTCTGCGTAAGTCGGGTTCTGTATACCGGTGGTTTAACATCAGTTTTAGATAAATTAATTAATTTTTTACGCTCCTTTGCGATGTGCCTAGCATCAGACGGAACTTTTGCCGTACTGGTAACATCCATTTAGGGTAATTCTAGGTCTTACACTTTCGAGAGTTATAGGACAACCTTATAAAAGGAAAAACGAACCGGTATCTATTGGGCGACCACCTTCTTTTCCATCAGTATGCAAAGCCTTGATCTCGTTGTTGAGGCGTGTTATGTTTGAGAAATGTTTGGTTGATATCTGTTAAGAATTTTTGTTGGGGTGGTTTGAGTAAAGTGATATTTAGTGGGTTATTTGAGGTTTAATGTTAAACCATCTAATAGTTCATACCAATTTAACATATTGAGAGATCAATTTAGTTCGATTAATGAGAATTCAAATTTAGTTGGTGTGGATTTAGAATATTGGAAGTCAATGACCTTCAATTCGTAACGAAAGGGGGGGGGGGAGCAAATAAATGACTAAAGTTCCTTATGTTGCCTTCAGAGAATTACGCATTGGAATATGTTTAAAATAAAATGTATCTCAATGTCAAGTTTAACGCTATTCTCCAATGTATATTCATTAAAAACCGAAATATTACCGACGTACCTATCAGCAATGATATAAGGTGTAGGCCAAAATTTTTTTAAGAAGTTTTTGATTTTGCCTGGTTCGTCCACGGGTCTGGCGGCATCAATTTATTAGGAGAAAAAAGAATATATTGTTAGATTGGATTATATTGGGACAATTTTAGGGCATTTATATTCTAGTGGCTAGGCCACCAGGATATAGGAATAACGTGTACAACTAGATGTTTAAATTTATAATTTCTTTATTAAAATAGTTAAGTACAAAAAATATTTATTATATGTTCTATATTTAAAAAACTATTTTATTATAAAAAACTATTTCTTGCAAGTCGCGATAACATAGCTGAACTTAGCCTATCAATCAATCAATTTCTAGTAGTATGATCCATTATTACTACGGGCTACGACACCTCCCTTTTCCAGGGGGCATCGTACGTCGTAGTGTCGATTTATATAATTAGATGATTGCGGAAGTGTTTGCGTTAAAACCAGTAATAGGTGTTGAATAATTGGGGATTTCGGCTATCGTTATTGACTTGGTTAGACCGTCGAGATAGTGGGTTGCTGTTGTACGGGTGTTGAACTTTGTTGATTTCTTGTTCTGTTTTTTAAAGTTATGTCACTTCTACTTGTGTGCGGTCTGCGTAAGTCGGGTTCTGTATACCGGTGGTTTAACATCAGTTTTAGATAAATTAATTAATTTTTTACGCTCCTTTGCGATGTGCCTAGCATCAGACGGAACTTTTGCCGTACTGGTAACATCCATTTAGGGTAATTCTAGGTCTTACACTTTCGAGAGTTATAGGACAACCTTATAAAAGGAAAAACGAACCGGTATCTATTGGGCGACCACCTTCTTTTCCATCAGTATGCAAAGCCTTGATCTCGTTGTTGAGGCGTGTTATGTTTGAGAAATGTTTGGTTGATATCTGTTAAGAATTTTTGTTGGGGTGGTTTGAGTAAAGTGATATTTAGTGGGTTATTTGAGGTTTAATGTTAAACCATCTAATAGTTCATACCAATTTAACATATTGAGAGATCAATTTAGTTCGATTAATGAGAATTCAAATTTAGTTGGTGTGGATTTAGAATATTGGAAGTCAATGACCTTCAATTCGTAACGAAAGGGGGGGGGGGAGCAAATAAATGACTAAAGTTCCTTATGTTGCCTTCAGAGAATTACGCATTGGAATATGTTTAAAATAAAATGTATCTCAATGTCAAGTTTAACGCTATTCTCCAATGTATATTCATTAAAAACCGAAATATTACCGACGTACCTATCAGCAATGATATAAGGTGTAGGCCAAAATTTTTTTAAGAAGTTTTTGATTTTGCCTGGTTCGTCCACGGGTCTGGCGGCATCAATTTATTAGGAGAAAAAAGAATATATTGTTAGATTGGATTATATTGGGACAATTTTAGGGCATTTATATTCTAGTGGCTAGGCCACCAGGATATAGGAATAACTTGTACAACAAGATGTTTAAATTTATAATTTCTTTATTAAAATAGTTAAGTACAAAAAATATTATATGTTCTATATTTAAAAAACTATTTTATTATAAAAACTATTTCTTGCAAGTCGCGATGACAAAGCTGAACTTAGCCTATCAATCAATCAATCAATTTCTAGTAGTATGATCCATTAGTATTACGGGGTACGACATAAAAAAACTTAACAATTACAAAGAATACTAATGATATTGTTAAATTCAGCCGAAAGCACCAAAAAAAATTTTTCTGATCGCCCTTAAGTTTATTTTGCCCCCCCCCGCTCCCCCCCCCCCCAATTGGAAAAGCTAAAATCGGGCCTGTTTAAGCATCTCGATTTGATAAATACAATGCCGCAAATTTTGTATAAATCTGAATTAATTTCTAAATTTTTAATTCTAGTATTCTTTCAACTAATAAATTCGAGATGATAGTAAAAATCTGTCAGTTTTTTGACAATTAAAAAGATTTAATTTATGAGATTTCCAGCATTAATATATTATAATATCAAATTAACAATGTTAAATATAATTATTAAATTATAAACAGGTGGTATATTAAATGTAATATAAAAAAGAAGTAATTAAAATAAATTAAAAAAAAATAATAAAAATATCTTATTTACCAAATTTTAGAGTCTTTCGGCCACGTATTTTTAAAAAGAAAAAAATTATTTTTCAAAATTTCTATGGAAATTGCCTTATGCTAACGAAATAAAATTATTTTTAATTAGTTTACCAATTTGTTTGAAAATTTTTAAGGCTTCAGGACCAAATGATCCAGAAGTTGTGGCAACGATTGGTATAAAAATATTATCGGAATTTAAAAAACAATATTTTCTTGTCTTTAAAATTTCGGCATTCAAAATTGGATCAAAATTATAATTTGAAGGGGCCAGAGGATCAACACAGGTGAAATCCCAAAATAAAGGTTTCCCCTCAGAGAAGGGAACAAGAGTTTTTCCATCCGGTCTTTTAGAATTAAAAGATAAACCAGGTTCTAAAACACACGGTAAGCCTTTTTAAAAAAAGTGGCGATAATGTAATTAACTTTATTGTGTCGCCTTATCTTTGAATTCGACAAAAAATGTAAGGGATGCCGGCCAAAACTATCGGTGAGAGTCTTGCATTTGCTGCAAATGTGGAATTGAGAAAGCCCCCCCCCGGTTTAATCGTATTTCAAGGTTATTCGTAATAAGAAATAAACAATCAATTGGCAGATTTTTACTAAGTGTCGAATTTATTAGTTTAAAGAATATTAGAATTAAAAATTTAGAAAATTAATTGAGGTTTATACGAAATTTGCGGCATTGTGTATAAATCGAGATGCTTACACCAAAGTTGTATAAAAATATTTATTCACAAACTTGAGGCATCTATTTTTCCAGGCCCCGAAAATATACATTTCAAAATTAGTCGATTAAATATCTGTAAAACTATAGACATATTTGTTCGTACGTAGCTTGTGGCATTAAGGTATTTTTTCTCAGAATTTCTCTAATTTCAAAATTTTTGTTAGAAAAGTTAATAAAACTAGTGGATTTTTACAAAACTTCCGACATTGTTTTCTCATTGATTTTTATCGCATTAGATTATCCCTTAAAAAATTAAAAATCTGTTATGCATGTTTGAAAATCCATCTCGAAATTATTAGTTTTAAAACGATATCACCCTAAAACTAACAAATTTATACGTAACTTGCGGAATCCTTTTCAATGAGATAGTTTTATCGCTTTTGAAAGTTAAGTTTTATTGTATTTCAAAATTATTCGTTAAAAAGAAATAAAAAATCTAACTATTAAGCATATTTTTACGTAATAGGCATTGTTAGTATTGAGAAAGTTTAATCGTATTTCAAGGTTATTCGTAATAAGAAATAAACAATCAATTATCAGATTTTTACTAAGTGTCGAATTTATTTGTTTAAAGAATATTAGAATTTAAAATTTAGATAATTGAGATTTATACGAAATTTGCGGCATTGTGTCTAATAAATCGAGATGCTTAAAGCAAAGTTGTATAAAAATATTGAGGCATCTATTTTTCCAGGCCCCGAAAATATACATTTCAAAATTAGTCGATTAAAAATCTGTAAAACTATAGACATATTTGTTCGTACGTAACTTGTGGCATTAAGGTATTTTCTCTCAGAATTTCTCTAATTTCAAAATTTTTGTTAGAAACTAGTGGATTTTTACAAAACTTCCGACATTGTTTTCTCATTGGTTTTTATCGTATTAGATTATCCCTTAAAAAATTAAAAATCTATTATGCATGTTTGAAAATCCATCTCGAAATTATTAGTTTTAAAGCGATATCACCCTAAAACTAACAAATTATACGTAACTTGTGGAATTTTTTCAATGAGATAGTTTCATCGCTTTTGAAAGTTATACTTTTTAGGTATTTCAACGTTAAAATAAAAAAAAATCTAACTATTAAGCATATTTTAACGTAACTTAGGCATGTATTGAGAAAGTTTAATCGTATTTCAAGGTTATTCGTAATAAGAAGTAAACAATCAATTGGCAGATTATAACTAAGTGTCGAATTTATTAGTTTAAAGAATATTAGAATTAAAAATTTAGAAAATTAATTGAGGTTTATACGAAATTTGCGGCATTGTGTCTAATAAATCGAGATGCTTAAACCAAAGTTGTATAAAAATATTTATTCACAAACTTGAGGCATCTATTTTTCCAGGCTTCGAAAATATACATTTCAAAATTAGTCGATTAAATATCTGTAAAACTATAGACATATTCGTTCGTACGTAACTTGTGGCATTAAGGTATTTTCTCTCAAAATTTCTCTAATTTCAAAATTTTTGTTAGAAAAGTTAAGAAAATTATAAAACTAGTGGATTTTTGCAAAACGTGCATTGTTTTCTCATTGATATAGTTTTATTCCATTTGAAGATTATCCCTTAAAAAAATTAAAAATCTATTATGCAAATTTGTACAAAACTTGCCTTTGTTTTGTTTGAAAATCCATTTCGAAATTATTATTTTTAAAGCGATATCACCCTAAAACTAACAAATTTATACATAACTTGCGGAATTTTTTCGATGAGATAGTTTAACTTTTGAAAGTTATACTTTTTAAGTTTTATTGTATTTCAAATCAAAATTCGTTAAAAAGAAATAAAAAATTTAACTATTAAGCATATTTTTACGTAACTTAGGCATGTATTGAGAAAGTTTAATCTTATTTCAAGGTTATTCGTAATAAGAAGTAAACAATCAATTGGCAGATTTTTACTAAGTGTCGAATTTATTAGTTTAAAGAATATTAGAATTAAAAATTTAGAAAATTAATTGAGGTTTATACGAAATTTGCGGCATTGTGTATAAATCGAGATGCTTAAACCAAAGTTGTATAAAAATATTTATTCACAAACTTGAGGCATCTATTTTTCCAGGCCCCGAAAATATACATTTCAAAATTAGTCGATTAAATATCTGTAAAACTATAGACATATTTGTTCGTACGTAACTTGTGGCATTAAGGTATTTTTTTCTCAGAATTTCTCTAATTTCAAAATTTTTGTTAGAAAAGTTAATAAAACTAGTGGATTTTTACAAAACTTCCGACATTGTTTTCTCATTGATTTTTATCGCATTAGATTATCCCTTAAAAAATTAAAAATCTATTATGCATGTTTGAAAATCCATCTCGAAATTATTAGTTTTAAAGCGATATCACCCTAAAACTAACAAATTTATACGTAACTTGCGGAATTCTTATCAATGAGATAGTTTTATCGCTTTTGAAAGTTAAGTTTTATTGTATTTCAAAATTATTCGTTAAAAAGAAATAAAAAATCTAACTATTATGCATATTTTTACGTAACTTAGGCATGTATTGAGAAAGTTTAATCGTATTTCAAGGTTATTCGTAATAAGAAATAAACAACCAATTGGCAGATTTTTACTAAGTGTCGAATTTATTAGTTTAAAGAATATTAGAATTAAAAATTTAGAAAATTAATTGAGGTTTATACGAAATTTGCGGCATTGTGTATAAATCGAGATGCTTAAACCAAAGTTGTAAAAAATATTTATTCACAAACTTGAGGCATCTATTTTTCCAGGCCCCAAAAATATACATTTCAAAATTAGTCGATTAAATATCTGTAAAACTATAGACATATTTGTTCGTACGTAACTTGTGGCATTAAGGTATTTTTTTCTCAGAATTTCTCTAATTTCAAAATTTTTGTTAGAAAAGTTAATAAAACTAGTGGATTTTTACAAAACTTCCGACATTGTTTTCTCATTGATTTTTATCGCATTAGATTATCCCTTAAAAAATTAAAAATCTATTATGCATGTTTGAAAATCCATCTCGAAATTATTAGTTTTAAAGCGATATCACCCTAAAACTAACAAATTTATACGTAACTTGCGGAATTCTTATCAATGAGATAGTTTTATCGCTTTTGAAAGTTAAGTTTTATTGTATTTCAAAATTATTCGTTAAAAAGAAATAAAAAATCTAACTATTATGCATATTTTTACGTAACTTAGGCATGTATTGAGAAAGTTTAATCGTATTTCAAGGTTATTCGTAATAAGAAATAAACAACCAATTGGCAGATTTTTACTAAGTGTCGAATTTATTAGTTTAAAGAATATTAGAATTAAAAATTTAGAAAATTAATTGAGGTTTATACGAAATTTGCGGCATTGTGTCTAATAAATCGAGATGCTTAAACCAAAGTTGTATAAAAATATTTATTCACAAACTTGAGGCATCTATTTTTCCAGGCCCCAAAAATATACATTTCAAAATTAGTCGATTAAATATCTGTAAAACTATAGACATATTTGTTCGTACGTAGCTTGTGGCATTAAGGTATTTTTTCTCAGAATTTCTCTAATTTCAAAATTTTTGTTAGAAAAGTTAATAAAACTAGTGGATTTTTACAAAACTTCCGACATTGTTTTCTCATTGATTTTTATCGCATTAGATTATCCCTTAAAAAATTAAAAATCTATTATGCATGTTTGAAAATCCATCTCGAAATTATTAGTTTTAAAGCGATATCACCCTAAAACTAACAAATTTATACGTAACTTGCGGAATTCTTATCAATGAGATAGTTTTATCGCTTTTGAAAGTTAAGTTTTATTGTATTTCAAAATTATTCGTTAAAAAGAAATAAAAAATCTAACTATTATGCATATTTTTACGTAACTTAGGCATGTATTGAGAAAGTTTAATCGTATTTCAAGGTTATTCGTAATAAGAAATAAACAACCAATTGGCAGATTTTTACTAAGTGTCGAATTTATTAGTTTCTAACAAAAATTTTGAAATTAGAGAAATTCTGAGAGAAAATACCTTAATGCCACAAGTTACGTACGAACAAATATGTCTATAGTTTTACAGATATTTAATCGACTAATTTTGAAATGTATATTTTTGGGGCCTGGAAAAATAGATGCCTCAAGTTTGTGAATAAATATTTTTATACAACTTTGCTTTAAGCATCTCGATTTATTAGACACAATGCCGCAAATTTCGTATAAACCTCAATTAATTTTCTAAATTTTTAATTCTAATATTCTTTAAACTAATAAATTCGACACTTAGTAAAAATCTGCCAATTGATTGTTTATTTCTTATTACGAATAACCTTGAAATACGATTAAACTTGCCTAAGTTACCTAAAAATATGCTTAATAGTTAGATTTTTTTTTATTTTTAACGAATAATTTTGAAATACCTAAAAACTTAACTTTCAAAAGCGATAAAACTATCTCATTGAAAAGGATTCCGCAAGTTACGTATAAATTTGTTAGTTTTAGGGTCTAATAATTTCGAGATGGATTTTCAAACATGCATAAAAGATATTTAATTTTTTTAAGGGATAATCTAATGCGATAAAACTATATCAATGCGAAAACAATGCCGCAAGTTTTGTAAAAATCCATTAGTTTTATTAACTTTTCTAACAAAAATTTTGAAATTAGAGAAATTCTGAGAGAAAATATCTTAATGCCACAAGTTACGTACGAACGAATATGTCTATAGTTTTACAGATTTTTAATCGACTAGTTTTGAAATGTATATTTTCGGGGCCTGGAAAAATAGATGCCTCAAGTTTGTGAATAAATATTTTTATACAACTTTGGTTTAAGCATCTCGATTTATACACAATGCCGCAAATTTCGTATAAACCTCAATTAATTTTCTAAATTTTTAATTCTAATATTCTTTAAACTAATAAATTCGACACTTAGTAAAAATCTGCCAATTGATTGTTTACTTCTTATTACGAATAACCTTGAAATAAGATTAAACTTTCTCAATATATGCCTAAGTTACGTAAAAATATGCATAATAGTTAGATTTTTTATTTCTTTTTAACGAATAATTTTGAAATACAATAAAACTTAACTTTCAAAAGCGATAAAACTATCTCATTGATAAGAATTCCGCAAGTTACGTATAAATTTGTTAGTTTTAGGGTGATATCGCTTTAAAACTAATAATTTCGAGATGGATTTTCAAACATGCATAATAGATTTTTAATTTTTTAAGGGATAATCTAATGCGATAAAAATCAATGAGAAAACAATGTCGGAAGTTTTGTAAAAATCCACTAGTTTTATTAACTTTTCTAACAAAAATTTTGAAATTAGAGAAATTCTGAGAAAAAATACCTTAATGCCACAAGCTACGTACGAACAAATATGTCTATAGTTTTACAGATATTTAATCGACTAATTTTGAAATGTATATTTTCGGGGCCTGGAAAAATAGATGCCTCAAGTTTGTGAATAAATATTTTTATACAACTTTGGTGTAAGCATCTCGATTTATACACAATGCCGCAAATTTCGTATAAACCTCAATTAATTTTCTAAATTTTTAATTCTAATATTCTTTAAACTAATAAATTCGACACTTAGTAAAAATCTGCCAATTGGTTGTTTATTTCTTATTACGAATAACCTTGAAATACGATTAAACTTTCTCAATACATGCCTAAGTTACGTTAAAATATGCTTAATAGTTAGATTTTTTATTTCTTTTTAACGAATAATTTTGAAATACAATAAAACTTAACTTTCAAAAGCGATAAAACTATCTCATTGATAAGAATTCCGCAAGTTACGTATAAATTTGTTAGTTTTAGGGTGATATCGCTTTAAAACTAATAATTTCGAGATGGATTTTCAAACATGCATAATAGATTTTTAATTTTTTAAGGGATAATCTAATGCGATAAAAATCAATGAGAAAACAATGTCGGAAGTTTTGTAAAAATCCACTAGTTTTATTAACTTTTCTAACAAAAATTTTGAAATTAGAGAAATTCTGAGAAAAAATACCTTAATGCCACAAGCTACGTACGAACAAATATGTCTATAGTTTTACAGATATTTAATCGACTAATTTTGAAATGTATATTTTCGGGGCCTGGAAAAATAGATGCCTCAAGTTTGTGAATAAATATTTTTATACAACTTTGGTTTAAGCATCTCGATTTATACACAATGCCGCAAATTTCGTATAAACCTCAATTAATTTTCTAAATTTTTAATTCTAATATTCTTTAAACTAATAAATTCGACACTTAGTAAAAATCTGCCAATTGATTGTTTACTTCTTATTACGAATAACCTTGAAATACGATTAAACTTTCTCAATACATGCCTAAGTTACGTAAAAATATGCTTAATAGTTAGATTTTTTATTTCTTTTTAACGAATATTTTTTTGAAATACAATAAAACTTAAACTTTCAAAAGCGATAATTATACTCTCATTGATCAAAAATTCCGCAAGTTACGTATAAATTTGTTAGTTTTAGGGTGATATCGCTTTAAAACTAATAATTTCGAGATGGATTTTCAAACATGCATAATAGATTTTTATTTTTTAAGGATAATCTAATGCATAAAAATAATCAAAAAATGTCAAGTTTTGTAAAAATCCACTAGTTTTTTAACTTTTCTAACAAAAATTTTGAAATTAGAGAAATTTGAAAAAATACCTTAATATTAAAAATTTATATTTAATTTTAATCGATAATTTTAATAATTAACATCCAAAATTTTTAATTTTTAATAATTTCTTTAACTAAAAATCCACTTAGAAAACAATGCAGTTTTTAAAAATAACTAAATATAATTTCCCCACTTTCTAAAAAATTAAATTTTTTAAATTTTTAAAATTTTGAGAAAATACATTTAAATGCCACAAGTTACGTACGAACAAATATGTCTATAGTTTTACAGGATATTTAATCGACTAATTTTGAAATGTATATTTTCGAATCCTGGAAAAATAGATGCCTCAATTTGTGAATAAATATTTTTATAAAACAAACTTGAAGATTCTGGAAAAATAGGTCAATTTTATACAACTTTGGTTTAAGCATCTCGATTTATTAGACACAATGCCGCAAATTTCGTATAAACCTCAATTAATTTTCTAAATTTTTAATTCTAATATTCTTTAAACTAATAAATTCGACACTTAGTAAAAATCTGCCAATTGATTGTTTACTTCTTATTACGAATAACCTTGAAATACGATTAAACTTTCTCAATACATGCCTAAGTTACGTAAAAATATGCATAATAGTTAGATTTTTTATTTCTTTTTAACGAATAATTTTGAAATACAATAAAACTTAACTTTCAAAAGCGATAAAACTATCTCATTGAAAAGAATTCCGCAAGTTACGTATAAATTTGTTAGTTTTAGGGTGATATCGCTTTAACACTAATAATTTCGAGATGGATTTTCAAACATGCATAATAGATTTTTAATTTTTTAAGGGATAATCTAATGCGATAAAAATCAATGAGAAAACAATGTCGGAAGTTTTGTAAAAATCCACTAGTTTTATTAACTTTTCTAACAAAAATTTTGAAATTAGAGAAATTCTGAAAAAAAATACCTTAATGCCACAAGTTACGTACGAACAAATATGTCTATAGTTTTACAGATATTTAATCGACTAATTTTGAAATGTATATTTTCGGGGCCTGGAAAAATAGATGCCTCAAGTTTGTGAATAAATATTTTTATACAACTTTGGTTTAAGCATCTCGATTTATTAGACACAATGCCGCAAATTTCGTATAAACCTCAATTAATTTTCTAAATTTTTAATTCTAATATTCTTTAAACTAATAAATTCGACACTTAGTAAAAATCTGCCAATTGATTGTTTATTTCTTATTACGAATAACCTTGAAATACGATTAAACTTTCTCAATACATGCCTAAGTTACGTAAAAATATGCTTAATAGTTAGATTTTTTTTTATTTTTAACGAATAATTTTGAAATACAATAAAACTTAACTTTCAAAAGCGATAAAACTATCTCATTGATAAGAATTCCGCAAGTTACGTATAAATTTGTTAGTTTTAGGGTGATATCGTTTTAAAACTAATAATTTCGAGATGGATTTTCAAACATGCATAATAGATTTTTAATTTTTTAAGGGATAATCTAATGCGATAAAAATCAATGAGAAAACAATGTCGGAAGTTTTGTAAAAATCCACTAGTTTTATTAACTTTTCTAACAAAAATTTTGAAATTAGAGAAATTCTGAGAGAAAATACCTTAATGCCACAAGTTACGTACGAACAAATATGTCTATAGTTTTACAGATTTTTAATCGACTAATTTTGAAATGTATATTTTCGGGGCCTGGAAAAATAGATGCCTCAAGTTTGTGAATAAATATTTTTTATACAACTTTGGTTTAAGCATCTCGATTTATTAGACACAATGCCGCAAATTTCGTATAAACCTCAATTAATTTTCTAAATTTTTAATTCTAATATTCTTTAAACTAATAAATTCGACACTTAGTAAAAATCTGCCAATTGGTTGTTTATTTCTTATTACGAATAACCTTGAAATACGATTAAACTTTCTCAATACATGCCTAAGTTACGTAAAAATATGCATAATAGTTAGATTTTTTATTTCTTTTTAACGAATAATTTTGAAATACAATAAAACTTAACTTTCAAAAGCGATAAAACTATCTCATTGATAAGAATTCCGCAAGTTACGTATAAATTTGTTAGTTTTAGGGTGATATCGCTTTAAAACTAATAATTTCGAGATGGATTTTCAAACATGCATAATAGATTTTTAATTTTTTAAGGGATAATCTAATGCGATAAAAATCAATGAGAAAACAATGTCGGAAGTTTTGTAAAAATCCACTAGTTTTATTAACTTTTCTAACAAAAATTTTGAAATTAGAGAAATTCTGAGAGAAAATACCTTAATGCCACAAGTTACGTACGAACGAATATGTCTATAGTTTTACAGATATTTAATCGACTAATTTTGAAATGTATATTTTCGGGGCCTGGAAAAATAGATGCCTCAAGTATGTGAATCAATATTTTTATACAACTTTGCTTTAAGCATCTCGATTTATTAGACACAATGCCGCAAATTTCGTATAAATCTCAATTAATTTTCTAAATTTTTAATTCTAATATTCTTTAAACTAATAAATTCGACACTTAGTAAAAATCTGCCAATTGGTTGTTTATTTCTTATTACGAATAACCTTGAAATACGATTAAACTTTCTCAATACATCCCTAAGTTACGTAAAAATATGCTTAATAGTTAGATTTTTTATTTCTTTTTAACGAATAATTTTGAAATACAATAAAACTTAAAAGTATAACTTTCAAAAGCGATAAAACTATCTCATTGAAAAGAATTCCACAAGTTACGTATAAAGTTGTTAGTTTTAGGGTGTGATATCGCTTTAAAACTAATAATTTCGAGATGGATTTTCAAACAAAACAAAGGCAAGTTTTGTAAAAATTTGCATAATAGATTTTTAATTTTTTTAAGGGATAATCTAATGCGATAAAACTATATCAATGAGAAAACAATGCCGCAAGTTTTGTAAAAATCCATTAGTTTTATAATTTTCTTAACTTTTCTAACAAAAATTTTGAAATTAGAGAAATTCTGAGAGAAATTACCTTAATGCCACAAGTTACGTACGAACAAATATGTCTATAGTTTTACAGATATTTAATCGACTAATTTTTAAATGTATATTTTCGGGGCCTGGAAAAATAGATGCCTCAATGTGTGAATCAATATTTTTATACAACTTTGCTTTAAGCATCTCGATTTATTAGACACAATGCCGCAAATTTCGTATAAATTTCAATTAATTTTCTAAATTTTTAATTCTAATATTCTTTAAACTAATAAATTCGACACTTAGTAAAAATCTGCCAATTGATTGTTTATTTCTTATTACGAATAACCTTGAAATACGATTAAACTTTCTCAATACATGCCTAAGTTACGTAAAAATATGCTTAATAGTTAGATTATTTTTTATTTTTAACGAATAATTTTGAAATACCTAAAAAGTATAACTTTCAAAAGCGATAAAACTCTCGAAAAGAATTCCGCAAGTTACGTATAAATTTGTTAGTTTTAGGGTCTAATAATTTCGAGATGGATTTTCAAACATGCATAATAGATTTTTAATTTTTTAAGGGATAATCTAATGCGATAAAAATCAATGAGAAAACAATGTCGGAAGTTTTGTAAAAATCCACTAGTTTTATTAACTTTTCTAACAAAAATTTTGAAATTAGAGAAATTCTGAGAGAAAATACCTTAATGCCACAAGTTACGTACGAACAAATATGTCTATAGTTTTACAGATATTTAATCGACTAATTTTGAAATGTATATTTTCGGGGCCTGGAAAAATAGATGCCTCAAGTTTGTGAATAAATATTTTTATACAACTTTGGTTTAAGCATCTCGATTTATTAGACACAATGCCGCAAATTTCGTATAAACCTCAATTAATTTTCTAAATTTTTAATTCTAATATTCTTTAAACTAATAAATTCGACACTTAGTAAAAATCTGATAATTGATTGTTTATTTCTTATTACGAATAACCTTGAAATACGATTAAACTTTCTCAATACTAACAATGCCTATTACGTAAAAATATGCTTAATAGTTAGATTTTTTATTTCTTTTTAACGAATAATTTTGAAATACAATAAAACTTAACTTTCAAAAGCGATAAAACTATCTCATTGAAAAGGATTCCGCAAGTTACGTATAAATTTGTTAGTTTTAGGGTGATATCGTTTTAAAACTAATAATTTCGAGATGGATTTTCAAACATGCATAATAGATTTTTAATTTTTTAAGGGATAATCTAATGCGATAAAAATCAATGAGAAAACAATGTCGGAAGTTTTGTAAAAATCCACTAGTTTTATTAACTTTTCTAACAAAAATTTTGAAATTAGAGAAATTCTGAGAAAAAAATACCTTAATGCCACAAGTTACGTACGAACAAATATGTCTATAGTTTTACAGATATTTAATCGACTAATTTTGAAATGTATATTTTCGGGGCCTGGAAAAATAGATGCCTCAAGTTTGTGAATAAATATTTTTATACAACTTTGGTTTAAGCATCTCGATTTATTAGACACAATGCCGCAAATTTCGTATAAACCTCAATTAATTTTCTAAATTTTTAATTCTAATATTCTTTAAACTAATAAATTCGACACTTAGTAAAAATCTGCCAATTGATTGTTTACTTCTTATTACGAATAACCTTGAAATAAGATTAAACTTTCTCAATATATGCCTAAGTTACGTAAAAATATGCATAATAGTTAGATTTTTTATTTCTTTTTAACGAATAATTTTGAAATACAATAAAACTTAACTTTCAAAAGCGATAAAACTATCTCATTGAAAAGGATTCCGCAAGTTACGTATAAATTTGTTAGTTTTAGGGTGATATCGTTTTAAAACTAATAATTTCGAGATGGATTTTCAAACATGCATAACAGATTTTTAATTTTTTAAGGGATAATCTAATGCGATAAAAATCAATGAGAAAACAATGTCGGAAGTTTTGTAAAAATCCACTAGTTTTATTAACTTTTCTAACAAAAATTTTGAAATTAGAGAAATTCTGAGAAAAAATACCTTAATGCCACAAGTTACGTACGAACAAATATGTCTATAGTTTTACAGATATTTAATCGACTAATTTTGAAATGTATATTTTCGGGGCCTGGAAAAATAGATGCCTCAAGTTTGTGAATAAATATTTTTATACAACTTTGGTTTAAGCATCTCGATTTATAAACACAATGCCGCAAATTTTTTATAAATCTCAATTAATTTTCTAAATTTTTAATTCTAATATTCTTTAAACTAATAAATTCGACACTTAGTAAAAATCTGCCAATTGGTTGTTTATTTCTTATTACGAATAACCGTGAAATACGATTAAACTTTCTCAATACATGCCTAAGTTACGTAAAAATATGCTTAATAGTTAGATTTTTTTTCTTTTCAACGAATAATTTTGAAATACAATAAAACTTAAAAAGTATAACTTTCAAAAGCGATAAAACTATCTCATTGAGTAGAATTCCACAAGTTACGTATAAATTTGTTAGTTTTAGGGTGATATCGCTTTAAAACTAATAATTTTGAGATGGATTTTCAAACAAAACAAAGGCAAGTTTTGTACACAAATTTGCATAATAGATTTTTAATTTTTTTAAGGGATAATCTTCAAATGCAATAAAACTATATCAATGAGAAAACAATGCACGTTTTGCAAAAATCCACTAGTTTTATAATTTTCTTAACTTTTCTAACAAAAATTTTGAAATTAGAGAAATTCTGAGAGAAAATACCTTAATGCCACAAGTTACGTACGAACGAATATGTCTATAGTTTTACAGATTTTTAATCGACTAATTTTGAAATGTATATTTTCGGGGCCTGGAAAAATAGATGCCTCAAGTTTGTGAATAAATATTTTTATACAACTTTGGTTTAAGCATCTCGATTTATTAGACACAATGCCGCAAATTTCGTATAAACCTCAATTAATTTTCTAAATTTTTAATTCTAATATTCTTTAAACTAATAAATTCGACACTTAGTAAAAATCTGCCAATTGATTGTTTACTTCTTATTACGAATAACCTTGAAATAAGATTAAACTTTCTCAATACATGCCTAAGTTACGTAAAAATATGCTTAATAGTTAGATTTTTTATTTCTTTTTAACGAATAATTTTGAAATACAATAAAACTTAACTTTCAAAAGCGATAAAACTATCTCATTGATAAGAATTCCGCAAGTTACGTATAAATTTGTTAGTTTTAGGGTGATATCGCTTTAAAACTAATAATTTCGAGATGGATTTTCAAACATGCATAATAGATTTTTAATTTTTTAAGGGATAATCTAATGCGATAAAAATCAATGAGAAAACAATGTCGGAAGTTTTGTAAAAATCCACTAGTTTTATTAACTTTTCTAACAAAAATTTTGAAATTAGAGAAATTCTGAGAAAAAATACCTTAATGCCACAAGTTACGTACGAACAAATATGTCTATAGTTTTACAGATATTTAATCGACTAATTTTGAAATGTATATTTTCGGGGCCTGGAAAAATAGATGCCTCAAGTTTGTGAATAAATATTTTTATAAAACTTTGGTTTAAGCATCTCGATTTATTAGACACAATGCCGCAAATTTCGTATAAACCTCAATTAATTTTCTAAATTTTTAATTCTAATATTCTTTAAACTAATAAATTCGACACTTAGTAAAAATCTGCCAATTGATTGTTTACTTCTTATTACGAATAACCTTGAAATAAGATTAAACTTTCTCAATACATGCCTAAGTTACGTAAAAATATGCTTAATAGTTAAATTTTTTATTTCTTTTTAACGAATAATTTTGAAATACAATAAAACTTAACTTTCAAAAGCGATAAAACTATCTCATTGATAAGAATTCCGCAAGTTACGTATAAATTTGTTAGTTTTAGGGTGATATCGCTTTAAAACTAATAATTTCGAGATGGATTTTCAAACATGCATAATAGATTTTTAATTTTTTAAGGGATAATCTAATGCGATAAAAATCAATAAGAAAACAATGCCGGAAGTTTTGTAAAAATCCACTAGTTTTATTATTAACTTTTCTAACAAAAATTTTGAAATTAGAGAAATTCTGAGAGAAAATATCTTAATGCCACAAGTTACGTACGAACAAATATGTCTATAGTTTTACAGATATTTAATCGACTAATTTTGAAATGTATATTTTTGGGGCCTGGAAAAATAGATGCCTCAAGTTTGTGAATAAATATTTTTATACAACTTTGGTTTAAGCATCTCGATTTATTAGACACAATGCCGCAAATTTCGTATAAACCTCAATTAATTTTCTAAATTTTTAATTCTAATATTCTTTAAACTAATAAATTCGACACTTAGTAAAAATCTGCCAATTGATTGTTTATTTCTTATTACGAATAACCTTGAAATACGATTAAACTTTCTCAATACATGCCTAAGTTACGTAAAAATATGCATAATAGTTAGATTTTTTATTTCTTTTTAACGAATAATTTTGAAATACAATAAAACTTAACTTTCAAAAGCGATAAAACTATCTCATTGATAAGAATTCCGCAAGTTACGTATAAATTTGTTAGTTTTAGGGTGATATCGCTTTAAAACTAATAATTTCGAGATGGATTTTCAAACATGCATAATAGATTTTTAATTTTTTAAGGGATAATCTAATGCGATAAAAATCAATGAGAAAACAATGTCGGAAGTTTTGTAAAAATCCACTAGTTTTATTAACTTTTCTAACAAAAATTTTGAAATTAGAGAAATTCTGAGAGAAAATACCTTAATGCCACAAGTTACGTACGAACAAATATGTCTATAGTTTTACAGATATTTAATCGACTAATTTTTAAATGTATATTTTTGGGGCCTGGAAAAATAGATGCCTCAAGTTTGTGAATCAATATTTTTATACAACTTTGCTTTAAGCATCTCGATTTATACACAATGCCGCAAATTTCGTATAAATTTCAATTAATTTTTTAAATTTTTAATTCTAATATTCTTTAAACTAATAAATTCGACACTTAGTAAAAATCTGCCAATTGATTGTTTATTTCTTATTACGAATAACCTTGAAATACGATTAAACTTTCTCAATACATGCCTAAGTTACGTAAAAATATGCTTAATAGTTAGATTTTTTTTTATTTTTAACGAATAATTTTGAAATACCTAAAAAGTATAACTTTCAAAAGCGATAAAACTCTCGAAAAGAATTCCGCAAGTTACGTATAAATTTGTTAGTTTTAGGGTGATATCGCTTTAAAAACTAATAATTTCGAGATGGATTTTCAAACATGCATAATAGGCAGATTTTTATAATGTTTTTAAGGAGGGATAATCTTCAAATGCGATAAAACTATATCAATGAGAAAACAATGTCGGAAGTTTTGCAAAAATCCACTAGTTTTATTAACTTTTCTAACAAAAATTTTGAAATTAGAGAAATTCTGAGAGAAAATACCTTAATGCCACAAGTTACGTACGAACAAATATGTCTATAGTTTTACAGATTTTTAATCGACTAATTTTGAAATGTATATTTTCGGGGCCTGGAAAAATAGATGCCTCAAGTTTGTGAATAAATATTTTTATACAACTTTGGTTTAAGCATCTCGATTTATTAGACACAATGCCGCAAATTTCGTATAAACCTCAATTAATTTTCTAAATTTTTAATTCTAATATTCTTTAAACTAATAAATTCGACACTTAGTAAAAATCTGCCAATTGATTGTTTACTTCTTATTACGAATAACCTTGAAATACGATTAAACTTTCTCAATACATGCCTAAGTTACGTAAAAATATGCATTAATAGTTAGATTTTTTATTTCTTTTTAACGAATAATTTTAAATACTATCAAATTTAAAACTTAACTTCAAAAGCGATAAAACTATCTCATTGATAAAAATCCCGCAAGTTACGTATAAATTTGTTAGTTTTAGGGTGATATCGCTTTAAAACTAATAATTTCGAGATGGATTTTCAAACATGCATAATAGATTTTTAATTTTTTAAGGGATAATCTAATGCGATAAAAATCAATGAGAAAACAATGTCGGAAGTTTTGTAAAAATCCACTAGTTTTATTAACTTTTCTAACAAAAATTTTGAAATTAGAGAAATTCTGAGAAAAAATACCTTAATGCCACAAGTTACGTACGAACGAATATGTCTTTGGATTTAGATTTTTAATCGACTAATTTTGAAATGTATATTTTAGGGGCTGGAAAAAATAGAATGCCTCAAGTTTTGTGATTAAACTATGCTTTACAACTTTGGTTTAAGCATCTCGATTTATTAGACACAATGCCGCAAATTTCGTATAAACCTCAATTATTCTCAAATTTTTAAATTCTAATATTCTTTAAACTAATAAATTCGACACTTAGTAAAACATCTGCCAATTGATTGTTTATTTCTTATTACGAATAACCTTGAAATACGATTAAACTTTCTCAATACATGCCTAAGTTACGTAAAAATATGCTTAATAGTTAGATTTTTTATTTCTTTTTAACGAATAATTTTGAAATACAATAAAACTTAAAACTATCTCATTGAAAAGTATTCCGCAAGTTACGTATAAATTTGTTAGTTTTAGGGTGATATCGCTTTAAAACTAATAATTTCGAGATGGATTTTCAAACATGCATAATAGATTTTTAATTTTTTAAGGGATAATCTAATGCGATAAAAACCAATGAGAAAACAATGTCAAGGAATTTTTCGTAAAAATGCATTGAAAGTTTTTATTAACGTTTTCTAACAAAAATACAATCATTTTTTCTAATTTATTGTTTAAAGAATATTAGAGTTAAAATTCTGAGAAAATAATGACCTTAATGCCACAAGTTGCGCTACGTAACAAATCGAACAATGTCTATAGTTTTACAGATATTTAATCGACTAATTTTGAAATGTATATTTTCGAAGCCTGGAAAAATAGATGCCTCAAGTTTGTGAATAAATATTTTTATACAACTTTGGTTTAAGCATCTCGATTTATTACACAATTGCCGCAAATTTCGTATAAACCTCAATTAATTTTCTAAATTTTTAATTCTAATATTCTTTAAACTAATAAATTCGACACTTAGTAAAAATCTGCCAATTGATTGTTTATATCTTATTACGAATAACCTTGAAATACGATTAATGATGCCTAAGTTACATAAAAATATGCTTAATAGTTAGATTTTTTATTTCTTTTTAACGAATAATTTTGAAATACAATAAAACTTAACTTTCAAAAGTAAGCGATAATTCCGCAATTCTTTGTTAGTTTTAGGGTGATATCGCTTTATAACTAATAATTCCGAAATGTTACGTATTTTCTCATAATAATTTTTAGTTTTTTATAGGGTTAATCAAATATTTTCGTTAAAAAGAATAACGAAACTACCAAGTAATTTTCACGAACTTAGGCATGTATCGAAAATGTTTAGAATAATTTTTAGGTTATTCTAATAAGACGAAAATCTGTCAATTGCGCAAAGTATTTAATCAAAAAATTCTACTAGTTTTGAAAATTAGGTTAATAAGTTTCTAACATGTTTATTTTGAAATTAGAGAAATTGTGGGTTAAGATAAACAATACCTTAAAGCCACAAGTTACGTACGAAAATAGGTCTATAGTCTTACAGGATATATACCTCAGGTATCGACACTATAATTATCTAAATCGTTTTAAATTCGAAGACTTGAAAAACGACATATATGCCTCGGAGAGTTTGGGAATAAATTTTTTATACAACTTTCTTCACGTTTTTGTAAGCATCTCGATTACCAATAAATGTATAAATCTCATATTCATCGCTAAATTTCGTCATACTACCTCAATCTAACTTATTTCTACGAATTATTAATTCTAATATTCTTTAAACTAATAAATTCGACTAAAATCTGCCATTGATGTATAACTCCGATTATTACGAATAACCTTGAAATAGATTAAACTTTCTCAATACATGCCTAAGTTACGTAAAAATATGCTTAATGAGTTAGATTTTTTAATTTTTAAAAGAGACTAATTTGGCAAAACTACAATAAAACTTAACTTTCAAAAGCGATAAAACTATCTCATTGATAGATTTCCGAAAACTAAAAATTCGTGAGTTTTAGGGTTTTAAAATTCCTTTAAAATTAATACATTTCGAAAAGATGTAGATTTTCAAACATGCATAAGCCCAAAGGCGAGAGGTTTAATTTTTTAAGGTATTTTAATACGAACTAAAAATCAATGGAGAAAACCAATGTCGGAAGTTTTGTAAAAATCCACTAGTTTGATAAACTTTGACAACGAAAATTTAGAAATTAGAGAAATTTAAAAATGACACATTGTTTAAATCCGTTCAGTAACCTTTTTTATCTTTCTTTAAAAAAGTTTTAAAAGGTATTGATTCGACATTGAGTTCTTCTTTTCTGCAAACTTCTGCTTCACATGAGGACAGGTCAATTGGTGGAAATTTTAAAAAAGCAAGACTATTAAGATTGGTTACAAGTGACTTCGACTGTCCGTGTTGTAAATCAGTAGTTGATGCACACTTGTTTTTCATTTCTTTCTACACTGCCCTTGCTTTGCATGAATTTAAACGCTTATACTTGCATGAATTAATATCTTCAAATAAATGTGATAATATGTTGTTAATTGATATTTTAGGGCTCTCTGATCAGTCTCAAATTTTAAATATAATTAAATATTGTCATTATGCTGGCCGAAGATTCTGTAGCTCTTGGTTAGGTTAGGATTGCCTGATTACCCGCTAGGGCTTACCCGAAATATGCCCTGACGGGTATGGCTTCTACTTTCAATGTATGAGGTGTAAGGCGGGGGGGCATTGTTTTAGCAGGTGAATGATTCTGGCCTTCGACTTTTGCCAGAGTTGTAAAGCCTGCATAATGTTCCGGATAGTGCGGCGTCATTTCGATGGATATTATGGTATTGGCGGAGAGACGCGCTTAATCCTATTGACCCTAGGGGTATGAACGTCGCCGCATAGCAATTTCAATGCTCCTCACCCAAAAAAAAAAAATAGACATTTTCTTTACGTATCTTGTGGCATTAAAGTATTTTATCTCAGAATTTCTCTAATTTCAAAATTTTTGTTAGAAAAGTTAAAAAAATTATAAAACTTGTGGATTTTTGCAAAACGTGCATTGTTTTCTCATTGATATAGTTTTATTGCATTAGATTATCCCTTAAAAAATTAAAAATCTATTATGCATGTTTGAAAATCCATCTCGAAATTATTAGTTTTAAAGCGATATCCTAAAACTAACAAATTTATACGTAACTTGCGGAATTCTTTTCAATGAGAGTTTTATCGCTTTTGAAAGTTATACTTTTTAGGTATTTCAACGTTAAAATAAAAAAAAATCTAACTATTAAGCATATTTTAACGTAACTTAGGCATGTATTGAGAAAGTTTAATCGTATTTCAAGGTATTCGTAATAAGAAATTTTTTTTAATTAATTTCCCTTTCGCGAAAACACCAATCCAGCAGATTTTAAACTAGTGGATCGTTTAAAGGGGATTATTACAAAACTTACGACATTGTTTTCTCATTGATATAGTTTTATCGCATTATATTATCCCTTAAAAAATTAAAAATCTATTATGCATGTTTGAAAATCCATCTCGAAATTATTAGTTTTAAAGCGATATCACCCTAAAACTAACAAATTTATACGTAACTTGCGGAATTCTTTTCAATGAGATAGTTTTATCGCCTTTGAAAGTTAAGTTTTATTGTATCAAAATTATTCGTTAAAAAGAAATAAAAAATCTAACTATTAAGCATATTTTTACGTAATAGGCATTTTTTGTATTGAGAAAGTTTAATCGTATCTTAAGGTTATTTGTAATAAGAAATAAACAATCAATTGGCATAGTTTAAAGAATATTAGAATTAAGAATTTAAAAATTAGTTGAAATTTATACGAAATTTGCGGCATTGTGTCTAATAAATCGAGATGCTTAAAGCAAAGTTGTATAAAAATATTGATTCACAAACTTGAGGCATCTATTTTTCCAGGCCCCGAAAATATACATTTCAAAATTAGTCGATTAAAAATCTGTAAAACTATAGACATATTTGTTCGTACGTAACTTGTGGGGCATTAATGTATTTTATCTCAGAATTTCTCTAATTCCAAAATTTATGTTAGAAAAATTAAGAAAATTATAAAACTAGAGGATTTTTGCAAAACGTGCCGCATGTTTTCTCATTGATATAGTTTTATTGCATTTGAAGATTATCCCTTAAAAAAATTAAAAATCTATTATGCAAATTTTTACAAAACTTGCCTTTGTTTTTTATGAAAATCCATGAAATTATAATTTTTAAAGCGGTATAACTAACAAATTTATACGTAACTTGCGGAATTCTTTTCAATGAGATAGTTTTATCGCTTTTGAAAGTTAAGTATTATTGTATTTCAAAATTATTCGTTAAAAAGAAATAAAAAATCTAACTGTTAAGCATATTTTTACGTAATAGGCATTGTTTGTATTGAGAAAGTTTAATCGTATTTCAAGGTTATTCGCAATAAAAAATAAACAATCAATTGGCAAATTTTTACTAAGTGTCGAAATTATTAGTTTAAAGAATATTAGAATTAAAAATCCAGAAAATTAATTCAGATTTTTACGAAATTTGCGGCATTGTGTTTAATGAATCGAGATGCTTAAAGCAAAGTTGTATAAAAAATATTGATCAAAAAACTTGAGGCATCTATTTTTTCAGGCCCCGAAAATATACATTTTAAAATTAGTCAATTAAAAATCTGTAAAAAGACACGTTCGTACCTAACTTGTAGCATTAAGGTATTTTATCTCAGAATTTCTCTTATTTCAAAATTTTTGTTAGAAAAGTTAAGAAAATTATAAAACTAGTGGATTTTTGCAAAACGTGCGGCATGTTTTCTCATTGTATTGCATTTCAAAATGCAAATTTTAACGAAACTTGCCTTTGTTTTGTTTAAAAATCCATCTCGAAATTATTAGTTTTAAAGCGATACAAAATACGTAACTTGCGGAATTTTTTTCAATGAGATAGTTGTATCGCTTTTGAAAGTTATACTTTTTAAGTTTTATTGTATTTCAAAATTATTCGTTAAAAAGACTTTAAAAATAATAATTTCGAGATGGATTTCTAAACAAAACAAAGGCAAGTTTCGTAAATTTGCATAATAGATTTTTAATTTTTTTAAGGGATAATCTTCAAATGCAATAAAACTATATCAATGAGAAAACAATGCCGCACGTTTTGAAAAAATCCACTAGTTTTATAATTAATTTTTTTAACTTTTCTAACAAAAATTTTGAAATTAGAGAAATTCTGAGATAAAATACCTTAATGCCACAAGTTACGTACGAACGAATATGTCTATAGTTTAGTTATACAGATTTTTAATCGATTAATTTTGAAATGTATATTTTCGGGGCAGATGCCTCGAGTTTGTGATACAACTTTGCTTTAAGCATCTCGATTTATTAAACTATGCCGCAAATTTCGTATAAATCTGAATTAATTTTCTAAATTTTTAATTCTAATATTCTCTAAACTAATAAATTCGACACTTAGTAAAAATCTGCCAATTGATTGTATATTTCTTATTACGAATAATCTTGAAATACGATTTTTCTCAATACAATTGCCTAAGTTACCTAACAATATGCTTAAAAATTTAGAAAATTAATTCAGATTTATACGAAATTTGCGGCATTGTGTTTAATAAATCGAGATGCTTAAAGCAAAGTTGTATAAAAAATATTGATTCACAAAACTTGTGGCATCTATTTTTCCAGGACCAAAAAAATCGGAATTAATTTTCTAAATTTTTAATTCTAATTTTTATCTCAATAAAAATAATTCCGCAAGTTACGTAAAAATTTGTTAGTTTTATTTCTTTTAAACTAATAATTTTGAATTGACACTTAGTAAAAATCTGCCAATTAATTTATTTCTTATACAATAACCTTGAAATACGATTAAACTTTCTCAATACAAAAAAATGCCGTAAGTTACGTAAAAATTTGCTTAATAATTAGATTTTTTATTTCTTTTTAACGAATAATTTTGAAATACAACAAAACTTAAAAAGTATAACTTTAAGAAGCGATAAAAATATCTCAATAAAATAATCCCGCAACTTACGTAAAAATTTGTTTATTTTTAGGGTGATACTCTTTAAAACGAATAATATCCAGATGGATTTTTAATTACAAACAATGGCAAGTTTCGTAAAAATTTGCATAATAGAGTTTTTAGATTTTTTTTAAGGGATAATCTTCAAATGCAATAAAACTATATCAATGAGAAAACAATGCACGTTTTGCAAAAATCCACTAGTTTTATTAACTTTTCTAACAAAAATTTTTAAATTAGAGAAATTCTGAGAGAAAATACCTTAATGTCACAACCCACAAGTTACATACGAACAAATATGTCTATAGTTTTACAGATTTTTAATCGACTAATTTTGAAATGTATATTTTCGGGGCCTGGAAAAACAGATGCCTCAAGTTTGTGATTGTGAATAAATATTTTTATACAACTTTGCTTTAAGCATCTCGATTTATTAGACACAATGCCGCAAATTTCGTATAAATCAGAATTAATTTTCTAAATTTTTAATCGAAATGACACTTAGTAAAAATCGGCCAATGGATTGTTTATTTCTTATTTCGAAAACCCTTGAAATACGATTAAACTTTCTCAATAAAAACAATGCCTAAGTTACGTAAAAATATGCTTAATAGATTTTTTATTTCTTTTCAACGAATAATTTTGAAATACAATAAAACTTATAACGTAACTTTCAAAAGCGATAAAACTATCTCAATAAAAATAATCCAGCAAGTTACGTAAAAATTTGTTAGTTCTTGGGTGCTCTTTAAACAAATAATTTCGAGATGGATTTTTAATTACAATACAATCAAGTATCGTAAAAATTTGCATTAGATTTTAATTTTTTTAAGGGATAATCTTCAAATACAATACAACCAACTATATCAATGAGAAATAAATACATTAATGCCACAAGTTACGTACAAATTTGACTATAATTTTACAGATTTTTAATCGACTAATTTTGAAATGTGTATTTTAGGGGATGCCCCAAATTTCGTATAAATCTGAATTAATTTTCTAAATTTTTAATTCTAGCAATCTTTAAACTAATAAATTCGAAATGACACTTAGTAAAAATCTGCCAATTGATTGTTTATTTCTTATTATTATTAACCTTGAAATACGATTAAACTTTTTCAATAAAAACAATGCTTCTTTTTTTTTACCGAATCATTTTGAAATACAATAAAACTTAAAACATATTTAATGCTGTGAAAAAAAAAAAAATAAATGTTTTTTTCAAACAAGTTTTTGAGTTTTTTTCCTTAAATGGTCCACAAACTCGCGGGCTTGGCAAAAAAAAGCCCCTTTTCTTGCTTACAAAAGGGGTATATTAAAAAAAACCCTTTCTTCAATAACCCACTCATCATAAAATCAAAATTTTTTGAAATTATTATAAAGAAAACAAAAAATGGGCTTTTTGGGCTTTTTAAGAGCCACTTTTTGGGGGTTTTTTTTTGCCCCTTTTCGTAGTGAGGGCATTTTTAAATTCTTATTTTGGCCCTTTAATAGCTCCCTTTCTTTCTTTAACTTTTGGGGGAAAAAATGAGCCAAAGTTTTTTGGCTCATTGTTTTCCCAGCACTGCTTTGACAAGCAATTAAACTATCTCAATGAAAATAATCCAAGTTACGTATAAATTTGTTAGTTGGTGATTTCTCTTTAAAACTAAAAATTTCGAGATATATTTTTAATTACAAAACAATGGCAAGTTTCGTAAAAGTTTGCATATTAAATTTTTAGATTTTTTTTAAGGGATAATCTTCAAATGTAATAAAACCATATCAATGAAAAAATGCCGCACGTTTTGCATAAATCCACTAGTTTTATAATTTTCTTAACTTTTCTAACAAAAATTTTGAAATTAAAGAAATTCTGAGATAAAATACCTTAATGCCACAAGTTACGTACGAACGAATATGTCTATAGTTTTAGATTTTTAATTTTGAAATGTATATTTTAGGGGCTGGAAAAAATAAGTTTTGTGAATCAATATATATTTTTTATACAACTTTGCTTTAAGCATCTCGATTTATTAAACACAATGCATTAAATTTCATTTAAATCTGATTTTCTAAATTTTTAATTATAAATTCGACACTTAGTAAAAATCTGCCAATTGATTGTTTATTTCTTATTTCGAATAACCTTGAAATACGATTAAACTTTCTCAATACAAATAATGCTGTAAGTTACTTAAAAATTTGCTAAATAGTTAGATTTTTTATTTCTTTTTAACGAATAATAAAATACAATAAAACTTTAAACGTATAAATTTGAAAATCGATAAAACTATCTCAATTAAAAATCCCGCCAGTTACGTAATGTAAGCAGGGCTGGGAAAAATAACTTATTGGGCTTTTTTTAACAAGTTTTTGAGTTTTTTTCCCCAAATGCCCATAAACTCGTGGGCATGGCAAAAGAAAAGCCCCTTTTCTTGCTTAAAGAAATGGGGCATGTTAAAAGCCCCTTTTCTTAAAAAAAACTCCTAGGAGCTTTAAGAAAAAATAACCCACCCATCATTATTATAAAGAAAAAATCAAAATTTTTCGAAATTATTATAAAAAAAACATAAAATGGGCTTTTTGGGACTTTTTTTAAGAGCCACTTTTTGTGGGATTTTTTTTGCCCCTTTTCTTAGCAAGGGCTTTTTTTAAATTCTTATTTTGGCCCTTTATTTGTAGCCCCCTTTCTTTTTTAATGTTTTGGGGGAAAAAATGTGCCAAAGTTTTTTGGCTCATTGTTTTCCCAGCACTGAATGTAAGTTTAACGGTGTTTTCTCTTTAAAACTAATAATTTCGAGATGGATTCTTGATTGCATTGCAATGGCAAGTGACAGACTCGTGACCGTCTACTTAAAAACTAAAATAAAAATAATAATATTTTCTTTTTATCCCCTTAGGCTTCTCTTGCGCGTGGCTTCACGTGTGCGTTGGCACGCGCACTACACCACACCGCTTAAAAAAAGACAAAATGTAAACCAGCCTTAAACAAAAATAGTTGCAATACCTATTCCATTAATATATAAAAACATAACTAAGAAACATGGCGAGTGCTGTGAAATCACATTACAAAACATTGGGTTACATAATATTACATCAATAATATATACTAAAATTGCATAATGTGTTACATAATATTGCATCATACATATTTCAATTCAAATAATTATTTGAAAAGCATATCTTTATTCTTTAATTACACTGGTCGACACAAATTTTAGACCAACAACCTGAAAAATGTTTCTAGTGCAGTTTTTTTTTGCTGAACATCATGGTTTTTTCCGTTTTTTCCTACCTGATTTGGTTTTTATTTTATTCGGTGTTAAAGTTGCCAAAATGTGCATTTTTGGCACATTTTGACCTTAATTTACACCATTAAAAAATAATAAATTATATTAACTTTTTATATTAAAAAAAAGCTTAATTTTTTATCTATTCAAATATATAATTATTTTTTTTTTAATGTATTTTACTTTTTTTAAAAAACAAAATTTAAAAACCTACCTTATTTTATTTTATTTAATTTCTAGACCCATTGACGCCTTCGATGCTGCTTATGCATCGCTTCTTTCTTTCTCTCTCTCTCACTCTTTATTTCTTTATTTATTTGTAAAAATTTCTACCCAAACATATTTCTTCATTCATATTCTTTAAAAAATTCCTTTACTGTTAATTTTATATAAAATATAATTCATTGTAAATAAAAACAACTGATCACAAATGTCCAATAATAAAAAAAGTAGTCACATTAAGTGTTTGGGCTCAATTTGACCACCTTTGAGTAAAAAAAGGGTTTTTTACATTAAAATTCAAAAGTCTTAGTATCTAGTTCTGAATGATTAGGCTTAAACAAAGATAGAATTTATATGATTTTTTCGGTATTAAGGTATATTTATTAGTGCTCGAAATATGAACATTTATATAGAAAATTTATAAAAAATGAGATTTCAGGGTAATTTCAAAGCAGGCCCGATTCTAGTTTTCTCCATTTGGGGTGGCAAAAAAAACTCTTGGGGTGGCATTAAAAAAATTTTTTGCCGCCGGGCATCTGGTACTAAATTCCAAGTTTCGAAACTTATTTAAATAATTTGATATTTATATAGGGCAAAAAACGTCAGGCCAGGCTAAACATTTTTGTTTCGGGCTGGTTCAAATGTAAAAGCTTTTAATACTGGTTTCGACCCGTTGAGGGCACTTATACAAAGTTTAATTGTTTAAACTGATGAAAGAGACGTGAGCAAATACACTTGTTTTGCACAGTTAAGGGGGCGGGGGCTAAACAATTGCAATTAACTCTTTTTTACACATCTAAACGAATACAATTTCATAACTTTTGGATTTTAAACTAAACCAGCTGATGTATTATAATTTTATCGAAATAAAAACAATTAAACTAAAAACTATTAAACGAATATAAATGACTTAATTAGAACTAATTAAAACAAAAAAAATACTAAAAAATTTTTTCCGTGACTTTGTAGGCTTAATTATACCAGTTAACCAAAAATGAAATTTAACCCAAAAAAGAACCAAACTAACTTTATAAAATAGAAAGAAATTGAATCAAACAGAAATCTTAACACATACACTATAACAAAAAATAAAGAGAGAGAGAGAAAGAAGCGATGCATAAGCAGCATCGAAGGCGTCAATGGGTCTAGAAATTAAATAAAATAAATTAAGGTAGGTTTTTAAATTTCGTTTTTTTAAAAAAGTAAAATAAAAAAAATAATTATATATTTGAATAGATAAAAATTTAAGCTTTTTTTTAATATAAAAAGTTAATATAATTTATAATTTTTTAATGGTGTAAATTAAGTTCAAAATGTACCAAAAATGCACATTTTGGCAACTTTAACATCGAATAAAATAAAAACCAGATCAGGTAAGAAAAAACGGAAAAAACCATGATAATCAGCAGAAAAAACTGCACTAGAAACATTTTATAGGTTGTTGGTTTAAGATATGAATTCATAATTTGTCGACCAGTGTTATCAAATTTTCCTTTATTAGGGTCTCCTACACAGCCCAAAAAAACATAAATCAGCCCAAAATTTTTAATCAGCCCAAATATTTTATCCATCAGCCCAAATAAACCAAAAAAAAAACAGCGATCATTTCTTATGTCCCATTCGACAAAAACCCGGGCATTTTGCCCAGCCAGAGGTCTTTTTAGCCTCTCAAAATAAACCATAAAAACAAATTCTTATGGGCTTATATTATAAACTATATCCATAAAAACAATATTACTAAATTGACCCAAACCAACATGTCCTCCCTTCTTTACAAAGACCCAAATTAAACCCTTCCATAATAAAATTTAGGTTTAAAAAAATTTAAAATGTTAAAAAATTAAAATGTTTAAAAAATATATGTTATTATATAATTCATTTCTATCACAATCCATATGCAAAATCAACATTATGTCCATTAAAATCACAAAAAAATTTTCCTTTTATTTTTAAATAAAATTCTGGGACCTCGTCTAGTTCATAAAAAAACCTAATTCTTAAAAATAATGCATTTCTTGTGCAATGTCTGGTTCGCTTAATTAATCACTCCCCCGCATGTAAGTTTGTACATATATTTGTTATTATTATTATTAATTATTACTCGCACCAAGCAGATCCATGTATGTCCCTGTTGTCTGTAAATTGTTTACACGCTCCACACAAAAGAACAAAGAAGATCAATATCGAACACCAAGGAGCATAAAATAAAATGGCGGATCATTAAATTTTTCACAATAAGCTTACCTGTAGCGAATAATTAGAATAATTGAGACGGTCATTATGCTGCGCCATTATGTAACTTGGGGTATAAAGGGGAAGTTACTATTAAATATCCTATTATTGACCAAATGCGCGCCATAGGGGAAATTTATTATTATTAGAATCCTGTCGCAAAATGCGCGCCATAGGGGAAAGTTATTATTAGTATCCTGTCGCAAAATGCGCGCCATAGGGGAAAAGTTATTATTACTAGTATACTGTCGACGATCCTGTCGACTGCGCCAAATGACAAGCTCGTGGCGGTTGTCAAACACTGGGAGATCGCCGAATTCGTGAATTAGGGCGAGGTGCATTAGAATAAAGAATAAATACTTGTAGATCTTTTATTTCAAACATTCATTCAGCTTTTATATTTATTTTAAACCATTTATTAATTTCATTGCATCAAAACATCGAATTCTTCATGATTCTCCCGACACTCAGCCAGCGTAAAACAAATTCCTCTTTTTACCACAAAAACACTACACTTAAAAACTAAAATAAAAATAATAATATTTTCTTTTTATCCCCTTTAGGCTTCTCGTGCGCGTGGCTTCTCGTGTGCGTTGGCACGCGCACGACAGCAAGTTTCCTAAATATTTGCATAATAGATTTTTAGATTTTCAATAAAACTAATAAGAAAAATACAATGCCGCACTTTTAGTAAATTTACCCATTAGTTTTCTATTTTTTATTTTTTCTAACGAATATTTTATTGCGGTAAAGCATTCTGAGATAAATAACGGATAGTTTTAAAATGTATATTTTTAAGGAATTTGTTAATGGTAAAAATAGAATGCTGCATTTGTTACAATCTGCATTTTTCATTTCTTCTCTAAAACAATAAATTTTTAAATGCGATTTGTTAAAATCTCTCGATTACACTTTTAATATAATCTAAAGAAATTTTTAATACAATAAAATTTATGAGATAATTACTGCCCCACAAGTTGCTTATTCTTACTAATTTTCTGGATTTTTAATTTCTTCTTAAAATTATAGTTTTAAAATATATGGATTAATGGTAGAAAGCGGCTGTTACAATATGCATTTTTATTTCTTCTCTAACATGAATAACTTTTGCGCGATAAAATCAATGAAAACAATGCCGCAAGTTACGTAAAAATTATTAAGTTTGTTTTTATAACGAATAATTTCAAGATGGACCTTCGTACAATACAATGCTGCAAGTTTCGAAGATTTTAGATTTTAAAACTATTTTAATGAGAAAAATACAATGTCGCACGTTTCGTTAAAATACCCTTCGTTTTCTACATTTTATTATTCTATCGAAAATTTTGATGCAATAAGTTATCTGAGATACAAGTTACGTACAAATTTGTGTCTTGGTTTTCCAAATTTTTAATTACATCCATACGGTTTTAATGTATATATTTAGGGGCTCTCAATGGGAAAAATAGAATGCGAATTGTGTTACAACAATACTCAGTTTTCAAGTTATTAAAGATATGCGATAAAGCTTTCTCCTTAAAAACAATGCCGCAAGTTACGTAAAATTTATTAGTTTTGTTTTGTTTTTAAAATTATTTTCCAAATGGACTTTTTTATAATACAATGCCGCAAGTTTCAAAAAAATTTGCATTAGTTTTTTAGATTTTTTATATCTTTTTTATGGAATATTTTTAAATGCAAAAAAATAATCATGAGATATTGTCGCACGTTTCGTAAAAATCTATCCAATAGTTTTCTGCATTTTCTATTTGTTCTGACGAAAATCAAAATTCGAGAAAAGTATCTGAATGCCACGTTGTTTCTTTCTTACTTTTCCAAATTTTTAGTATCTCAAACGGGTAATTTAAAAATGTATATATTTTTGGGCCATCTGAATGGAAAAAATAGAATGCTGTAAAATTTTAAAAATCTCCCCACTTGTTTATCAAGATTTTTATTTCTGATAAATAAATACGCCACAAATTTTGTAATCTTTAAAATACGTTTCTAAATTTTTAATTTTAGTTTATTTTATACTAAAAAACTCGAGTTATAAGTCATTTAGTAATCTGCCTATGAATTTTTAATTTCTTCTTTTAACGAATAACCTTGAAATGCAATTTTTGTAAAATTCTTCCCATTAATCAAGATTTTTCATTCTACTTTGGTGATAAATAGAAAATTTCGGAAAAATACCTTAATTAATTTTCTAATTTATTTTTTATTTTTCTCTATATTATTAAATTTGAGTTTACTCATACAATAAAAATCTGCTTATAGAATTTTTATTTTTCCTTTAAACGAATAACTTTAAATGCGATAAACTATCTCATCGAAAACAATGCCGCATATAATAGGTTAATTTGTAAAAAGCCAACAAGAATTTTTATTCCACTCAGCATCTCGATTACATAAATACAATGAGATTTTGTTAAAATGAAAAGTTTAATTTCTATTTTTATTTTTCCTTAAAATAATAAATTCGAGACAAATTTTTATATGAAATGTTGACGCTAAACGAAATTCGATTTTGCAAATTTTTTATTCTTTCTCTCTCATTAGTAATTAATTTTAGCTTAATTTGGGACATATTTTAGCAGAATAGTATTATAGTTCTCAAATAACTAAAAAACAAGTTATTGACATAAACCAATACGGGCCATATATCACTTATCTAAATTAGGCGAATCCGATATATATTTTAAACTGGCTCTGAAGAAACCCAGCCGATAAGTCATTTAAATCTTCATATTAAATATATTTTTAAATCCGACCCTACCCTTCTCACCGGGTCAATTGAGAGAAGAGTGAAAGTTAGTAAATCAAAATTTTTACATAATTAAACATCATGCCCCAATTTCAAAATTATGTTTAATTTTTGATCAACTGTTAATTCTATTAAAAATAAAAAGAGAAAATAAATATTAAGTCAAATTTCCAATACCTTGCAAAATTATTAATGTCAAATTAAAATCATCCGGTCCAAAACCTTTAATCTTAAACATCCAGGAACGGTTAATGTTGCACACAAAGTCTATCGTTTTCCACCTACAAGTTTTTTTGAAGTTTTTATGTAAAAATTTAAATTAAATCCCATTTAATAAATTCATTGTGCTGCACATTTCAAAATGAAAAGTTATTATTGCTAGCTTATATCATTGGACAACAAAAAAAAACAACATAAACAATTTTTTGAGTAGAGAATTTTCTTGCGATAACGATCCCGGGTTTAGTTTTTTTTTTCAATGCCTCCAATTTTTTTAAAACTGTGTCTAAAGTTCAATTTTTTTTTTATAAAACTATTAATTTTTATAAAAATCTATTGGCATATTTTAACAACATATCTAGAAAAGGTTATAGCTTAAAATTATTGGCAATTTACTTTCAAGTTATTACTGATCAAAAAACGGAAATTTTATAAAAATAAAAAAATAAAAAAAAATAAAAATTATTTAAAAATTGAACGCCTTACGTTAATTATGAATGTTTCGTATATCTTTGAACTTTTGTTACTACCTATAAGTTTTATGATATAGAAGCCCAAAATACCCCCAAAACAGAAAAATCTCAATTTTGATACCGAATAACTAAAGATCTGAGGCAGCTAAAATTCTGATTTCATATTCGTCCAAAATTGACCAAAGACTAGTTGCCATAAATTATGCTTAAAGGCGTCAAAATTTTGTTTTCCAGTGTAATAAATCATGTTTATGATATAACCATACAACATAACGATCATGGATCGAAGACAATAAAGATTATTCAGGTTTCACCATTTTAGAAATTTTCAATTTGTTGTGTTTCAAAAATATATGTGAATATATTTGCTATATGACAAATTGGTTTAAACCCGAGCAGGCACGATTCTAGACCCCTTTTTTTGGGGGGGGGGGGGGGGGGGGGGGGCAGTGCCCCCCCAAAAGTTTTTGATTGCCCCCCCCCCCCCCAAAATTGAATTTGCCCCCCCCCCCCCCCAAAAAAAATACATAGTAATTTTATGTTTGCCCCCCCCCCCCAAATGAATTTGCCCCCCCCCCCCCCCCAAATACATAGTAATTTTATTTTTGCCCCTCCAAAAAAAATTAAATTTGCCCCCCAAAAAATACTAAATTTTATTTTTTCTTTTACATAATATAATTAAAGCTCCGCCAAAAATATCTAAAAACTATTATTTTAAAAATATTTACTTTTTTTAAAAAGTGTTTTCATTCATCAACACTTCTCATCCGCTAGCGAAATCAAACTAACAGAAATTATTTTTGTTGTTATAAGATATATAGAAAAATTTGATTTTTACAGAAAGCTTTATTGGAAGCAATTCATAAATTTGATGCCTAAAAAATTTTCTCACTTGTCAACAATCTTTTGATAGAATATAATCTAGAACCAAAGAACCTGATCGCACAATGCTACGATGGGGCGTCTCGGGAAAGGTGATGTTCAAGTGTTTCTAAGCAAAATAGCTGGACAACATGTCCCGTATATTCACTGCTTTAACGACCGATTGCATCTTGTTGTAGATTGTCTTGAAATTTTAATTGAAGGGAAAGATTTTTTTGATATTTTTTCTTCCCTAATTTTCTCAACATGATGCAATCAAGGAAGTTAATGCGGGACCATACCCCGGCATAGGTGGTGTGGTGTCACTACGACGCCATTTTTTTTTAAATTACATAAAAATATTAAATACTCTTTTGAAAATAATAATTTTTATATCTTCAGGTCACAGGGTCGAAGCGTCGAGGTTTTGACCATATTTATAACTCAATTTATTTTTTTGTATTTATCATTTGAAAAATTATTTTATTTATTAAAATTAATTAATGATAATGCAAAACGATTTATGTTTCTAAAACTTTTAATTTACACCATTGTTTGTTAGGAATTAAACAATTAAGAAATACAAATACATTTAAAGATTTATTCAAAAACTGTTTTTATATATAATACTTTTTTAAATGACAATAATTTATTTATAGATAAAAAAAACTAAACCTATAAATTTTTCTGATTTTTATTTATTTTCTATTCATAAGTTTAAGAATAATTTAAATATTAATGATGAATTAAAAAGTATTTATTTTAATATTATTGATTCTTTTGATAATAGATTTTTTACCGATAATATTTATTTAAAATTTAGATTCCCTATATTAATTTGATTATCCTTTTTTTTTTAGATTCGAGCCTCTTTTAAAAAAGTAATATTGATAAAAATTCATTATCAGAAGAAAGTGACTTAGCCAAAAAAAATTCAATAAGAAAACTTAATAATTACAAAGAATGTGTTACTAATAATATTGTTAAATTTTTATTTCTATTTAACATTTTTTCTATAAGTTTATTATTTGGCTTTTCATCGTCGAGTTGTGAAGCCACATTTTCTTCTTTAAGAAGGAAAATAACTTCTAGTAGGCTGGCAAGTATTGACCTGCGTAAAGGTGATTTGGTTCTTTTAGGATACGAAAAATCATTAACTGGGGCGTTGAATTTTAATAAATTTTATAATTTAATCAAAACAAATAGCATATTGTTAAATTAATATAATACACTGCTCATAATCAGCTAATTATTGCTTACTATTTTAAGACATGGCTGCAATTTTTTTTATGCGCATTTAACGTTTATGTTCATGTTTTATTTAATTTTTTACCCTAATATTAATTACTAGTTATATATAACCAGTGTTTTTTCATATATATTCTTCCAAATTGCATACTTATACAATTTGTTTTCATGATAATCAATCTTCATATTTTTATTTTTCATGCGCATTGATACCAAATGATAAAATTATACTTACAATTAATTTCCAAATCTCATATCTTTTTAAGCAATTGATTTTAGTGAAAGAAAATTAATTATTCACATATCCAATTTGTAAACGCAATCATTTTTTTTATTTTAAGAATATAATAAATTACTATTAATTTGGTAAAAATAAAAATTTTGAACATGGATTCAATTGTTGTACATGTATAATTTTTGCCGTGACCGAAGGTCACAGCTAATTTTGCCGCCGAAGGCGGCAAAAAATTTTTTTTGGCCCCCACAATTTTTTTTTGCCCCCCCCCCCCCCCCCCCCCCAAGTGAAAAAGCTAGAATCGGGCCTGAACCCGAGTATTTATCAATATGGGTGAGGAAGAGTTTTAAAACGCAGTGACGGAGCAAAATTGTTTGCGTTGGCTGACACCCACTTATCCGTTGGCATATTCGTTGTGAAAGCGGCTCTGTTGTAATGAAAGGTACGAAGGTAGTCAGAAAAATCGATAACCGAATGGGAATCTTTGGGTAAATAAATCAACGATATTGTAATTTTTAAAAACAAAATTAGTGTTTCTAATTTGATCCATTGATAAATAGTGTGAATAATAGTTATTAATGAAGTTAACCGTGCCAACTAATTCCCGGTATTGCTCCAACCAGATAATAGATTTGCCGGTTAGCTCTGTACTATCTATATTTTAAACCTTTGGAGGAAATTTATTATTATAACTAGCCCGGGTTTATACAAGTCTACGCCTATTAAATATAATATTTTGGTCATTTAAATCTTGCGGGTAACCATGTTGTTGTTCGACATCCCACAAGTGTGAATCTGTCAAATATTTATGCCTTACACAACTAGGGCATGTCAACTATACGAATAAAAGTGAGTTTCTATATGTGAACACTTCAGAAAGGTCCCAATTTAACTTAAGCCTCGAGTGATGTTTTTTGTTTGCACTAACTAATTTTTCAACAAAGTTAAAAATAATTAACCTTAAAAAAATATTCAATAATGTTGTCCAAATATATTTTTAAATTTCTTTTTGTTTAAATATAATAATAATTTTAATTTTTATATTAATATTTACAAGTTAGATACGATTAATTTGATTTTTTTTACATGTTATTAAATAATTTCTAAAGTTGGAATTCAGTCACCATATTAAAAAATTACATAATTAATTAGGTTTTATTACAAGCCTATGGAGCACCCGGGGGGTGGGAAGAGGGAGGGGTCAATCTTGGTTTGAACCTCCTCCCCCTCCCTTTCTCGGCGGGATATTACGCTGACCACACCTAACACTTACTCTAATTGATCATTTTACGGTCGAAGCCGAGCCTTTTTCATAAGGATTTAAAAAGAAAAATTAATTTTTACATTACTATGGATAATATTTTGACGCACTGACTTTTAAATATGCATTAATGTTAATATAAAATTTTGGGCTCGTTTTGTAATTTCAAGTCGGATCAGGCCAAAAATAATAAGCGAAAAAAACCGGACCGAGCAGATATTAGGAGCCTATGTTAAAAAATGTGTTAGGTGGGCCGGGCCGAATATTACGACCCGGTTCAATCTTAATTATCGTTAAAAAATTTCACAAAAATAACGAAAAATTGAAAAATTATAAAGGTGCAAACAAATTAAGAAAGACATATGTTTCGATTGCAAAATCTTATCTAATTTGTCAATATGCGAAGAATGTATCTCCTTAATCTATTTTTACTAGAAAAAATTTCTTTTTAGAATATAGGCTGCAAGTTTATTAAAAGTCGACAATTACAATTGATTTGGCCTTTCCATTAACACTTGCACGACCGAGCATATTAAGTAAAATTAAACGTGTAACCTGTTTAAATATTAATATATTTATTAAAATAAACAAAGATATTGTTTAATTTTAAATTAATCACTACAAACGATCAACTTAACAACACAAAATCTAAATCACTTACACCTATATACTCAGACAGCCTATGGATTTTACCTATAATCACAATACGCTCTATATCTTAATTAAAAATTTAGAATAATAATTAAATAGTTAAATTGATGAAGATCCCACCGGACAATAAAAAATAAAAAATTCATTCTTTTTACATATACGAAATAGAGCTCAAACCGGGCCATAATATTTCGGCCCACGCCAGACATATTTTACAATTAGGCCCGACCCGCCCGACCTGCGGTTTGCTGGCCCGAAATCTGGTTATTTAGTTTTAGGCTTGACCCCCGGCCCGGCCCGAATTTAAAATGGTTGGAGTTAAAGTTAGTCATTATCAAAATTTATATTCCAGTGAGCCAAATTAGTCTCATATAGGCAGCTAAAAACAAATTTTGGTTGCAAAATTGCAACTCTAATATCTACAATTTGGTTATACAGAATACTTTCTTAGTGTCCAAACCCTATAATTCCGCCGGCAGAATATTGTTTGAAGCACTATCCCCAGGCGAAATATTTTTGGAAGTATATTCAACGTCAACGCATTTTTTCCGTCTGAACTTCTTAGCTTTCCGTACTTCTTGCATAATTCAGCGATGAAATTTTGAATCTTGAAAGTAAGTATTTTGGTTAAAACTTGGTGATATTTAAATTTGTAAAAATAAATAACTTTTAAATTTTTTATTCCTTAAATCAAAATTTTTATGTTAAGTAATATAATTTTTTAGATTAGTTTAGGTGTATTTATTAAGTTAAGTTTTTATTTCCTTAAATATGGTTGAAATATAGAATTCGATGTATTTCTTATTATTTTTTTTTTCCAATTATTAGGTTAAATCTGTTGTGTATTACTTAATTTACATGATATAACGATATAGTTTGGAATTACTTGTTTAACTAGAGTTTACTTGTTTAGCTTTAAACTAATTAATAAACCTATAAGGACGTACTTTCATTGAACGTACAAACGATGGAATTAACCTCTCTATAGCAATGTTTAGATTTGATATATTCTTTTCTATTAACATTTTGTTTAATAAATATAAAACCCAAGAACATTACAAATTTGGTGCCGTGACTTAAAAGATTGATGCGACAACTTTTACACGCCGGATGACGAGATTTTAAATGACAATAAGTATAAAATTAGTCTTGGTCCCAAGATAGAATTAATCATTCTTATGAAATTTGTTATGATGAGACCGATGGTCAATTATTTTATTCAAATAAAATTGCTTTGGATAAGGAATTTCTTAATATGTGTTTGATACGTATAAATACGATAGGTGAAAATAATCAAGAACTCACTAAGCATTATTAACGGTCAATATTATATTTTCGAAAATACTCAACAATTACAAGAAGAAATGAGATGGAAATAAGATGCATGAAAATACAGTATATTGTTAAAATCAAGAATTTAATAGTTTAAACGAGCAATCTAATAATAATAAAAACGGGATTAAACCGATTGAAAAGGTAAATGTTGAATTAAGAAAGAGGCATTTGAATCAGGGAGGATAATAATATTGTGTTATTTTAACAATGCCAGCGTTAATCAACCTCAGAATAGTGATGTAATTACATAAACGAACCCAATGGCAAACTATTTAACAAAAGCTATTAAGTATACGATTTGGGATGAAGGGCACATAAACATTACTGAACATTGTTGAAAGTCATCCCAAGAACCAAAATGATGAGCAAGCTAGAGCAACAATATGATGTTAGCAATGACGATGGACAACTTAATCTAGACGAAATAGATATACAATACGAGGTAAAGAAGATAATCGATAACCTGAACGCTATGACGAAATACGAATCACTAGTCATTGTAAAACTGGTTGAACGACGAGCAAGGAGAAGAACGCGCTTGCCCGCGAGTCACTCCTTGGCCACCTTGTTGTATATTACTTAGTTACATCTAACGAAATAGTTTGGACATTTGTTTAACCGTATCTAAATAACATAATTAGGCCAATATTATATTATTTATTTATTACTTTCACAGCACAAAGGTGGATGGATTTAACCTCTATATATATGAGCAATATTTATTGGATTTATACATTTTTTTATTAACATTTTGTTTAATTAATATAAAACCTAAATCCTTGACCATTAAGTATAAATAAAATTTTTTTCTAAATGTATTTTTTTTTTCATTAAAATCTAATGATTTTAGGAAAATAGGTGTTTGATATTGCAGATAAAACCTTTAGAATAGAAATTTAATAATCAGTTTACTAATTAGGAAAAAAAAAATTACTCATTTTTAAGTTAATCCAGCTCGCAAATAGTGACTATTTTTTTAAGCGGTCGGTTAGCACATTAAAGTAGGTGAATTAGGATTATAATAAGATGATTGGAGATAGGATCACTGCGCTTTTAAAATTTAAATATATTTTTTAAACTCTTACGCGTCCTGATTATAAGTCACCTTACGCGGCTTTTGTTTAGGCTTTCATCATTTGCGTGCTTTTGCTTAACCCAAATGATTTCGCGCTTTTAAGCTAGTTCAGCTTGAGTGGCGCGCTTATGACGGGTCAACAAATATTAATGTCAGAAAAGCATAAAAGCATACATCCCCATAATGGCCTGATCTCATAAAAATTTTCTGTTTTTCATAGTTTCTTCCGGCTTCGGCTCCTTTGATCCGTCCATATCAAAAAAATGGCTTTTTTTAACCAAATTGAGATTTTTGCGACCTCGAGAATACCCTAAAAAAAATTTAAAAATCTTTTTTTTTCATTATACCATATATATCATCTCAAATAAAAAAAATTTTTTAGTATATTTCACCGATTAAGTCAATTTCTTTAATTTATTTTTTCTTTTTCAAAATAAGGCTGTAGCACTGTTTTTTAAAAATTTTGAATTTATTTAGTTGCATTATGAAGCTTATGGAAAGGGGAAGACAAAGTTTTTAAGGACGGGGACCTCTCACGGACCAATTCTGCCTAATTCACTATATACTACTCCGTCATTTAGTTATTTGCAATTGCAGCAGTTTGGTTGTTTAAAACAAGTTTTGACAAAAATAAAAAAAATATACACCCAAAAAAAAATATAAAAAAAAGTTAGATTGATTATTTAATTAATTTAGTAACATTATTTTAGCATGCCTTATATTTAGAAATCTAAACTGCATATGAGTTTTACAAAATGTAAAAATGAAAGTTTTTTATAACACAAGTCAACAAATATTTGAGAGAAATTTCAAACGTGCCATCTTAGGGATAATAAACTTAGTAAGTCAGCTATAAATATCGTAATTTTAGAAAAAATGTAAAAAAAAAAAAAATTTAAAAACAATAAATTGAACATATTCGCAACAGATATTAAAACCGATAATATATCACATATTTAAGCTTGGACGCAAAACTCTGATATAGTAAAATATTTTATTTCTCGTTATTTGAGAGAGAGATTGTAACAGAAAATAATTTTGTTATCAACAAAATTTTTTATTACATTTTGAAATGAGTCTAAGGTGGGCTTAGTGGTAAGGCTATTAAATATCTGTTTAATAGGAAATACATCTCACAATAATCAAGAAGTTACTTATGTTATCTATTCAAAATTGTTTAATTTTAATCGTTTTAGGGTGTACATATGTATTTTATAGAAAAATTATATTATCTTTTGAATTCAAAATAACTATAAATTTTTAATACAGCTCTCACAATGTATAATCAAGAAGTTACTCATTTTATTCAAGTTTGTAAAATTTTTCTTGTTTTGGGTTGTAAATTTTATATAATTTGGGATAAAGAAGCCTATATATAATTTTGTGGAATTAGTTTATTCAACATCATTTTGTCAATTACCTATGAATTTTAAACTATGTTGATATTTCAAATTAAATTTATTTTTAATAATATATTAATTATGCCTATATATTTGATTTCAATTTCCTCTTAATTAAGTGCAACAAAATGGTTGTTAAATGTCAAAGTATTCTAATATAAAGCTTTATGTATTTTATCAGAGCTAGAAAGCCCATCCTCATATATGAAAGTTTAGGAAAATCTAAAGAAATACAAAATGCAAAAGTTGTTATTTTCCTATAATAACTTCTTGCTCAAAGATACCCTTAATAGTCTTTCTTAATATATCCTATCTATCTGGCCTTAATTTTTTTAGGAAAAAGATATTTTAAAGGTGTATAAAAGTATGATATGTTGTTGTTAGTAGCCCCTATAAAAGTATGATATAAGAAGCATGAGAGGTGAAAATGGAGGAGGTTTAAAATAGCATCTTTTGTTGCAACTATTTGGGGTAGTTAAATGCTATAAGGGAAAATCAAGAAATCAATTTTCACGCTATTGTAAATATTTAACTCAGAAAAATGTTTTACTACAATGGATTTTTATATAAAAAAGAATCTTTTTTTTAGGGTATTCTCGAAGTCGCAAAATCTGTCAATATGGTCAAAAAAAAAGCCAATATTTAATATGCACGAATCTAAGGAGCACAAGGCGGAAGAAACTACGAAAAACGGAAATTATAGATGAAATAAGGCCATCATGGGTGTATGCTATTATGTTTTCATAAACCTTCTAACATGTAATTGTTGGCCTGTAAAATTCTTGCCTGCCGACTCTTTAACAAATAAATATTTGTGTTTTTTATTTTTTAAAGAGCTTTAGCGGTATTCCACTAAATTGACATGATAGATTTTTTGTGCAACCAAGATATCTTGAGTAAATCAGTGAAAAATATAGCTAAAGCTTAAAATTAAAAATTTTATGACAAGATTACTGATAATTATAATTTTCTATGGTCGTGCAAATCGGTTAGTTATGATTTCAAAATAATACCAAGATATTATTTTGGTTGCAGATATATGGATGGACATTATTTGTCTGACTAGTTTGATTACACTAGAATACAAAAAAGCAACATAAACGATTTTTTGAGGGTTTTGTTGAGAATTTTCTTGCGATAACAATCCCGAGTTAAATTTTTTCCCAATGCCTCCATTTTTTTAACCGCGTCTTAACAGAAAAAATTTACAAAATTTCTTTAACTATTAATTTTACAAAAATATATTGGCATATTCAGATTCCTTATAAAAATCATATTTAAAAAAGGTTATAGCTTAAAATTATAAGCTTTCAAGATATTTAGGATCTAAAAACGGATTTTAGGACTAAAACCACTAATTTAAAAAAAAATGAAAAAAAAATTGAATATTTTAAAAAAATTTATGCACCTTACGTTAGTTAATAATGAATGTTTCCACCCATAAGTTCAATGATATAGAGGCCCAAAATAATCCCAAAATAGAAAGTTTTTTCTTTGACACCAAATAACTAAAAATCTGAGGCATTGGCTAAAATTCTAATTTCATATTCGTAATTAGCACCAAAAACTTGACCAATAACAATGGTTGCCATAAATGATGCTTAAGGTCGTCCAAATTTTGTTGTCCAGTGTTATGTTTTCATAATTACACCGTCTAGAATTTTTACATATGTTTATTTTCTTTCAATTTTATTTTATTTGAAAACATCCATAGTGTGAGAAATATTTTTAGATCCCTGAATGATGAATATTTTTAAAAATTAATAAAATTTTAAATTTGAACTTTAATTTAATTTAGACCATTTTTTATTAATTCTCTGTGTGTTATCGTTTGTTGTGTATTTTAACCTACGAATCCCCGATAAACCGAGCCATTTTAAGGCTTGTTCAATGTTTTTTATAAATCGGATTTATGAGCAATATTTTACTTTTAAATGTTAGATAATCGCAACGCATATTTACTTTTTTTAAAAGGTGTCCACAAAGATCTTTTTATTCTAAAATTTAAGTAGGTTTCGAACAAATTTACCTAGTTCCCCTAACATCCTCTCTATAGGCTTACTATAAAATTTCTAGTTAAACCATTTAATAAATTGACTATAGCAACAATTATAAAAAATAACTTTAGATTTTAACCTAAACTGAATATCTATCGCAATAATTATTAATAAAAACCTTTTTGCATTTGCACACGCAATAGCAACTTATAATTTATTTAATTTTCTAAACATAAAAACTAAATAATAGTAACGTGCATTATTTGATTATTTGCATTCGCGACAACTCTATGAAATTATTCCAGCAAGCACACCCTGTGTATTTTGCCGGCGGAATATTGTTTCGACTTAAACTCAAAGTTTATTTGCTGTATGTATTTTTAGATCATGTTTTTCTTATGTAACTTCATAAAAAAATATTAATTCAGTTACAATAAATTTTTAATGCTTTATAGAGAAACTCAAAATAATAAAAATAAGAATTTATTTGTGATCTAAATTGAGATTACAATATATTTTTATAAAAAATGAATTCAGTTATAATAAAATATTTTTAATGATTTAAGAAAAAATTAAATTAATTAATTCTGTTGATTTAAAATATTTAAAATAAAAATTAATTTTTGACCAAAATTATTTTTTTTTAAACTAACACAGGTGGACTGAGTGAAAAAAGAAAATTATGAGGAGAAATAATCCTCATGAAAGCCTTCCTTATCTTATATATACATGTCAGCGCCCAAACGGAATATTATTAGGCGTATAGTCAACGTCCAAAACGCGTTTTCGCCGGGGGAATATTGTCTGGACTTGACCTCAACGTCCAAAGCCTATATACCGCCGGCGGAATATTTTTTGGCGTATAGTCAACGTTCAAAACACATTCTCGCCGGCGGAATATTGTTTGGACATAATCTCAGTGCAAAGTTTATATTCCGCCGGCAATGTTGCAAAATTTAAGGGACAAACAAACAGTTTTAAATCAAATATTGTTCCTTAAATGTTTTTGTTTATTTTGTAATAAAACGCAAATAAACTTGACAAATTAAAATTTTTTTTTGAAAAAAAAAATTTTAAAAAAATACTTAAAAAACTAAAATTTTTTAAAATTTTTAAAATTTTACTAAAATTAAAACTCACTTTGCACGTGTGGCCATTAGTTTGATAATTCAATATTTTTATACTATATATTGTGTTTTAATTAAAATTATTTTAAAATCTGAATGCAATACGAGCGAGATATGACGAATAAACGATTATGTGGAATTTTTACGAAAATTTTTCACACGAAATTTAAAAATTACGATTATTATTAAAGCGTGGTTTCGAAAAGTGGTTTAAAAACTTAAAACAAACGGTTTGCTTAGCATATAAAAAATTGATTCAATTTATGAACTTAATATATCGCACTTGTATTTTAAAAATCCGGGCTTTAAATGCGCGTTGAAATACAACCATACCTAAGAATCTGAAATAGTGTATGATATTGGGATATTATACTATACTCCTAAACACTATTATAGCCCATTTTAAATTCAATTTGACCCCTCCCTATCCATTGATTATTTCATACTCTGAATCAAAAAATTTAATGATCGATAAAAATTAACCAGATAAGGTTCCTGGTTTGCCCCTTAAAATGTGCAAATCGGAATAAGACTTTGGACGCTAATGTGATAATACATTGTTATATGTGATTTTATGGCTTTCTGATTAGTCTCAAATTATAAATATAATTAAATTGTCATTCTGCTGGCCGAATTTTTTTGCTTAGGTTTAGGTTAATTGAATCCCAATAGTACCCGACAGGGTTAATAGGGGCTCCCTGAAGGGTATGCCGTCTCTTTAATAAAATTTAAGGCAAGGGGAGTATTGTTTTAACAGCTGGAATCTGGCCTTCGACTTTTGTCATGATGTAATATTTCGGAGAATGTGGCGCCATTTTAATGGATCTTATGGTATTGGTGGAGGACGCATTTAATTTTACTGACCCCAGGGGTTGTGAACGTCGCCGCATAGCAATTTCAATGCTCCTCATCAAAAAAATAAATAAAAATTTTAATAAAAATAGGACCAATAAAATGTAATCGCCAAATTACATGATAGACTAAAATACACAGAGGCGCACTCAGGGTTTTTTCAAAAGGCGGAAGTGGGGAATAAAGTGGACGTAGGAAAAAAGATAATATCAAAGATAATTAATTATTTAGTAAAATTTCAGAATTTATTTTTGTTTAAATATTAAAGTTTTCACTCTTATATGTAAAAATATAGTTTTTAAACCTAAATAAATTTATTTATGAGAATTTTTAATAATGGCAATTTTTGAACAAAACGAATATATTCACAAGGTGTATAACGTAGAAAAATTTTCTTTCTTATTAAAGCTTAAAATATAAAATTATTTTGCAAAAAGTTGATATCTTATTTAGAGTATACAATTTCTTATTAAATTCCAAAGTGCACATAAAATAAACCAGATTTACTACGCGACAATTTAATAAAATTATCTCAACAGGCCTAATATTCAGAATTACAAAATGCTATTAAAACAAAACAACTCGGAAATAACTAGTCCAGTATATCATTGGCAACATTTTTGTATCTTTATAAAACGGTCACTTATTAAATACTAAATATAATACACTCATTAATCGGTATAATAATGACCTATAAATAGTAAAATAAACAATTTCCTCTTCCTCCCAGAACAACTTCCTTACTCATTTTGGCAACTTAAATTAATTTTTTTATATTTAGAAAGTATTTTATAATAATTAAATTCTTTAATTTATATTATTCATAAACAAAATAAATTTCATTTTGCTTCTAAAAATTCTTGTACACCTTATAAAAGGATCGAAAATTGTTGGCTCGCATACAATTGTCCTTTAGTTTGACAATTTGACCACATAGCGGACGATCAAATAATTTGATATAGTAGCTTGTGAATTTTTTTTGATATACATTAAAAATTATACTATCTAATTGAATTTTACAAAATTTTGTTATAAGATTTCACGGTAAAATTAATAGACGTCCATATTTAAATAACTTGTTTATAAATATTAAAATTATAACTCAGATTCTAAAAAAATAAAAAAGATCTTAAAATACCTCTGTTTTAATTTCAACTCTCAATTTAAATTAGATTATATCAACAAAAAAACTCCATGTTGATTTTACACCTGCCTGAAAAAACCCGAGAGTAAATAAAAATTCCGACCAGTTTTTGAAAACTCTGAATACGGGAGCGAGCCTTTCAGAACTCTGGTCAATCCTTCCTTGTTGCCGGGGTTTTGACATGCCCTACTTGCAACGTTAGGAGCGTATACCGTATGTAGTAACGTTATAGGAATTTAGATTACCTTTATGAGATATTTGCATATAGATGTGGGTCAAATAAGGACTATGGCCATAATAAGGTCTATGTTGGCAATCGTCGGGAATTCTGGTCTTACATGTTTCTTGTGCTTGTTCGTAAAATATATTTGAGTAGTTCCTTAATTCCGGACCAACACAGTTTTGACTTTCTACATCGTAGAAGTAAAATTGATCTATTTCAATGCCTGCGGCATTTTCCATCCGATTTCTTCTGAATTTGGTGCCACTAATATTCAATAGCCGTTTTATTATTTTAGTGTCATTGCTTTCGCATGAGATTTTGTTTCTGTATCCATTTTTAAGAGAAGACACAAGCTTGATCCATGCTGGGAAACTCTGTTTTATAGACAAATAACTTAGTGTCGAGAATAGTCAACTTGTCTAGCCATTTTTCTTAACTACTTTGCCAATTGGAAAAAATGTCAATCCTCTTACATATAAGTTAAATAGCCTATATTCGATTCCTGATATTAAAAAGGAATTGGGTGAACCCAGCTAATTAAGTTTTCAATAACAGACTACCTTATCTTGACTCCTTTGTATATTTTTTACGGGAACGATTAAACATTTTGGCTTGTTAAATCCATTTGGTAGCAGACATCGGTTAATTTCTCGATTCCAAATATTACAGTCGCTTTCTGTTTTCATCTTGAAATTAGAGCCATTTTGAAAAATTTGACGGACCACATATTTTCCCGTCGATGCTGATTTCCTGTATGATAATAAATTTGTTAATTTTAAGACTTTAAAAATTTAAAACAATATATTTACATCTAATGCGTTCATGAAACCTTTGACGGCATAACTATGAAAAAATTAAATAAGTCACCTAGCTAAAAAAATTTGTATAATAATAAATAATTCAAGTGCTTGGTGAGTTTTTTTTAAATTTTAGAGCACCGAATTATAAAATTACAAAAATCTTGTATTTTGCTCAATACACAAAAATTGATGTCTTTTTTTTTAGGAGGGATTACAATAGAAATTATAAATTTTTGGGGCAAGATATGTTGAATTGCGATTTGGCTTTAAGTCTTCTTAGCACTTTTAAGGTCTTATAACTAGGAAGAACTCAGATAAAATTAAAGAAAAATTTAAAATATATTTCACGCATATATATAAAAATTTGTAGATTTGGACGCAAAATTTTTTAAATTATCTAAATAGGTAAATTAAATTTATTTCTGATTATTTGTGATAATTAATATAAGTTACAAGGGATTTTTATATGAAAAAAAAAATTCTTAAATTTTTTCTTTTTAGTATATATTTAGATCTGTTAATTTGGTGATAATTTTTACGAAACTTGCCTTTGTTTTGTTTAAAAATCCATCTCGAAATTATTAGTTTTAAAGCGATATCACCCTAAAACTAACAAATTTATACGTAACTTGCGGAATTTTATGAGATAGTTTCGCTTTTGAAAGTTATACTTTTTAAGTTTTATTGTATTTCAAAATTATTCGTTAAAAAGAAATAAAAAATCTAACTATTAAGCATATTTTTACGTAACATAGGCATTGTTTGTATTGAGAAAGTTTAATCGTATTTAAAGGTTATTAGTAATAAGAAATAAACAACCAATTGGCAGATTTTTACTAAGTGTCGAATTTATTAGTTTAAAGAATATTAGAATTAAAAATTTAGAAATTTAATTGAGATTTATACGAAATTTGCGGCATTGTGTTTAATAAATCGAGATGCTTAAAGCAAAGTTGTATAAAAAATATTGATTCACAAATGAGGCATCTATTTTTCCAGGCCCCGAAAATATACATTTCAAAATTAGTCGATTAAAAATCTGTAAAACTATAGACATATTCGTTCGTACGTAACTTGTGGCATTAAGGTATTTTATTCTCTAATTTCAAAATTTTTGTTAAAAAAGTTAAGAAAGTTATAAAACTAGTGGATTTTTGCAAAACGTGCATTGTTTTCTCATTGATATAGTTTTATTGCATTTGAAGATTATCCCGTAAAAAAATTAAAAATCTATTATGCAAATTTTTACAAAACTTGCCTTTGTTTTGTTTAAAAATCCATCTCAAAATTATTAGTTTTAAAGCGATATCACCCTAAAACTAACAAATTTATACGTAACTTGTGGAATTCTTTTCAATGAGATAGTTTTATCGCTTTTGAAAGTTATACAATTGTATTTCAAAATTATTCGTTAAAAAGAAATAAAAAATCTAACTATTAAGCATATTTTTACGTAACTTAGGCATGTATTGAGAAAGTTTAATCGAATTTCAAGGTTATTCGTAATAAGAAATAAACAATCAATTGGCAGATTTTTACTAAGTGTCGAATTTATTAGTTTAAAGAATATTAGAAAAAATTTAGAAAATTAATTGAGATTTATACGAAATTTGCGGCATTGTGTTTAATAAATCGAGATGCTTAAAGCAAAGTTGTATAAAAAATATTGATTCACAAAACTTGAGGCATCTAATTTTCCAGGCCCCGAAAATATACATTAAATTAGTCGATTAAAAATCTGTAAAACTATGGACACGTTCGTACCTAACTTGTGGCATTAATGTATTTTATCTCAGAATCTTTCCAAATGTTAGAAAAGTTAAGAAAATTATTAAACTAGAGGATTTTTGCAAAATGTGCGGCTTATTTTCTCATTGATATAGTTTTATTGCATTTGAAGATTATCCCTTAAAAAAATTAAAAATCTATTATGCAAATTTTTACAAAACTTGACTTTGTTTTGTTTGAAAATCCATCTCGAAATTATTAGTTTTAAAGCGATATCACCCTAAAACTAACAAATTTATACGTAACTTGTGGAATTCTTTTCAATGAGATAGTTTTATCGCTTTTGAAAGTTATACTTTTTAAGTTTTATTGTAATCACCAAATTAACAGATCTAAATATATCCTATAAGGAAAAAATTTCAGAATTTTTTTTTTTTTCATATAAAAATTCCTTGTAACTTATATTTATTATCACAAATAATCAGAAATAAATTTAATTTACCTATTTAGATAATTTAAAAAATTTTGCGTCCAATTTTTCGTGGACGGATCTAAAGAGCCGAAGGCGGAAGAAACTAAGAAAAAGGAAAAATATATATGAAGGACATCACGGGGATTTGCTTTTATGTTTCTAATACAACCTGCAATAACATATAGCTTAGAAACTACGGCCCTTCGAAAAAGTGACGAAAGAATCCTTCAATCGACAGAAATGAGAATATTAATAATGTTTCTAGGAGTGACGCGCAAAAACAAAATTCGAAATGATTACATCGGCAGCCTAAACACCCATCAATACAAAAATCGAAGTTAATCGACTCCGCTGGTTTGGCCACATCGAAAGACGAAAGGGTGAACTTCATCTTTGCAATTTAATAAATGAAGATAACGTACCAGGCAAGGCCACAAGAGGTAGACCTAAACTCACCTGGTCCCAAAAGATAAATGCCAACATGAGCCACAATTTAAATAAGGAAGAATGCATGATATAGCCAATTGGAACTAACTGAAGGAGCTCACTCTGCTTCCAAAAAGGCAAAAAGCTAAAATGAAAAAAAAAAAATTAAATTCTTTTACCTCCTGTGATCATCAACTATATAAATTTTAAACAAATATTTTCAAAATAATTATATTAACATTGAAATTTAAAAACTCGATTTACATCTTAAAATCATATTAAAGTCAGAACCCCATGCTAGTTCGGGTGCAAGCCCGCCCTAAAATAAAGTGGGCTAGGCTAAATCGATATATAAAATGAGTCGAATTGGGAAATCAATTTTTGGTACCGAACGTTTATTCCTCAATATTGCTCTAATTTTTATAGCTATTGTTATTAAGGACTAAAATGATACTTTTAATTAAGTAAACAAAAATATATAACTTGCAATAATTATGGGGCGTTTAATATTAGAATGGGTGTGATCGGGCCAAAAGTTTTGCCTGGACTATATTAACCGGCCGGCAAAGGTTGGCGGGCGGCAAAATTGAGATATTTTTCTTGCATAAAGAGAAATATTAAAAAATCTATAGTTAGATTTAGTAATTAATTTTATATTGGTCATCCCCCATTAAATAAATTTATGTTTGGTTAGATCAATTTAATTTTTTATTTAATTATTATCGGACAGAGTGGGGCCCTAGGAGAAATTTATAACTGGCCAATGAGTAAGAAATAAAATGGTTTGTAATAATAATTATTACACTCAAAAAGGATAATTGAAACTTGCTTGTTTAAAAATGAGAGCGAAAGTAAAACATTTAAAATTTGAGTTCGTGTTATTACATTCTTCATAGTAAAGTTTTTAAGGAACTAACTCTCATAATATTTTTCGTATCCAATTTTTTATTTATTTTTTTTTCGTCTCAAAATTTTGCAAATTTTTGAAATTAGTTCTATTTTCTGAACCAATCACGTTCGTTTCCAAATACAACTGCAAAGAAGAGGAAGACCACTTTTAGATATAAGGGGGGTGAACAAAAATTTAAATGAGTTTTTTGTAGCTTTGTATATTTAAATATGTTTTTATATTTGTAAATAAATGTATATTGTTATTATTAGTTATTTATTCATTCAAATTTTCTAAAATCCAATTTTTGAATATCCCAAAATTATTTTACAATTTGTGAAAATTATCTGGTAATTTTTGCACTTCTATTTCTACAGCAGGTTAATTAATCTATAATTATATGATATTGGAATTGGACGAATCTGTTGGTCCAGATAGAAATTCAAATATTTAAAAATGTAAAAAAATGGGGGAAAAAAATACAAAATAGGACACCGCCTTTGTTACTATTGAAAATTTTTACAATTTTAGTTTATATTTTTCTATGATATCTGTAAAAATCAAATTAAATCACTATTTATTTTTGTGCATGAATAATTGATGCCTTTCGATTCACTTGCTATCCAATTTAACAGCAAAAAGTATCATGTGGCAAAGAAGAAATAGTGAATTTTACAGTAACAAGCAAATCAGCTTAAATGTTAATCAGAAATCAAAATTGAATGTCTTTATACAAAAACTCATTATTTAGCCGGTTTATTTTTTAATTTTAGGTATAATTTATCTGAATTATTAGTGCTTGGAGATAAGAGCAGACTCTAGCCGTTCTAATAATCACAATAATTACTTTTAAATAGGCAATAAAGAGAGTTTTAATGAACCATTATGTAAAGTTTGATAAAGTAACGATACAATCGCAAATATCGATCGACATGAATATCGCATATTTATGACCAATTGAATGATTCGAGTAGTACAAACAAAGACAATTTGACATGTGGTTTTGTTTTTACGCGAAATATAATATTTTCGTATAAACTGTAACTAAAGTTTGAGTATATGTAAAACATAGATAGAGGAGAGGTTTTAAAGCAAGAGTACGCCTGTACTCAAAACATAACATTATAAATGTTCCCCCATACCAATTTTTGCTAGAGTAATAGAGGACATAATTTTAAAGCTGGTATATAGAGAAGAGAGAAAAGGGGTCGATGTGTTGTTAAATTGGGGTAAATGTTCCCGGGGAAAAGGTGCGAGCAAACCCGGTAGGGTAAAAAAGTAAATTAATAACTAAGGGCACGTGTATTAAGCTGTCTAAAAGTATGGGCAAATTAGAGCGAAATGTATAGCTAGCTTGACCAGAAAGCAAATTGTCCTTAGATTAAACCATTAAAGTAAAAATGGTAAGAAATCAATAAAAGTTGTACAAAATGCCTAATTAATTAATTAATATAAGAAATTAGCAAGGTACCATTTTTTAGGTTATAAGAGACCTGTCTCATATTTCAAAAACTGAAAAAAGGGATATTTAAAAGGACAATAAATTATACAAAAAATTATAAGTGATTGTTAGCTTTTGTTTTTAATTCTCTGCTCAAAAAATTTGAGCACGAATTGATTTTAATTTTTCAAAATCTTTTTAATTTAAAATTTGATTTGAATAATTACGTCCAATTTACCCTACCAGGCAAGCTGGGTGGACTTGGGGTCAGGTCACCCAGTAATATAGCGCTTGTCGCTTTCCTTGCTTCCTTTTCATCCTTCAAGGATACAATCTTTAAAATCACAAATTTAAACTCGGACCCGATTTTTTTTCAAGCCTTAACTACCTGGGCTTTTGAGGCCGGCCCTACCAGGCCAGAAACGGGTGATCAAAAAGAATGGGATATGTGTTTAGCGTTAAACTCTCTTGCTTACCTTTTACAGAGTGAAAACACAACGCACAAATCCCTTCTTAGATCACTCACTCTCTTCATACAATTCAGGTCATGAATGGTTAGAGGCGTTCCCCAGTAAGTTAAATAATCAATTACTTCCTAACGAAGCGTTTCAATATGCTTTGTATTTGCGTTTAGGAATTCCTTTTTCAACTCCTTACGTTTGCAGCAAATGCAAGACTCTCACCGATAGTTTTGGCAGGCATCCCTTACATTGTTTGTCGAATTCAAAGATAAGGCGACACAATAAAATTAATATCATTATCGCCACTTTTTTTAAAAAGGCTAATATACCGTGTGTTTTAGAACCTGGTTTATCTTTTAATTCTAAAAGACCGGATGGAAAAACTCTTGTTCCCTTCTCTGAGGGGAAACCTATTTTGGGATTTCACCTGTGTTGATCCTCTGGCCCCTTCAAATTATAATTTTGATCCAATTTTGAATGCCGAAATTTTAAAGACAAGAAAATATTGTTTTTTAAATTCCAATAATATTTTTATACCAATTGTTGCCACAACTTCTGGATCATTTGGTCCTGAAGCCTTAAAAATTTTCAAACAAATTGGTAAACTAATTAAAAATAATTTTATTTCACCAAGTTTTAGAGCATAAGGCAAAAAATTTCCATAGAAATTTTGAAAAATAATTATTTTCTATTTAAAAATACGTGGCCGGAAGTCTCTAAAATTTAGTAAATATAATATTTTTATTATTTTTTATTTTTTTTAAATTTATTTTAATTACTTCTTTCATATATTACATTTAATATACCACCTGTTTATAATTTATTAATTATATTTAACATTGTTAATTTGATATTATTATAATATATTAATGCTGGAAATCTCATAAATAAAATCTTTTTAATTATAAAATTACTAGCTATCGGCCGAAACACACAGTGAACGGGTAAAAAACTGAAAGAAAAGGTAATAAATGCAACTTAACGCAGTGCTGGAAAAACAATGAGCCAAAAAACTTTGGCCCATTTTTGCCCCCAAAATTTAAAAAAAGAAGGGGGGGAGCGAGCTACAAATAAAGGGCCAAAATAAGAATTCAAAAAAAGGTATCACTAAGAAAAGGGGCAAAAAAACCCCCCAAAAAGTGGCTCTTAAAAAGTGCCCCAAAAAGCCTTGTTTGTTTTCTTTATAATAAATCCAAAAATTTTAATATTTTCTTCATAATAATGGTGGGTGGGTTATTTTTTCTTAAAATCCTAAGTTTTTTTTAACCCTCCTTTTCTTTAAGCGAGAATTGGCTTTTTTTTGTCTTGCCCACGAGTTTGTGGGCATTTGTGGAGAAAAACTCAAAAACTTGTTAAAAAAAACCCCATTTATTTTTTTCCCAGCCCTGACTTAACGAGCGCAAAAAATCACTGCAACTATGGGTAGATCAAAGCAATGTTAATACAATGCCAAGTCGCAAATCGAACCATAATGCTAATAGAACCTATTAGATGTTAAAATGAGCACTTACAACAAGCCTAAACAATTAACATTCTACTGAATATTAAAATTTTTATGAACATTGAAATTATATAGCGGAGACAATTAGATGCAATGGAAATTACAAGGTCAACAATTTTTTGAGAGTTATAAGTTAACTAACTATAAAAATCAAACCTGCCATCTTATATCAAATTCTTTTACCATTTTAATCAAACTTAGTTATTCAGTTCTAAACATTGAAAATTTTCAGAAAAAACTAAGAAAAACGAAAAATATTTATGACAAAATTCACGTTTCTGACATTAATATTTGTTGACCTGTGTTATTTTTTAAAATCATTTTTTTATTTACCAAAAATGAGGCCATCGGCCAAGCTCGCCTTTGTATGCAAAAAACGGAAAATCTTTGGGGGCTAAATATAAGGGGGAGGAAAAAGCATAATCGATTTCCTTATAGAATTCCGCACAAGCTGGTACAAAAAACTTTAATAAAGAAGGTAAAAAAATTTACCTGGCAAGTTAAAGAACGGCTACTAAAAAAACGAAAACATTGGCCCTCATTTACACCGGAATTTTTGTTGGATTATACAAGGTGTAAACCACCGAAAGTCCAAAAAATTATGGTAAAAGTTTTTTTTGCCCTTATATGGAAATGAGATTTTACACCTTAATAATGAAGGGAAATTATGTAAGAGACAAGTATAAGCAAGTGGTCTACCTAATAGCCCCCGAAAAGGGAAAATATGAAAGCGTAATTATCCCACTCTCAAAATTGCAGTGTTTTAGCAGGACACCTCTCAAACATAATGGTATCATAAAAATTTATGCATTAAATTTGAGGTCAATGCGACCAGAATTCATCAAATAAACATGACCCTATAACAGTTATATAGCCGATAATTTAGGACTTCCATAAAAGGCGGCCAAACCATATTTGGACCCGGATGTTGACTTTTAGGTAATATATTAATAATGACACGTTAAAGATTTTATAAGGAGTAACTAAAACAAAAATTAGAAATATGAACTTAAAGCAAAATTGTCCTTATGTATTATGTAAATAAAAAAAATAAAAAAATAAAATGTCCTTTAATTCTCCGATCTCACGAGCAATTATTTTTTTTTTAAAAGGACGTAAAAAGAGAGTTTTTTTGGGCATTGATTTAAGACACCTGTTACTTTTTCAAATTAAGAAAAGGGCTCTATTAAAAAAAGCACAAAAAGTGACCTTGAAAATGAAGTCCCTAAATGGAGTCGGTAGACTAAGTAGCCCTTAACGGGAAGGGAAAACTTAAATAATTTTTTTGTCATTTTTCAGCTATCGTCTTAAACAACATTTTCATACCCACTAACAAAAAATGAAAATCTTAGTACATCATGGTCTAAAAAATGTGACTCTTATAATTTTTTACCAAAAATTATGATCAATATTTTCCTTTAAATATATATGTTTTTTATATATTTTAGCTGCTTTCCTGAACTTATTAGGGCTAATGTAAAAATGGAAAAAAAACAAAGTTTAATAAAATTATTTAAAAAACATTTATATTTGAATGTTATCATATAAATAATTTCAATTTTTAAGGACATTTGGATGTCTAAGGTTGTAAAACGAAAATAGTATGCCGAAAGACTTCTACCTATGACTTTATTAGGCTTTAAGGGTAGAATCATTTATTGACAAATTTTATAAAAAAAAACGGGCATGGCGCCTGCCAATCTTTGGGGAGGGGATATAACTATCCAATCGTTTTTTTAACTTGTGGTTAAAAAAAGAAATAGAGAAATTTCTTCAACGCCGACACAGAAATATATTAAAGTTGTTCACCTTTTTTTCATATAGAGGGAGGCGACAACGTATGCGAGGAGCAGCAGTAGGGCCAATATAAGGGAGGAGACCGTTATTGATATCCAAAGTAGCTCGGTCTTGGAGGACAATTTAAAAATTCTATTGTGCTTTTGAATTGGCGCATCCCTAGTAAATAGTCTAGATTTTTCATATGCAAATAAGAGTTCAAAGGAAGCCGTGATATTCCGGCTCGGCTCCCGACAAATTATAAAAATTAGGCTCAACATGGCCCCCAGGCCCGGACCCGGCCTGGCCCAACGGCCCGAAAAGCTACAAATTTTTTGTTTTAAAATTATCAATAAGATACAGAGTTTAGAGGTATACCCTTTATCGTGTAATAATAAATATTTTAAAAAATAGGGCAAAATAAAATCAAAAACGTTAGCCCAGCTAGGGGCGGTCCGTAATTTCTTTTTCAAATTTAGGTACGGCCCGCTCGACTGGTCCTCATTTTTGTTGCAGCCCGGCTTGTTTTATGGGGGCCGGTAAAAAAATACCGGGCTAGTTTTCGGGTGCCAACTTTGATCTTTATTGCAAACATCATCTTGTACCTATCAAATAAGGTGTTAGATTGATTAGCGTTTGATTCCACAATTGTGTTTTGACGGATTCTTGTTTGCCTATTACCTAGATCAATTCGGCCCTCTTTGTATAAGTCGGTGGTGACTCCATTCTGCCTTCTGTCTAGCTTCATACTGGGTTTCTAGTATGTAAAATTTTGTTATTTTTTTAAATGATATTTAAGGCAATTAATTACTTTCAGATTTCTATTTTAAGATATTTTTTTATAATAAAAATAATAAACTCTTTTTAATAAATAAATGAATTGTAAATTTTACATAATTTTTACTAATAATTAAAAAAATATACATAAATTATTTTATTACTAAAATCTCAATAAAATTAATGAAAATTTTTAAAACTTGCACGTTCGGATAAATTGCTAAAGGATTCGATAATTATATTTTTGTAGTTAGTTATAAGGTTAAAAAACAAGAAGAAAGAAATTATTAAGTTAAAATGATAATAGAAAATAAGGAATTATTAAAATATTCTACTACTAGCACTTATATACCAACATTAATATATTCTAAAAAACTGAAGCCATAAAAATTTCTGACTTGCCTTAATTCTGACACAAGACTGAGTCTCCCTAAACGGGTTTATAAACCAGGGATGGGCAAAAATTCATTAGCTAAGAGGGCCGGTCCGTGAAATCTCGGTGCCCCTGAGCAACTTCATCAAGCGTTCCGAGATTGCTAGCGGCCATAAGCAAAATTAAGGACATAGGTCATAATAGTAGAATTAGTAACCGATCAAAAAGTAGGTAAAAAAGCAAAAAAAAAAATTTTCAATGTCAGCCCTATTTAAAAATTCTAGCCCATGCTGTTATTATATTTAGTATTGAAGTATAACACTGGACAACAAAAACACAAATACAGGGTTTTGTAGAGAATTATTTTGAGATAACAATCCCTGGGTAGTTTTTGCCAAGGTTTTCAATTTTTATACTAAGTTCAAAGTTCAGAAAAAAATCTACAATATTTCTTTAACTATTAATTTTAAAAATATATCGGCATATATTCTTTATAATATCTAAAAAATGCCATAACTATTAGCAGATCAAAATAAGAATTTTATGAAACCACACTAATATTACAAACAAATAAAAAAAAATTAAATAACCCCTTTACGTTAATAATGAAATACATTTTTAAACTTTTGTAACTATAAATTTATAACATAGAAGCCCACAATACCCCAAAAATAGAAAAATCTTAATTTTAACACCAAATAACTAAATTTAATTGGCTAAAATTCTTTCATATTCGTAATTAGCACCAAAAACTTGACCAAAAAAAATAGTTGCCATAAATAATGCTTAAAGTTGTTCAAATTTTGTTGTCCGGTGTAATTGTAAAAATGTTATATTAACCAAAGTAGTTAAAACTACAGGAAATATATTTTACCACCGAGCCCATAATTCTTCTTAAAATTTTTTCAGCTTCGGCCCATTTAATTGTTAGGCACCAAGAGGCTGGACAAACACGTTTTTTGTTTAGTTAAGGACTATTTTCACACATTTGCATATAAAATATTGATGGGAACTTTTATAAATATAAAAAAATTGCGCGCTTTCGAATACCTTAATATTTGCGTTGGAAAATTTACCATCAGGCAAAAACACCTGGGGTGCGCCCGAAAAAAGGGCTTAAAGTTTGAAAAATAATTTAGGGCCGGTGGTATTTAATTTAAACTAAAAAAGAATTAAATTTGACAAATTCATTATTATACAATATAATTTTTGTTGCATAAATTAACAGAATTGTCCAAGTTTAGCACTTTAGAAAATGAGAGAAATTTTATTATCAAATGATTTTTATCTATGTTTGCAAAAAAAAAGTTGTAGAATAAACAAAAAACCCATGTGTTGTTTTTTTATTTTCGACAATAACTTGAACTAAAAGTAAACATAACTTACACGTGTTTTACACAATTCAAATTTTTTTTAATCATTTCTTTCTCTTGCCTTTTATCTTTTTGTATATCATTAATATTATATTCCCTTTTCTTATTTAAATTTTATATCCTATTACATTCATGCTTAAATTTTATTATTTATCAATTTTATGTATTATGTTTGCGAATAAATAATTAATTGTACGATTTAAAATCAAAAATAAATTGAATTTTTTTTTTGCATATTTACAACAGCTATAAATTTCGCTAAGATTGAAGGAATCAAATGTCAGGTCACTAAAACTTAAAACCATACACACATCCCAGTGATGGTATCTTATATATATAATATTACATTTTTCGTAGTTTCATCCGCCTTCGGCTCCTTAGATCCGTCCACATCAAAAAAATGGTCTTTCTAAATTGACAGATTTTGCGACCTCAAAAATAGCCTAAAAAGAAAAAGCTCATGAATATTTTATAAAAATATTTTTTCAATAAGGACGGATGTAAGGAGCCAAGGCAGGAAGAAACTAAGAAAAACGAAATATATATATGAGATAAGGCCATCATGCGGATAAATTCTTTTATATTTTTATAAAATTCACAGTTGTGTCATTGATATTTGTTGGCCTGTGTAATAATATCTAAAATCAAGACATTATTATTTAGATTACAATAATTTTGGCACTTCAACCAACCTAAATATGATCCAAATTATTATCGAGTTTTAATAAAATTATTAATTGAAACTTAAATATAGTTTAACGGTTTTACATACAATATTAATTTTTTTCAATATCTTTTGATTTTGTTTCTTCTTTGTTTGGCATTTTTTTTTAATTTCAATGTTTAACCTACTAAGTTTGAATAGAAAAAAAACGGTAAACGGATTTGAAAATCTCTAAGATGGCAGGTTAAATTTCTGTAGTTAGCTCATAAATCTCAAAAATTTGTTGACCTGTGTAAATAATTTATTATTGCTTAATGTTTGCATTACGAATTAACAATTATAAATTATTATTATTGTTTAATTTAGGTTTATCATATAAAGATAATGTCGTTTAATGAATTATTATTTGGAGCGGTTCCTTTGGTCACCACCAAATTTAAATCGGAGAGAAGCCTATTTGACTAACACCTCCGTTAATGTAACAGAGTTATAATTATTGCCCAATCGGGGAGGATTGAAAACAAATTATTTAATTACCAAGCGAATATGTTTTTGCTTTTATAGGCAACAATTTCTATTTTTAGAGCATTTTATAACTTTTAGGAAAGAGATTATTGTAGAATATATGCCGCGCTGTGGTTTTCCAGAATTATGTCTCAAAATGATTCGATTATCATATTCTAAATTTCAGCACACTTATTATTTGAATTAAAATTATATTTTCCATAATTTGTATAGCTTAAAGCGCAACCACATGGGTGAAAAAAAGTTGCACCATTAGAAGATGTTGTATGTGTCATTTTACTTTAAAACACGTATAAGTGCCAAAGCCCTAACGGGGCGGCCTTGAAAAAGAAGAGGCTGTAAGAAGGTAGTTTTTAAGCAAGTACTCCTAACCCTGCATGCACCGGTGAATTTTTAATGAAATACGGACATCAGTGCGGACAATTTAATTTCTCACATCAACATACCTTTTCCTCATTTACGCATTTATCCGTCTGTTCTTCAATGAAATTACTGGTGTATTTGATGATCCCAATCCCAGTCTATTTATAGGCTAGCTTTGGGTAAATGAACAAATTTTTCCACCCCCTTACAAAAAAACACGTACACAAAATAATAGTGAATATTTTTTTTTTAATTGTAGTATAACTATAACATAAATATACTTTTATCTAAAACTTTAAATTTTTAAGCATTTAATTTTTTGAAGTTTTTAGATATTTAAGGATTTTTTAAAAAATATTAAATAATATGTTAGTTATACAAATTTACTTTAATTAAAGGCAATAAATTAATTTAAATACGATTTTAATCTAAAAATCAACTTTGTCCCAGCTCTGCTTAAATCGGTCTCGTATAAAAATTATTAATATGTTCGAAATTTTAAAAAACCAAATAAAGGCTGTAGTCACTAATCTGCCCAATTTTTATTGTTTACCACAAGGATATGACTAAAAATGCGAACATTGATATTTTATTACATTTAGACCCTTAAAATATTCTCTACCCGTATTGTAATTTTGGTGGTTAAAATACATTGTGTACGATAATCAGTTCGTTATAAATTTAGGAATGAAAATTGTCGCCTAACATTATTCAAAATGAATATTTTTCATTATTAAAGGATCCTAAATAAGGATATATAAAAACTCAACTTATCTAAGTCAGATTGGAAATTCTTGCAGCAAAATCTGGCAAATTATGTCATATTAATGATTTATATACTTTATGTTTACTAACCGACTTACACGACTATAAAAAATTAGAAGTATACTAATATAACCATAAAAATATTTAATAGTTCATTAGGCTCTTTTTTTGAATAAATTTAAATATTATATTTTATTAATCACAATTGTGTTTTTTGGTTAGGCAAAATCTATGAAATGTTTTGCAAAATATCTTATCCCTTTAATTAATCAGAGACCTGAAAATACAGATTTTTTCTACAATTGTCGACCAAAGCGTAAGATTTAAATTTTTTTTTTCTTATTCAAAAGTATCACCTATGTTAAAATTATCAATTTTTAAAATTAATATCTTTTAAGCAGTAGTGAAGAGTTTTAATCAAAAAGGATGTTTGGGGAAGAGGGTGGCTCTATGAATACAGGATTGACATCGCTTTTTTCTTTAAAACTGCTGGCTTATTAAGCAAAATAAATAACAATCTTATATATATTTTTCCTTGATTGCAAATATTTAGTAAACTCATTAAGCTAAATAAAAAAACTAAGCAAAGCCTCGTCTAATTTTCCGATAAATTGATTTGCAGCAAAAGGTGCTAGTAATGTAAAAAATCAACTTTTACCTGTTGTAGATATTCAATGTAATATCTGAATGGATTCTTTTTGTTAAATTGATTATAATAACTTAACACTTGAGCAGACTTTTTGCCGATATTTTGATCTTTGAATGAGGACGAATATGTATGAGAATGTTCCGTTAAGTCAAAATAGGCCATTCTTGTAGTATAATTAGTTTCATGTTGTGGGGCGTTGGAAAATAGTTCGAAGGCTTGATCTAAATTCGAACATAACCTATAATATTTGGAGGTTATTTGATACATTAATAATGATTGACTGTCATTCCCCTGTACTGAGAATTTATTGCCGAAAGGATAGTAAGAATTGCGGCCAATCAAACATCTTTTAGCTTCTTCAATTAGTGTAGGTGGTGGCTGGATGCAAAAAATAGGTGGACTATCCATCAAAATTTTGGGAATGCTTTTACTTTGGATGATTTTGGAAGGAGCCTTCGATATTTTAATTTTCCCATCGAATGTTGCTTGTACAAATTTTAGATCCTTGTTATTATATCCATATCCGTAAATTTCGTAAAATTGTTGATTATAATTTTTGAATATGGCTTGGGTTGTCAAGTTGTAGAGATTTTAGTTGATCATACATAAATAAAGATTGGTACCTGTAATAAATGTTTAAAATTGTAAATAGGGGAGAGCGGGGCGAGGTGGCTGATGGGGCGAAGTGATTGTTTCAAATATTTTGGGCACTGTAAAATTTAATTTGTTAAAATTGGGTTCTAAAATATATTTTGATAAGCATAACCTGAATATGAGAAAAAAAATTCTAAAAAACCTTTTATTAAAAAAATATGGTAAATAAACTGTTTTTTAGGCACTTTTCATTGAAAAAACTTTTATATTGTTTTCACGCTTGGTCAAAATATCAATGAAATAAATAACTAAAATAGGGTTTTAAAAAAAAATGTTATTTAACTATTCTATATGTTAAGCCTCCTAAAAACGCTAAATTATTTAAAATATATTGATATAGATCAAAGAGGGTGTGGGCGATGTGGTTGGGGGTGAAGTGGTTTTTTTAATTTTTATCAGCTGTTTATTATTATGAGAAATTACAAACGAAAAACTACTAACAATTAAACATCAAATATAGCATTTTTGGAATTATTAATATCAAGAGCATCATTTGATTTAAAGTAATCATTTAAAAAAATTATACAATCCAGTTTTTCATGGCCTAAATGGTTTCTTCTTTTATATTTGACAGGCTGTCCAACTTCTGTAGTGCAGGAGCTCGCAGGATAGGCAAATTTAGGTTGCATAATTATTTAACTTAGGTAGAAGTTTTTTATTTCCCACCATTGCTTGATTATCTACGTCTTGTAGTGGGAGGTTTATAGTTGTAAACATGGTCCTCGGGTCTAATATCGTTCTTCCCACCTACCTCCTTGATAAGTTAGAGTTTATATTTTTGTTAATTAAGCTGAGACCGGATTTAGCGAATCACTGTCTCGTTTATACTCCCTATTCATTTTCATTTTTCTGTTCAAAAATCTACTTATCTAACTATATTTAGCAATAATTAAGGCGCAAAAAATAGGCAAATTTAAGCATCAAAAATTTTCGGCCAGGCCCGGTCCAGCCCGAGTCCAATATTAAATAAAACGGCCCGGCCCAAAATTTTTAAGCCGGGCGGCACCGGGCCGGACGGGCTTGGGTCTCGACTGAGAACACTAATTTAGATTAGAGATCAAAGTCGGGAATTTGAAAAAAAAAGGAATTATAGGCGGGGTTAAAGTTTTAAATCACATTATGATTGCCCTATTTTTTATTTTTATTTTATTAACAAGATAAATTTTATGTCTTAAGATGAAGGGTATAACTTCTACACTCTGTATTTTATTGATAATAGAACAAAAATTAATTTAAGAGTGGTAACTAACTACCTTTAGGCTACTCATGTATTAACATTTTCTGTCTGTTTTAACAATTTTTTTATTATATCGTATAATCAAAATGTTGTAAAAGGTTAATAATATAAGTTACAAGGGATTTTAATATGCGAAAAACATTTCAATTCGGTCAAAAGTGGTCATTTTTTTGATATAGTCCTAAGAAAATAGCGAAGGCAATAAATACTTTGGAGAAAATATATAGATAAGGCCATCATGAGGATGATATAATACACAAACTTAGTAATAAATATCTGGTCTAAGTTAAATTAATAATAAAATCCGTTTAGAAATTAGAAATTATATTGAGGTCCACCCCAGACTGTGAATTTCAATGTTGAAAAATGATATTGCCTCACTTAAATTTAAACTTAAATAATGCAATCTTAATTTCTAGTTATTCTTTTAAATATTTTTACATATTAAGTATATAAAACTTTTGTATTATATAATAATATTAATAAGAAGTTTTTTATTTCCCTTTAAGTATCTAGTATTTAAGGTGAATAATAGCCAAATACAGTTTTTTTTTAAATAATTTTTTTCCTTGAATCTCTTAAAAAATGTTCTACTAGACCTAAAACATGATTTAATAAATAATATTGATACATTTATTGACAAGATGTATTATTTAATGTAATACAGAAGAATAAAAATTTACTATTTTTCTGAAATTTTTCTACTTTTTAATCTAATTGATTACACTTTAATTCCAATTGACAAGACCTGTATTATGCAATTTAATGCCAATAGGTAAAAATTAGAAAAATAGTTTAGCTTATTTTTTTTATATAAATATGATTCTGTGTGATAGCTTATCCAATGTAGAATCAAATGTTAAATTTTGCCTCGCTTTTCTTCTTCTTTTGCCCCTTCCTCTGTCAAAATTTACTTCCAGTCAAGAAGGATTTTCAAATTATGAGATATCTTTACTACCTTCATGCAGATTTCATCCCAATTTCGAGCAATTTTATGAAAAAATATTGTAAAAAAATTTTCGATGTAAAACCCAAATTAAAAAAATTTCGAAGTTTTAACGATTGAACTCTGTACGCGCCCTTAATTATAATGCTTCGGTTAAATATTGAATGTATATTATTAAAAGAAACAAATGCTTGTTCATCAACAATTTTTTGAGAGTTATGAGTTAACTACAGAGATTAAACCTGCCTCTTAGGGAATATCAAATCCGTTTACCGTTTTCCCTAATCAAACTTAGTTAGTCACATTAAATATTGTAGAAAAAAAGGTTAAAAAACCAAAAAAGATTCAAAAACAAAAATAAATTGAAATTTTATTTTTGCATATTCACAATATTTTAAGGGTTAAATTAAAACTTCAAATAATATTTTATTAAAAACCGATAATTGTCGTATTTAAGTTTGGACGCTAAATATTTTTTATTATCTAAATGCTGATATAAAAGCTTGATAATAAATTTATTTTTCATTATTTGTGATTAAAATAATAAATTACAAGATTTTATATGCAAAAGAAACTAAATTTTATCTTTTTAGGTATATTTAGATTGTCAATTTGGTCAAAAAAGGCCATTTTTCGTTATAGACGGATCAAAAGAGCCGAAGACGGAAGAAACTAAGAAAAACGAAAAACATATATGAAATTAGGCCATTATGGGGGGATGCATTCTTTTATGTTTTCATAATAATCACTTTTCGGACATAAATATTTGTTGACCTGTGTTATACATGAGCCTCAGGTTTTAACGAACAAGCGCATGCATAATTAACATTAACACAATGTCTTAATAATTAAATGCCATGATTTGTTACAGATATATTTATTTACCCATAAAATGTAACAGAAATTAGTCGAATTTCATAACTTAACTCCATAACAATAGAAACATTTACAATTTAAAAAAATTCAAGGCCTAACTTATAACAAGTAAGTTTTAATAAAATATCTTATTAATTATGATTTTGTTTTAAAATGAATAAATGAACTAAATATGAGCTAATTTTTCAAATTAATATATTGTTAATCATCTTTCTTAATGGCTATTCATTTCCCAATAAAATTGTGAGTTTGATTCAGGATCTCGTTTAGCTGATTTAACCCTTATCTAACACGTTAAAGACCTTTTTTTAAGTAAAAAATTAAAAATTTTGCCAAATTAATCATTTTTCATTCCTTAATAAATAAGTGCCCGATAAAATTGCAATCATACAAAATAGCGATTTTCAGGTGATTATTATACAACCTTGTATTGAAGTTTTCCTTCCGTGGGCAGCTTGTTCATTAAAACCTTGCTTTATTTTACCCAAACTTTTGACGTGGCCCCTCAATATTAATTAAGCTTTAAAGCAAGCACGCATGAACTATAACAGGCTCAATGCTAAATTTGAGTGCGGAACATAATAAATTCAGTAAATACTGCTAAGAATTTTTTAATTAAATAATAAAAATATTGCATACAAATTAATTTACAAAAAATTAAATTAACAGCTCTTCCGACCTAAGTGCTTGCAAGTATTGTTTTCTAAACTCAAGTCAAGTAACGCTAAAAATTGGTAGTGGGATGGGTAACCACCAATCTTAAAGCCCTACATTTCTAAGAGTCGAAATATATAAAATAACGTTATCGGCATATGACTCATTTTTTCAATTATTTATAACTCTTTTTTTCCCCTCTATTTTATTGATAAGCTATTTTAAATTTTAATAAAAAAACAAAAAAATGGGTTTGAGGTTTTACTTATACCTTTCCCCGTATAGAAGAATAAAAATTGTAATGTTTTTATCGAAGAAAAATGAGGTATAATAAAAAGTGAACGGACTCATAATCAAGGAAAAAACAACATTTTTAATGTTAATAACACGCAGATTTTTACTTTTTATAGGAGTTTAAACAGCTGCCTATTGACAATAAATACTAGAAAAACAGGCTTTATCATCTGTTAATCTAAGAAATTTGAATAAACCTATTTTATCTAAAATAGACTTGGAAGCAAGATTTGAATAAATACATTCTTTAACATTTTACCTATACATATAGATCAATTCTTTCATATTTCCATTTGAATATAAATATAGATATAATTCTCTCATATTTTACCTGTAATCATTTGAAGAGATAACAAATCTTACCTAATATTCTTTTATTACTTGATTAACTTCGCTATAAATATGTTGTCAATCCTTATATCATAACATTATTTTTATTTTCATTAATAAATTTAATTTATATATTGGTGTCAGAAAACACCTTGTCGGAGGTGTACACAACCCACACAGCCCTTAAATTTGGCCACCCCTGAGAAACGCTCAAGAAAATATTCACCGTTCCAACCCTGTGAAAATGTGATGCAAGATGTTAATTCTTTGTCAACTAAGCTATTCACAACGTTATGTAAAACTCAATTCCATATTTCTATCAATGATGACGATGTTCTTCACTAACATTGTTTACGTTAATTCTTCCTGAACCCATCTATTCACAACGATATGTACACCCCTATGCATTTCATATTCTATAATCAATGATGACGACGACCCTTCCTAAGCGTAACTATTCACTACATATAAAATTAATTCGAGGTCCTCGCCACAATTGAGGACAGCGAGGTTGCCAAATGCGCGCTTTATGCTAACGCCAGCAATCGCATAAATAATTTAAATTTAAACTATTTGGATTTAACCAAAATCTGTCACATGGCCATAAACGATAGCTGGTGATTGACCCAGTATCGAACACTTACTCTTCCGATTACGTCAATCCAGCCATTCCCGCCGACCTCAAATGCCACACAGCTTAATCCCAATTAGAACTTAATAGGTAAGCAACCAAAAAAAACGGACGTGTTAATCTAAGAAATTTGAATAAACCTATTTTCTCATATTTTACCTGTAATCATTTAAATATAGAGATAACATCTTACCTAATATTCTTATTACTTGATTAACTTCGCTATAATTATGTTGTCAATCCTTATATCATATATACATTATTTTTATTTTCATTAATAAATTTATTTTATATACTGGTGTCAGAAAACACCTTGTCGGAGGTGTACACAGCCCACACAGCCCAACTTGGCCACCCCTGAGAAATGCTCAACAAACAAAAATCAACGCTTTATTGATAAAAATGTTGCTTTCTCTCTTGCCCTATGGGGAAAAACAATCGCGCTTATGAGTCTGCTTTATGCCTTGTGGGACCATATTAAATTTGGTTAAAAAGGCAAGGTCTTAACGAACAAGCTGCCCTATGGGGTTAAAAGGCTTTTGATAAACTTTAGTACCACAAGGTATTTTTGTATAATCACCTACTATAAATAGCTAATTTAGTTGTATGATTGCAATTTTATCGGGCACTTACTTTTTAAGTAATTTTGATTAAAAAAGGTTAATTTGACAAATTCTTATTTTTTTTACACAAAAAAGTGTTTAACATGTTAAGACAATGGTTAAACCAGCAACACTATAATTTTGAACGAAATCCTGAATCAATCTGTTACATTTTTTGGCATTGGAAAATGAATAGCCATAAAGAAAGTATTTTGTCGATATGATTAACAATTTATTAATTAAAAAGATTAGCTCATAGCTCATTTATTAATTTTAACTGTACAAAATTATATTGATAAATACTTTTGTGTATAATAGAGCTTGAATATTTAATTAATTTGTAAATGTTCTTATTATTATGGAGTTGTTATGAAATTCCACGAATTTTGGTTACATTTAATGTGTAAATGTCAAATCATGTCATTTAATTAGGAAATTGGGTTAATTTAAATTATGTATGCTCTTGTTCGTTAAAACCTGAGGCTCATGTATAATAGCTATCAACAAGTCCGGTAAGGTCAACCACTTAGATTTGGATGAAATTTGCATGAAGGTAGTAGAGATATCTAATAATTTAAAAATTTTGACTGGAAGTGAATTTTGACAGAAGAACGGCAAAAGAGGAGGCGAGGCAAAATTTTACATGTGATTTTACATTGAAAGCTTATACAGTGCTGGCTGGCTACAATAAAGTTGCACATGTTACAGATAGAATGATCAATAGACACATAAAATGTGGCCATCTAACATTATTTTTTTTGTTCGCGGTCACTAATATAATGTTCACAATCACAATTAAATAATCGCTGTGTCACAATTAAATGGCCAAGATGATGATTTCATAGTAAACATCATTGTGACAGAGATCATTTATGTGATCGTGATCTTATTTGTGACCACGATCAAAAAAAATAGTGGTAGATGGCCACATTATATGTGACATTGATCATTTTTTTCTAACAATAGCCAATTTATAGTGGCCAGCACTGTAAGCCAAAAAGTATCATACAGAATCATATTTATAGTAAAAAAAATGGTAAACTATTGTTTAATTTTTACCTGCTGGTATTAAATTGCATAATACAGGTCTTGTCATCAAAACTATTGGAATTAGAGTGTAATCAATTAGATTAAAAGTTTGGCTAAGCCTGATATGATCTTTAACACAATACTCTTCTCTTATTAAAGTTATAGTCAGACCATTCATCTAAAAATACTGATCACCTTGCCCTAATCTCTTGAAGACTATGCCCGTCACATATTAGTCGACTAATAAACAATTATTACCATAAACAGGAAAATGTAGTTTTTTTAATTGGTATTCACAATGGGGTTGAGGGCTCAGACAAAATTTATAAGATAGCAACGAAAAGTTTGGTAGGTGTTGGACTCCTGGCTTTTCAGAGGTATAATAGTATCAAGCATTTTACAATTTTTTCACGAAGGGTAAATAAAATTTTCTAAAATGACAAAGCCTTTTGGCTCTCTCACGTATATCGTCGAAAGCAAAGCGCCTCTACATTGAGATAAATTAAATCTTTTATGGAAATTTAAATTAGGCTTTAACTCTAAAATTTAAACTAATTTTTGTAAAAAAAAATTTGGCCTTTGGTTGATACCGCCACCTTAAACTTCTTTACGAATAAGCAGTGTGATTTTATCTTTAAGAGTTTAGTCCTAAATTATTTTAGTAGCCTCATATAATTTTTTATACTAATTAGAGCTGAAAGCAGTCAGCGAAAAAAAATCTGGGGGGACCAATTTTTTTTTTTATCTCATTTTGCCTTTTTTAAAAAAAATGGAAATAACGATGAAAGGTATTACATCTGCACTCTGTGTTTTGATAACTTCAAATAAAAATATTATCTATAGCTCTAAATATTAAACTTCCGGGCCGAATATGATGTGGGTCGTGCCGGGTCAAAAACAAAAAAATTAGTTACGGGCGGGCAGGGTCGAGTTATAATATGCCAGCATGGGTTGGGCGAGAATATCCTAATACGTTTTGGGGTTATAACTTAGATTCTTCAAATATCTGCAGGGGATCCAAAAAGATTGTCAAAATATTCACATTAAAAATTTATATCTAAATTTATATTGAGCCTAATGTGATTCAACTACAATTCTTTATTTTTTTTTTCAATTCTTAATCGGTCCACAAAAAATATAAATGGAGTCCAAAACATTTTTAAGGGTTGTCTATGGCCAGTTTGTTTACTGGACAAAAATTGCAGACATTATAATAAATATCCCATACCCCAACTCCATTTCTAAAGGCCTGGCCAAGCAGGTCTTGAATGAACCCTAAGGGTTAAATGAGAAAGCTCAGATAAGGCTTAAAATGTGTAAATTTTTTATCGATATGGCGTTTCTATATGACACTTGTGCGCAGTCCTAACCTTTTTACAATTTTAGAAGCCTTTCACGCGCTCTCAAAGATCACTTACGCGTTTTAGCACCTAAAGTTTTTTTAATACCTGCTTACATTTAAATATTGCGCGCTAGGCCTTGCTACATTTAAAGTCACAAGTCACAACGCATTATTGAATTAATTGGCGCTTTTATAAAAGACTTTAGCCCATTTTTAAGTATAAAAAAGTTAAGCAGTTATTAAAATTCATTAGCGCAATTTTGAGTGTACCTAAAAAAGCTAAGCGCTTTCAATAATGCCCTCCTTAAAACACGTTTCCTGTAAATCTTTAAGTCCGCATGCTACATTACATACTCCTAAATTAGCCGTTAACCCTAATTTAAAATTAAACCCCATTTCATAATCTAAGCATAAAATTACTTCTTATGATCGATATTTAAAAATTAACCACATTAAGTTGTGCAAAATTGCCGGCGTAATATAAACTTTGGACACTGAGATTAAGTCTAAACAATATTCCGCCGGAGAATATGTGCTTTGGATGCTGACTATACGCCAAAAAATACTCTGCCGGCGGTATATAGGCTTTGGACGTTAAGATCATGCCCAAACAATATTCCGCCGGCAAAAATGCGTTTTGGACGTTGACTATACGTTAAAAAATATTTCACCGGCAATATTTAAGCATCAGACGTTGAGGTCAAGTCTAAGTAATATTCCGCCGGCGGAACATTGCGTTTGGACGCTGAAAACATAATATAATTTTATTAATTGTATAAAAACATTTTCAATAATTACACTAGACAACAAAATTTGGACGACCGTAAGCATCATCTATGGAAACCTTGGTTTTTGGTCAAGTTTTTGGCGCTGATCACGAATATGAAATCAGAATTTTAGCCGATTCCTCAGATTTTTAGTTATTTGGTGTCTAAGTTGAAATTTTCCATTTTTGGGGTATTTTGGGCTTCTATATCATAAAACCTATGGCTAGTAACAAAAGTTTAAAAATATATTTAGATAACGGAAACACTCATTAACATTAGTGGTTTACATTTTTTTTAATATTTAATTTTTTTTATTTTTTTATTTTTATAAAATTAGTGGTTTTTGTCATAAAATCCGTTTTTTGATCCTAAATAACTTGAAAGTAAATTGCTAATAATTTTAGGTAATAACCTTTTTTAGATATGTTTTTTATAAGGACGCTGAATATGCCAATAGATTTGTAAAATTAATAGTTAAAGAAATTTTGTGAATTTTTTTCTGAACTTTGGACGCGGTTAAAAAAAATTTGAGGGCATTGGAAAAACTAAACCCAAGATCGTTATCGCAAGAAAATTCTCTACAAAACCCTCAATAATTCGTTTATGTTGTTTTTTTTTGTTGTCCAGTGTTATCAATTTTACACCATATTAAGATTAAAATATTCATTGTTAAGATTTGGGCTTAATTGCTAGGCAATTAGGCTACGGACCGAGCCAGGATATTTTTAATATAACCCTAATTTTTGATGTATTTTACCAGAAAAATTTAAAATGTGCAATTTAAAATGCCATTTTAATTATATGTCTCAAGCCTCTTTCCTATTATGTGCACAGTGAAAAAGCAGAAAATAGTAATAACCAAATGTACAATTAAAAAACAATTAAAAAATCTTATTGAGGGCTGTTTTTCTTTAAAGTTTCGTGCAAGTCCATCGATTAGAAAACGGTAAAAAAGAAATTTCTTTTTATAAATTTATTTTTTTGTCCTAATAGCGAGCGACCTGTACATTATGAAATATGTTTGATAAAGTTTTTTGATAAGGTAATACCTATAGCCAGCGTGTAAAACTATGCCCATAATCAAAAATAAATTTTGCCCAAATAGGAATTTCTTAACGCATGTATCTATCTAGGTTAATACTAATTGATTTTGCACAATTAAAAAAAACATTTACCACGCTTTTTTGTATTTTTGGGCACTCAGTCAGTTGACACGCACCTGTTGATAAAAAATATATTTTTTAAATCAAGGTCATTTCCCCCGTCGATTGTTGGGCTTACGAAAAGCAATAAAAAATTCTAAAAAAATTGTGTTCGAATATTCCAAATGTATTAAGCAGCGCCACCTGACACTAATAACGTTAACCTAGATATATCCTTCAAAATACAAACAGCAATTTTTTTATAAAAATTACCCTAAAATTGCCCATAATAGCCGGATGTAATTGCGAGTGCGAATGTGGGCTGCGGAAAAAAATTACCGATATATGTTCACCACTACAATTTTTTCGGGAAATTTAAAAAAATTTTTTTTATTAAGCGCGTCCGCAAAATTAATTTTAATGTTAATTTTTGTTTTGTGAAAGCATTTGCTTGCCTAAGGGCGCAAATAGACCATGGACCGAGACAGGATATTATTATTTTTAATTTTAATCAATTTATACCAGAAAAAAGTTCAACGTGAAGAATTTAAAGCTTGGAATTCTTAATTGAATGTCAAAAGCTTCTTTTCTCCTCTGTGCACAGTGAAGAAGCAGATACAAAATTGCAGTACCAACCTGTACAATTAAGGACCAAAATCTAGTTTTCTGACTACATAGAAAACGGATGGGCCGTTTTTCTTCTTAATTTAAGGTTAAATCCTAAAAATTAAATTAAATGCAATTGTTCAACGAATTGAAACCGCTAAGGCAAAAAGAATAAAATTTGATTTTGTAAACTTATTTTTTGCCATAAGAACCACCTCTTGAATTATTTGCCCCAAAAAACTATATTCTAAAATTAACCTTTGTTCCCCAAGTGCGCTTTGTGATAAGGTAAAATGTAACTTTGATTGGCCCGGGTCTAAAACTATTCCCGAAATCAAAAAACCAAATTTGCCTAAAAAAAAGAAATATCAATGACCCTGGTTGTGGATCTAGACTGATATTAAGTTTTGCACATTTAAAAACAACGTTAAACCTACTTTTTAGTTGGGCACCCAATCCATATTAATAAGCAAGCACCTATTGATAAGAAATACATAAAGTCATGGTTAACCATGTCGACTGTTGTATCAAATGTTCTTCTATATATGCAAATAAAAAACTCTGTAAAAACACTTTATTAGATTATCCCAAATTTTATAAGGGCTGTACAAGGCACCTATACGTCGGCCAAAACATATCATCCTTCAGTGCAAAAACAAAAAGTCCAGAAATTTTTTTGAGAAATTATTCTAGATTCGCCCGTAGCCGCTTGTTGGAGATTGCGACATCCAGTGCGATACGAAAACATGTGGGATTCAAAGAAAATACAATGATACGATTCAATCCTCTAGAATTATTAGTTACGGAAAATCAATGTTTCATTATCTATCCGCCAAAACATTTTAAATGTTATATTAAAAGATTATACTTTATATATAAATTAATAAAATGTTAATTTCAAACTTAAAATAATGTATTAAACCCGGTAGGCACTGGAAGTTGCGAAATTTTGTATATTGTACCGTTTAAAGCCGGCCGGATATTCTAACTTAGGCCCAGTCGAAGATGCTGTTTGGCTCAGCCCACACCCTAGATTTTATATTTGGCCCAGCCCGATACTACAGATAAGGCCTAAAATTCTATATCTCAATCTATGAATTTTTTGCTATATTAACTTTCAAGCCAAAAGGTGCTGAAATAATCATCCCCCTTCATATGATATTAAATTTGTCTATTTTAGTAACAATAGCCTTTAAAAGTCAATAAGGTAACAAAATTTAAACCCCGGAATTAAATTTTTTTTATTAAGTTTAAGCCAAGGGGGCCCCGCACTCGGCAGGTCCGACTTTCAGGCCGTCTCATCAACCTAGATGGAGCCTCAATTTACATAATTCAATATTTTATTTTCAGATGAAATTTTGCAATAAAATTCATTTTAATATAGAATTTTTTTTTTAATATTTGTCACTTATTCCAAATGTTTCCTTATTTAAATTTTCTTGAATTGTTAGCAGGACTGGTAAGAAAAGATTAAAGGGAATTTATAAAAAGCTTCTCTGATAAAGCCCATACAGAGCCAAAAGGGAAATATATACGATTTTATTCGTTGGCCTTTTTAAAAAATTTCATTTTTTCTAAAAAATAAGGGGTTTATAAGGCAGGCACGATTCTAGACCCTTTTGCCCCCCCCCAAATTAAATTTGCCCCCCCCCCCCCCCCAAATACGTAAAAATATTATTTGCCCTTCCACCCTCATAAAATTGAAATTGCTCCCCCAAAAATATCCAAATTATTATTTTAAAAATATTTACTTTTTTTAAAAAGTGTTCTCATTTATATCAACACTTCTGATCCGCTAAAGAGATCTAACTAACACAGAAATTATTTCTGTTGTTATTAGATATATAGAAAAATATGATGTTACAAAAAGTTGTATATTTGTGAAAGCAATTCATAAATCTGATGCCAAAGAAATTTCCTCACTTGTCATCATATAATCTAGAACCACCTGACACAGGGGCGAACGTAATGTCCGGGAAAAAAGGTGGTATTCAAGTATTTCTAAGAAAAATGCCTGTTAACGTTGTCCCGATTACCCACTGCTTTAACCACCGATTGCATCTTGTTGTAATAGATTGTCTTGAAATTTTAAATGAAGGGAAAGATTTTTTTAATATTTTTTTTCCCTTCATAATTTTTTCAACATGATGCAATCAAGGAAGTAAGTAAATGCAAGACCATACCCCGGCTGTTGCTCCATCGGTGGTGTGGTCACTACGACGCCATTGTAAAAAAAATTACATAAAAATATTAAATACTCTTTTAAAAATTAAAAATACAGGTCACAGGGCCGAAGCGTCGAGGTTTTTTGACCTTGTTTATAATCATCAATTTATTTTTTTGTATTTATCATTTGAAAAATTATTTTATTTATTAAAAAAAATTAATGATCAATTTCAATGCAAAACGATATATGTTTCTAACTTTTGATTTAATACACCATTGTTTGTTAGTAATTAAACAATAAAGAAATACAAATACATTTACAGATTTATTTAAAAACTGTTTTTATATATAATACTTTTTTAAATGACAATTATAGATAAAAGAAAAACTAATCTAAAAATTTTTCTGATTTTTGTTTATTTCCTACTCATAAGTTTGAGAATAATTTCAATATAAATGATAAATTAAAAAGTATATTTTTTAAAATGATTGATTTATTTATTGATTTTTGATAATATTTATTTAGAATCTTTAGATCCCCTTATAAATTTGATTATCCTTTTTTTAGATATAAAGAATATAGAGCCTCTTTTAAAAATAAGTAATATTGATAATTTATTATCTAAAGAAATTGACGTAGTAAAAAATTTTTTTAATAAAAAGACTTATTACAAAGAATGTGTTAGTAATGATTTTGCTAAATTTTTATATGGTTATAAAGATGCGTTTCCTAATTTATTTATTATTTTTTCTATAAGTTTGTTATTTGGTTCAACGTCGAGTTGTGAGGCCACATTTTTAATAATAAAAAATTTGAACATGGATTTATTTGTACATGGATATTTTTTGCCGCTAATTGCAAAAAAAAAATTTCTGCCCCCCCCCCCCCCCCCCCCCCCCAATTAGAAAAGCTAGAATCGGGCCTGTCTAAAGGGCTCTTTATATAATATCAAACTTATTTTTTTTTGTTCTTAAAAATTAAAAAATAGAAAATATAGAATGCAAAATTTTGTGTTTAAGTTATGTATCTTTTTATAGGTAATTTTATTAATCTTTCATAAAATGTTTGAAAAAAAAAATACGATTCTATCCAAAATATGGGCTTATTCCCAGTTCTGTTTAAAAGAAAAATAGGGCTTTTTTCTCTATTTTGCTTTGGAAAAAATGTTTTATCTATTTTTTTTTGGGGGGGGGGGGGGGTGGGCTTTTTTTCTTTAACAAAAGATTTTTTTCTCTCTTATTGGCCCGAGCTAAGAATATCTGATTTGTAGGGCCATGCTCCAAATTTTGAGAAAACATAAATATCAGAGCTTCATAAACTTAATATTTTTGTAGACGGATATAATATTTACTATTGCACAAGTTCAACGATAAATTTTTAGTTTCCGTGTTGTTTATATTTGTCTTCGCATAGTGGATTATTAAAGAATAAATTACTTCTTTATCGAATGGATAGATAATTGGAATATAAAAGGGATTGTCAAGATTATGCAGACTTGAGGAATATAAATATTATATTATTTGCATTGGATGGGTTAGCTGGCAGATATGGAGCGATTTTTATTAGTTTAGCAGTGGGGAAAATTAGGGGGAAGAAAAAACATTAACTTGGCGTACACAGTTGTGTAAAGCGATCGATATGGTTTTCTAAGGAGTAAATAATTGTATTTATGTGAGATGAAGATTGAGCCTGCGGAGACAGCAAAACAAAATATTATGGTAACTTGGCAATTTTAACCATTGAACAAGCTTAGGCTTGTGTTTTTACATCCGCTTTAAACATTTTGCTTTATATGTTACCAGAACAGCAAATTATACAAAAAGTTCTCTTAATTTAATAGACTTTAAAAATGTGTCAAATTTTAAGCGTAAAAATAGGTGTTCAAGGTTAATACACAGGTCAACATATATCAATTGAATTTTAAACATAAAAGAATGCATCCCCATGATGGCCTAATCTCACACATGTTTTTCGTTTTTCTTAGTTTCTTCCGTCTTTGGCTCCTTAGATCCGTCTATAACGAAAAATGGCCTTTTTTGACAAAATTGACAGATCTCTAAATATACCTTTAAAAGGAAAAATTTAAAACCTTTTTTGCATATGAAAATCCCTGTAACTTATATTTTTAATCACAAATAATGAAAAATAAATTTTATTAATATATCAAGCTCTAACATCGGCATTTAGATAATACAAAATATTTCGCGTCTAAACTAATACGACACGATATATTATCGGTTTTTAATGAAAATATTATTTGAAGTTTTAATTTAACCCTTTAAATATTGTAAATATGCAAAAATAAAATTTTAATTTATTTTTGTTTTTGAATCTTTTTTAGTTTTTTGACCTTTTTTCTAAAATTTTCAATGTTTATAACTGACTAACTAAGTTTGATTAGGAAAAACGGTAAACGAATTTGATTATTGCCTAAGATAGCAGGTTTGATCTCTGTAGTCAACTCACTCTCAAAAAATTGTTGACCTGTGATATGAACAAGCATTTGTTTTTAATAATTTAATATTTAGCCGAAGAATTATAATTAAGGGCGCGTACAGAGTTCAATCGTTAAAACTTCGAAATTTTTTTAATTTGGGTTTTACATCGAAATTTTTTTTGCAATATTTTTTTATGAAATTGCTCGAAGCATATATAAAATTAAATATGAGATATAGGGCCGAAATATTCCGGCCCGGCGAGCCCGACATATTTTTTAAAAGGCCCGGGTATATTCACAAATACGGCTTAAAAACTTTATATTACACGCTATTTTTTAAATTATCAATAAAATACGCGTAGAAATAATACCCTTCATCGTGTGTTGTTAAATAAAAAAAAATTGAAATTAAAAAAGCACAGCCCCGTCTGTTTTTGCGGCGGGCCAGCATTTCGTCGGGCCTTCGGGTCGCCGCGACTTTAGTCTCTAATCATAACCTATATAAACATAACTATTAATCATTTCAAAATCCTCCCTGAAATTCTAACTGAACAATTTTTCAAAATTAAACTATGTTTTTTTTTTAAATTTTTTTTTATAAAGTTTCCCAAAAACGAATTAATTATAAACGCACCGCACCTCAAAAAATTGATCTTAACAGCGAAAAAGGATAAACCTTTTGTAATGGCTAAAATTATTATTTTTATATTAATAAATTTAAAACTAACCACTATACTAAAGGGTAAAAATTTGACCAAGACACGCATATGGGGAAGAGCCATAACCGAGAACTTAGATAGGGCGAAGGGAGCCCAATAATTTTTTTTGCCTCCTTTGGAGGCAGGTGCAGGCAATTTTTGCGGCCTTAGGCGTCAAAATTTGAATTTTATACATATTGCTTTTACTTTCTAACGAACACAAAATAAAATATGTTTTTTAAAGTAATTATTTTTAAAATTTAATTAATCTGTCTTGTTTATATAAAATAAATACACTTAAATCAACTATAAATATTTGATTGCAAATTTCATATCATTTTGCACTAGTTTTTGTGGGTAGCAATGTCGTACCGAGAGGGGACAAACCTGGTGCACACTTTTCCTCGAAATGAATTCTTATGAATCGTTTATATATGCAATAATAATGGCCTATATGACGTAACCCACCACCAAAATATTTTTTACATTTAATTTATTCCTCTTCTCTCCCCCCCCCCCCCCTCTAAAAAAATCCTGGGAATTAACAACTTGATAGCTTGCGAATTAATGAGGTATGTAAATTAATTGATACTAAAATCCCCATATTAAAACAGGTTTATAAAAAATTCCTTCATATTTTTAACTATAATTAATTAGACAATGTAAAAAATAATTTTATAATTGAGTGCTATTAGAAATTCAACATTTAATTAATCCAAGGTGTTATTCGAAACTATTTATAATTTATTTTTGTTTTTATAAAGCAGTAAATTTAATTAAAGGAAGCATTAAATTACTAATTTAAATTATCTTAGTTGAAATAAGCCACGAATCATGCGCCTGCAACTCCAGTTAATTTTACAAAATAATTATACTTGAAAAAGAACAAATTTTTTTTTGACAAATTAAATTATTTGCTTCAAAATAGCTTTCTTCGAGAGTCTAATAAAAAACCATAAAGGTTTTTTCAACGAGAATCTTTTACGGTTGCAGATAACAAATAAAACAAGCGATAAGTCATTATTGATCGCGAATAAGATTTCAGGTTTTACATTGTATTGAAACTACCCCATATAAGCACTTTCCAATAAACTTCCATGGGAGAAATCATTAAAAAAAAGTTGTTGGTAGTTTGTTTCTATTGACCTATGTTCTCTCTATATTTCAATTAGGCTTATGCTATATAAGCCTCCGTAATTTTTGTTAACTTTACCAAATATATTTATTTCTGCGATTTTTTTATATTTAAATTTACCTAGTTACCCTGAATTACTCGACCCTGGGCCGTAGCTGTTTCTTGTGTCTTTTTTTTAACCAGTTTTGTATTTGATCAGTACAATATTAATTCCATTCCAACGAAGTATTTTTTTCCGGTCTACCTCAGATTTTTTAAACAGCGTACCGTACTATTTTTTCGCAGGCGTCTTCCCTTAAATTCAAACTTTCTCTCATACCATAGGAGAAGGCATCTCCTTTAGAAGGGGATGCAACATGTGGCAACGCTATGAGCCTAACCTATGTCAAAATTTCGCCAACCATAGGGATAGTGCGCCCATTCCTTGTTTTTTTTTTACAGGGATAGGTGTCTTATTCTACTTCCTTTTTTCTCCTTTCTTTGTTGGCCTATACGCTCTTATATCTTCTTTCATGTGCCGGTTGGCTTATGAAAGATTCATTTTTTGTCAAATATAATATATTCCCTTTTTATTGACCTACACATTTATAACCCAAACAAGTTTTTGAGACTTATATCTACTTTTAGAGACCAGACCTGCCATCATAGAGAATTTCAATTTCGCCTTTTTCTAATCCAATTTTTGCCAGTTATTAACATAAAAAAAATTTAAAAAAAAAAACAAAAAAAATAACATTAAAATAATTAAAATTTTCTATATTAAAGAGTTAAATTGTTATATTCAAACTTCAGATAATATTTTTACTTCAAAACCGATAATATTTCGCCTATTTAGGTTGGGGTGCCTATCTGTATAACCTATAAGTTGATGTTAGAGCTTGATATATATATAAATTTTATTTCTTAATATTTGATAAAAAATAAAAGTTATAAGTGATTTTAATATGCAAAAATATTTTTTAAGTTTTTTTTAGGTAATCTCGAAGTCGTAAAATAAATCAATTTGGTCAAATTTAGCCAATATTTCTGTATTATACCTAAAAAAACCCGATAGCGAAAGAAACTTCGTAAAAAAATATAAAAGAGATGAGGACTCGGCCCACTGTCATAATTTTCTTTTTTTGCGCAATTGGCCTTTCCTGGTGCCGGCTGGCCCAGATACCTTTTTATGAAATTTTTTCTTCCTTCCTGGGTTTCAAGAATTTTCTTTATGGATAGAAATAGATTAATTTTACTGGTGACGGCTCAAGAAGAAAACATTTTATTTTTTGTTTTCTTATTTAAAATTAATTCACTTGTAAAATTTGTTAATTAAATTAATGTAAATTAAAAATTATATTTTATAACACAGGTCAACAAATTTTTGAGATATTAGGGAATTTCAAATCCGTTTATCGTTTTTTTTCTAATCAAACTTAGTTGGCCAGCTATAAACATTGAAAATTATAGAAAAAATGTCAAAAATAAAAGAGATCCAAAAACAAAAATAAATTAATTTTTTTTGCATATCCACAACAGCTAAACTGTTTAATTCAACAAATAATAACCGATAATATATGGTGTCCTAAGTTTGGACCCAAAATATTCTGTATTACCTAAATGCTGATGTAGCCTTGATATACTAAAAAATTTTATTTCTCGTTATTTGAGATGATAAATTAATAAGTTACAATGAATTTTTATATGAAAAAAGTATTCTTAAATTTTTTAGGGTATTCTAGAGGTCGCAAAATCTGTCAATTTGGTCAAAAAAAGCCATTTTTTCGATATGGACAGATCTTAAGAGCCGAAGGCGGAAAAAACTACGAAAAGGAAAACGAGATAAGGCTATTATGGGGATGTATGCTTTTTTGTTTTTATAAAATTAGTTTTTTTCTGGCATTGATATTTGTTAAACTGTGTAATAAATTAACCACCTACGGTTATCACGGAGTTACAATTAAAAATTTATACGAGTGGATATTTGTAGGTCAAAAATGCTTTTTATGGTCACTAATGTACTTGCAAATAAAATCTAATTTTAAATCATGGAATAAAAATAAGGCTTATTTATAAATTAAAAAATTATAGACTTTAAATGGCCAAAAAATTAGAATCTTGTAAACAAGTGTGTGTATAGATGTAGTTGTTGAATGAAGAACCAATAAAGCGAGTAATAATATGGCAAAATGAAAAAATGGTGCATTTGGAGGTATAAAGTGGGTGGGCAGGAAAAAAGGTAAATAACATATTAAAAAATGTATTTGTAGAAGTGGGTGCACTTTATGTTTTACCAGATTTCTAATATATTTGCGTGAAATGGTGTTGCTCTTAAAAACATGGTTAAAAAATCAGAATTATGGAGATCTCTTATCAGGATTGTTAGCCTGCGAGTGCTACTATGTGGGTCCCTATTATAGTTCACGTGCCATGAAGTTCCGGCCCGCCCTAAATTAGGGCCTGCACAAATGGTTTTTCATTTTAGGCCTGGTCCAAATTTAATACGGCCGGGAAATTTTATTTTGCAAGCTATAAATTACACAGGTCAACAAATATCTGACACAACTGTGAATTTTATTAAAACTTATAAGAAATTATCCCTATGATGGCCATATCTCATAAGAATATTTCGTTTTTCTTAATTTCTTCCGGCCTTGGCTCCTTACATCCATCCGTCCATATCATAAAAATAACCTTTTTTGACCAAATTGACACATCGAGAATACCCTAAAAAAAATTTAAGAATCTTTTTTTCATATAAAAATTCTTTGTAACTTATATTTATTATATCAAAAAATGAGAAATACAATTTGTTAGTATATCAAGCTCTTACATCAGCATTCAAATAATACAAAATATTTCGTGTACAAACTCAAATACGACACGATATATTATCGGTTTTTAATAATTATTTGATGTTAGAATTTAACAGTTTAGCTGTTGTTATGCAAAAAAATTCAATTTATTTTTGTTTTTGAATCTATTTGGATTTTAACCTTTTTACAAAAATATTCCATGTTTATAACTGGCTAACTAAGTTTGATTAGGAAAAACGGTAAACTGATGTTCCCTAAGATGGCAGGTTTGATCTCTGTAGTTAACTCATAACTCTCAAAAAATTGTTGATCTGTGTTATATTCGACCTGTGTTTTATATCCATAATTTCGAAAATGATCATATCAAGAGTGTAAATCCAAAACACTTATTTTAACATTTAACCCAAATAGTGTAATCAAAACGTCCGTCTAAGAGAATAAAAATAAAAATAACTTATTTTAAACAAATAACTTACCCCCCTCCCCCCTGTCTCCTTCCGGTCACAAATTTTAAGGTACCAAGTAAGCCTAACCATATCATAAAAAAATTTTAAAATAAATGAAATTTTTTAAATTATAGGCATCACACAATAAAAAAATACTCTAAATTTATTGAATAAGGTAGAATAGTAAATTTTTTAGAGGCAAATTTAGGATGATCATAAAGAATACATTTAGAGTTTTACAAACCAAGGTCGTTATTTTTATTAAATAAAAAGTCAAAGAGGGAAATTGTATATATCTAGTGATGTTGCACACATAGTCTTAATTTGAAAATATACCTGCGAAAGACCAAATATTTATGAATTAAAATACATTTGTTTAAATTAAATTATCACCTTTATATACTTGCTGATTTCGGTCTTTACCGTGTTAGATTGAGTTTTAATTTAAGCCGTAAATAATGAAGAGTTAAGATTTTGAGTTAGAGCGAATATTTGAATCAAATTGCAGGTTATTAATTATATAATTAGGTTAGTAATTATTATATAAGTTAGAAAAAATCTTGAAATTGCAACGAAATTGTTTGTTCTACCTAAAATATGTATTTTTTATACTTAATAGTTAATAATCAGTATATAAATAGTTTAAATTAACACCTGTAATCACCTTTAAGAGATACATTAAGTGCTATAGTTACAGAGCGATTATAATTATAGGATATTTTTTTTTATGGAACAAAACGACATAATAAGCTACATAGTACATATTGAATTAAGGTTTCATCCAAAACTTTTAATAGCGTTTAACAGTATAATAATTACTAAGAAAATGGAGGGAGAATTAATCCAGCAACAAATCCCAAACATTTACGATTTTCTGCCTAGATATTATAATATTATATATATTATAATTTTACTTGGCAAGGACCTTCAATATAACTCTTGGTGTTAAATACCGTTAAATTATATTGTTTTGTGTAAATTAAAATAAGAAAAGAGTGCAAAATTGACGTCGATAAAAAATTCTGCGGCCTATTATAATTTGACCAAAAAATTTGTTGTGGTGTTACTCAGAAATCTTATTCTTTTATTCTTAATTAATTTATAGCATGCCCATCATACGTTAAGCATAATTTAATTTGCTGTTTTTTAACTAATTAAAAAAGCCTTTATTTTATGGTCTTTAGGAAACTACACTGTAAAAACTAATTATAATTTAATGTCATTCGGTTACTTTTGTTAAATACTTCACATAAAATTTATTATGAAATGTTTATAGAATCTGGAAAAAGGATACATGTAAAGAATTTTAATTTTTCCAAGACATTTATGATACAATTGGTTTCAGTAATTTTTCAATATTGAACCCTAAAAGCCCTTTTTTAAGGGCATTCAAACTTGAGTAGAGTTATTATTAATTTTTTTTATAACGCTTGTGCAATGTGTACATTAGCACCTCATTAAAATATTTATAACTTCTTAATGATGTATTTGTTTCTGACGGTTAATGGCTTAATTACAATTTATGTGGTAGCAAAAAAAAGTTTTGTGGATCTCGGACACTTGGCCTTTAGGAAATGTTTTTGTTTTTATTGAAAACTATGGTTACATTATAATAATAATAATTGTTACCCACATCTGAAACTGAGTGATTAAGATAGGTAAAATTAATTTTTTACAGTAAACAGGGAAGTATAAATGCCTACATAATTAAAAACGTGAATCAATAATGAAAACCGCCTACTGTACGCAGTATTAAGTTTTATTTAAATTTTTTTTTTAATTATACTTAACCGTAATAGTTTGTCCGAAGTCGGCAGGTGGACGGTCCAGAGGTTATAACTGATATTTTGTCTTTTTTTATGTTGCTTATTCAAACTAGAGATCGGACCTCGGCCCGGTGTCGGCCAGCCCAAAAAAAGGTGCAAACTGCCAATGTTTTAAATCTCACATTGCCCGATTTTTAACTTATTACAGGTCAACAAAAATCAATGAGGGAAAAAGAAAATTATAACACTGGGCGGAAATAATGTTTCTTATCTCATATATTTTCAGTTTTCTAAAATTTCTTCAGAAATCGTCTATTTTTTTAAGTATATATCGAAAAAATAAAACCATATTTTGCGACCTCTATAAAATTTTGACACTTTATATTAAAATCACAATACATCATTTAGGTTATACAGAATAATTGGCAAACCCGCAGTAAAGAATACATAAATTGTAATTTTAAAACCATTGTATTATAGAAATTTAAATAGGATTTGTATCTATGAACATTTATCACCAAAAAGTCTTGTTCCTAAATTTGGATTAATCAATAAAAATACCTTGAAAATAGGAGATAACTTAAAAACCGTTTTAAAGAAAGATTAAATAATTCATACAAAAATATTAATAAATATAAACATTTACGAGCATGAAAAACTGGTACGATAAACCTCTTATAAAAATAAAAGATTTAAGACTCAAGAAAAACATTAAAATCCCTATTATGAAAAAACATAATTCAAAACATAACATATTAAGGCAAAATATTTTGATTTTTTTTCCAATTTCGACGCTTTTCATAAACCTTGTTTCCTTGTTTTATTTATTGTGGAGATAAATATTTTTAATATATTAAAATATTTACCTAAGAAAACTTCAAGCGGAATTAGTTTACCACCTTCTGATGCCCACTAGAGTTAAATTATATAGCAGCCTACTAATTTTTAATTAATCCTCTAAAAAAAGCTTTATATATAACTATAAGCACTTTAAACAATCTTTAAATTTGTAAATAATATATTGATTACCATAGCGGCTATAATGTTTCTTAACAAATACAACAAAAAAATTCTTGATTTATTAAACGTTTCTAATACGTACCAAATACAAAAATACAAACCAACTTCAAAAGTTAGAGCCATTTTTTTAAAAATATTAAAACATTTAAACTTTTAAAAAATAAATAAAACATTTCATTTATTAAAACCAATAAATCCTATTTGTCCTGTCATCTACGGACGTCCATATAAAGAAAACATCATGGCCAATAGCCAACTTATAAATTAAGTAAATTCCTTAATAATTTATTTCGTCCTTATTAAGAACATACAAAAAATTCATTCATTTTAAGGTATAAAATTAAAAATTATAAAAAAAATTTTTGGCTTTATTTGTCGTTGTTTTACTTTACACCTCAATATCTCCGATATTAGCTACTAAAGCTATTGAATGATTATATAGAAAAACATGAATTTTAATTTTAACCATTGATATTGTTACTATAAAAAAATTAATACCCTTTAAAATTGAAAATTCGTTTTTACAATTTAACAAGGTATAACAAAGTTGTGGTATGCCAATAGGTTCTCTCTGGATAGATAAAATTTTTCGGAATGGTACTTATTTTAACCTAAGTTAAAATTAGATGATATTTTCATAATTTCAAAGAAAATATTATAAAATTAGAACTTTTTAACGATGTATCGGAACTTATACTTGTGAAAAAGAGATTATATAACTTTTGTTTCATGAATGTTAACAAATTTAACATTTAGCAATACAGACACTTTGGTTTTATCTAAGATGCTAGCTCACAATTAAATATAAAATCAAACCATTTAAATTCTTCGTTTAACATTGTAATTGACATTTTAAAAGAACACTATTGTTTCACATTAATTTTTATATTCCAATCAACACTGAATCACTTTTGTCTGAATTTTTAAATCAAGGTTGTAATTTATACAAATAATGAATAAAATATTACAAACAAAAATACAATTACACTACATCACATTCCAATATATTTTAATTTACAGCATCTATATAAATTTAATAACTCATCCGTAAACATAAAAAACCCATTTTTTCGAACTTGCACCCGAATTTAATTTTTGAAGAAAAAGACCCGCATTTAAACATAATTTAATTTTCATTAATACATAGGTCAACAATTTTTTGAGAGTTGAGTTAAAACTACAGAGATCAAACCTGCCATCTTAGCGAATATTAAGTCCGTTTACCGTTTTTACTAATCAAACTTAGTTATCAGTTATAAACATTAAAAATTTTAGGAAAAAAGGTTAAAAAACTAAAAAAGATTCAAAAACAAAAATTACATAAAATTTTATTTTTGAATATTCACAATAGTTAAACAGTTAGTTAAATTTAAACTTCAAAAAATATTTTCATTGAAAACCAATAATATCGGGTCGTATTTAAGTTTGAACGCGAAATATTTTGTATTATCTAAATGCCGATGAGAGCTTGATATATTAATTAAATTTTTTTTTTCCATTATTTGAGATTAAAAATATAAGTTACAAGAGATTTTTTTTTTTAATTTTTTTCTTTTTACTGTCAATTTGTAAAAATGCCATTTTTCGTTATAGACGGATCTAAGGAGCCAAACACGGAAGAAACTAAGAAAAACGAAAAATATATATGAGATTAGGCCATTATGGGGATGCATTCTTTTATGTTTTTATAAAATTCACGTTGCTGACATAAATATCTGTTGACCTGTGATATATGTATTCCTTTCATTAACCACCTGAGCCAGGCCACGTATTAAAAATATTCCAATAAACCCATTTTCATATCAATTTAAACATACAATATATAACTAAAATTTTAATTGTATTTATAAACCAGGCACGATTCTAAACCCCTTGTGGGACAAAATTTTTGATTGCCCCCCCCCCCCCCCCCCCCCCCAATTTAAAAGAGGCAAAGCGTCGGGATTTTTTGACCATATTTATAATCATCAATTTATTTTTTTGTATTTATCATTTGAAAAATTATTTTATTTATTAAAAAAAATTAATGTTCAATTTGCAAAAAAATTTATGTTTCTAAAACTTTTGATTTAATACACCATTGTTTGTTAGGATTTTAAACAATTAAGAAATACAAACACATTTACAGATTTATTTATAACTGTTTTGATATATACAATACTCTTTTTTAAATGACAATAATTTATTTATAGATAAAAGAAAAAAAAAACTAAATCTAAAGATTTTTTGGATTTTTATTTATTCTCTACTCATAAGTTTGAATAATTTAAATATACATTGATTTAATTGTTGATTCTTTTAATAATATATTTTTTACCGATAATATTTATTTAGAATCTTTAGATTCCCTTTATAAATTTGATAATTCTTTTTCTAAAGCCTCTTTTAAAAATATATAATATTGATAAAAATACATTATCTAAAAAATTGACGTAGCAAAAAAAATTTTAATAAAAAACTTAATAATTACAATAAATGTATTACTAATGATTTTAATTTTTATATGATAAAAATGCGTTTCCTAATTTATTTAACATTTTTTCTATAAGTTTGTTATGGCTCTTCAACGTGAGTTGTGAGGCTACATTTTTAATAATAAAAAGTTACATGGATTCAATTGGTGTACATGTAGGTTTTTTGCCGGGAACGAAGGTCCAGGCTAATTCTGCCGCCAAAGGCGGCAAAAAAATTTTTCTGCCCCCCTGAGTTTATTTTGCCCCCCTAAATTGAAAAATCTAGAATCGGGCCTGCTATAAATTGAACATGATTGTACTTTTTTCTTATAAAGGGCACACTAGTTGTTTTTTAGATATAAGAAGCAAAGAACACGATTCTAAGCAATTTAAAACAACCAACTTTTTAATCCTGCTTTAGCAACTTTATTCATTTTACTGCCACATATCTTAAATGAACAAAGTAGTAATAAAAGAAAAATTTTAAAAAGTTTTGGTATACATAATCCATTCATTAAATAGAAAAATTGATCATAATAACATTTTAAATAAAGCGTTCATTTCATTTGTAATCACCATTTTCTATTTTAGTTAATATGTATGAACCTTTTTTTCGCTCTTCCTCTATCCCTATTCTCGTTAAGAGACACATTTACCTTACTGTGTTCTCCCAATATTAACATTTGGCGCTAAACTTTTCGGTCTTTATAAATCTGAACTTAAACCACTAATTAATTTATACGACCAAATTACCAGGTGGATTGCTGGGAAATTGGCAAAAAACTTTCAGGCCCAAAATTTCATCTGCTCAAAGATTTAAACATTAAACCTTTTGAAGCTTACGCAACTGAAAAATCTTTTCGTTTTTTTAACAAAGCTCCTATTTTAAAAACATTAATTAAAGATTTAGTTAAGTCTAAGACAGGCTCTTCTAAAAAATGGACATGGGTCTCAAGATGTAATATAACAATAAAAAATACTAAATTAAATCTAAATGATAACATAGCAAAAAACTTTCTAAAAAAGTTAGGGGTTTTATTTCAAAAAATTTTTTGGGGCGAGATGAAACAAAATCAAAATCATTTTTTTCTCAGCTTGGAAATAGCTCTTTTTTGATATAATAAATAATATTAGCAGTGAAAATAGTGTTAATGCATCAGGAATAAAACTTCTTTTACAAATGAGGACAAATAAATGGTGGGATCTAAAAAAAGCTAAATTGGCCAAACAGGCATTATCACTGTCAAATTGCCCCTGCTGTCATGACAACTTCGTTAACTCAATTCATCATTTTCTATGTGTATGCCCAGCATTCAATGAAATTAGGGCGCAATACATAACTCCTATTTTGTCAAAGTCTTTTTCCAACTTATCCCAGGAATCACAAATTACGCATTTACTTTCACCTATGACACAAGAGCATATAGATAATTTAATTAAATATATTTCTATTTCAGGCAAACTATATTTATCTCGAATGGGTGATATCCATTGCCCCGTTAACGTTCGTGATAAAAGTGCCAAAGAAAAAGAAGAGGCTGTAAGGAGGTGGTTTTTTAGCAGGTACTCCTTACCCTGCATGCACCGGTGAATTTTTAGTGAAATACGGACATGTGAGGATAATTTAATTCACCATGTCAACCAACATACCTTTACCTCATTTACGCACTGATCAATCTGTTATTCTTAAAAACTACTGGTGTATTTGATGATCCCAATCCCAGTTTATTTATAGGCTAGCTTTGGGATCAAACGAACAAAATTTTTCACCTCCTTACCAAAAAAAAATAATAAATAATTAATTAATTAATTAAAAACAAATCTGTACACTTTTAAAATTCAGTTCATTGTCCTTATAAATTATATCACGTTTTCACTATGTGTTATTTTTTAAATTTCACATTATATAACCAAGACTTATTTATTATACCACATTGTGACCATATCAATTTATTTCCCGAAATATTGTTATTTTAAAATAATTTTTTTGTTTCTATTATTCGATCGGAACAACTAAACTTCAATAAATTTATAACATTGTTTGTTTTAATCTTTTTTATTCTTTTTTAAACATTTTCTCAAATATATTGTTTATGGCTTATAAAGTTTGATATTATATGCAAAAAAGTTAAACGAATCGTAAAATTTCTAAGATGGCAGGTCTGGTTCTAAATTAAGCAGCTCATGGACCCTCTAAAATTTACTGAATTGTATAACAAGTAATTAAAGATTTATTTATTGTCAAACAATGATTGTATTACATCTGTACTCTTTTAGTGATTATTCAGGTCAACAATTTTTTGAGAGTTATGAGTTAACTACAGATATCAAACTTGCCATCTTATGGAATATCAAATCCGTTTTTCGTTTTTCCTAATCAAACTTAGTTAGTCAGTTATAAACATTGAATATTTTAGAAAAAAAGGTTAAAAAAGCAAAAAGATGATTTAAAAAACAAAAATAAATTGAAATTTTATTTGCATATTTACAATAATTAAACTGTTTAATTTATAATTTAAATAATATTTTCATTAAAAACCTATAGATGTCGTTTCGTATTTAAGTTTGGACGCGAAATATTTTGTATTATCTAAATGTCGATGTAAGAGATTGATATATTCATAAAAAAATTTTCCTTTATTTGTGATAAAAAATATAAGTTACAAGGGATTTTAATATACAAAAAAGGTTTTTAAATTTTTTCTTTTTAGGGTATATTTAGACCTGTCAATTTGGTCAAAAAAGGCCATTTTTCGTTTTAGACGGATCTAAGGAGCCAACAATTCATTAATTTATTAAAATAATTTTGGGTAAATTATTTTACAATTAAGAAGTGTTTTTCAAAAAAATACCTTGTACTAAAGAAATCCCAAATTTTTACAGTACCATCACAACTTGATGAAGCCTAAGATATTTATGAAACATTTATTACTAATAACTCTAAATCTATATTCATGGAAAGGGATAAAATTGGTGCCTTGTGACCTTCATAACTTTTCTGAGAATGAGTATTTACATTTATTATTTTAATAAATGAATCACTAAATTAATTACATTTATATGGATATACCTAAACCCAATAATAATATCATTAAAGATATCATTAGCACATATACAGGTAATTTCATGTGCAAATTGACCAATTTGCTTATATGGTCAACAATTGTCCATCCATACATATTGTGCATCATATTCTAACATCAGTCTTGATATTAATTGGTATAAGTTTTTAAATGGATCTCACAATTCTTTTAAATGAAATGATAGCCAAATTTGGTATAAATTTGCCTTTTTAATTCCTCAATTATATGAGACTTATGCAAATGATACCCCTCATAAAACTTTATTGAGGTCATCATTACAAAAATTAAAAAATTATACATACTATGATAATAGAATATTAACATCTGCATATGACCTTAAAGATATTGTTTGGGAAGATTTTAGAATATCTTATAATAACAAAACCCATTTGGGGATTCTTACTGTATATCACCCAGCTTTGAATGCTAATATCAGTTTTAGGGTCTCTTTTTTTGAAAATGAGTCAAGGGCTCTCAACTATCCTCATATGCTCTACAGTTTAAACTCAACAGAATTTGTTTTTCAAATTAACCAAACAAAATTCTATAAAATACCAACAGTGTGGTAATGGCCTCATGGGCATTGGACCTACACATTTTCTCTCTGCTGCATCATCAACCTCTAATTTTGATGCCTACAATCATCAATCGTTTGAAAATAACAATAATAATTTACCTGCCACAACTTTACCCATTGTTCTACCATTTACAAACTCAGGTATGTACCCTTCTTCTGGCAACCATAATGCTTCTTCCACCTACACTAATAATATCAACAATTTGAGTTCAGGGGGTCCTCCTAACCTGGAAATTCTATAAAGCATTAATTTAATAAGGAAGAGGCTTTCATAGACAGCTCTCAAATCAACAAATACACAATTACATACAAATCCTGTTGCCATTCATCATGATAGCTCATGTCTCCTGCCTCAAACAAGACAGGTTTTGGCTGGCAAAAACCCAGCAATACTAATTTTATAAATGACCCATCTTCAGATTTTCAACAATTTTTGCAACAACACCAACAGCTAACAACTGATCAACTCCAACAATTAAAACCTCACATTAGTTATTTAACTTTGACCTTTATTTTAGCTTAGCATTAACCTAAAATTAAAAAAGTTTAAATTTGTACATTAATTATTTTTATTAATTTTTTTTTTCATATACTTTTATTTCTTTTTTTCATTTATTTTTTTGTAATGTTTTTTTTTAAATTTTACATTGTTATCCCAAAACCTGTATACCCATCCTACTCAATTTTAACCCTGTAAGGTGTTCAATCTTCCAATTTAAGTTTCCCCCCCTGACCCACATTTGTCCTTTTATTTTCTTTTAAACGTTTGGTTCAGTGGATTTTTTAATGAAAAAAAAATTGTTCTGTTTGTTTTAGGCTCATTTCATTAAAGAATAATAATTTAATATCACTCCACGGTCCCAAGGATAAAAGATGCCCGGGAAGCAATAAACCGGAGGCCCTTCTAGTAAATGAGCCTCAGTCTGATTTAATCCCTGAAGTCTTCCCCGATCTTCCCCCCCTTCCTCAAGATTATATTTTATTTGGGCAAGCAACTAATAGTTTTTCGTCTAACAATAAGACTTACATAAAAAATGTACAGATTCCTTTATTAGAGCCCGGAACCCAAATTTTGGCTAAATGTGGACCCACAATATCAAGGGTTCCCAAAAGTGCGATAGATGCCGTTTACGGTGTTTTTTCCAAAATTTTATCTACTTTAGTGGAATCCCCTAACCATGATAATTGGGAAAAATTAATTTTATTCCCAACTTTGATATTAGGAATCCCAGACCCCCTTGATGAGACTCCTTTAGTCCAAGTTATTAAATCTAAAATTAATAATTTTGACCAGGCTGTTTTTTCCCCTCCTTTTCAGCTTCAAACTTCCCATAAGCCTACCGACCAATCTTTTAAAAAAATTTCGAATAAAATTAATAATTTTAATCTTAAGGGAGCCCTCAGGATCCTTCAAGGCAATAATTCAATTGCACCTAATACTCCTGAAACAATCGAACAATTAATAGACAAACACCCTAAGCCCGCTAATAAGTTTAAAATTCTCCCTATTTTAAATACAAAAATGGAAATATCACCAAATGAAATTCTTAAAGCTCTTAAAACGTTTCCAACAGACTCTGCTCCAGGGCTAGACTTTTTTAGACCTATATTTTTAAAGGACATTTTAGAAATTGATACTTCTAGTTTTTTAATCAACAATTTTTGCAAAGTGGTAAATTTTATTTTTAACGGAAATTTCCCACTGGAATTTGCCCCATATTTTTTGGGGCTCGTCTTCTCCCCCTCCAAGAAAAGAACAAAATTCGCCCTATAGCTATTGGTTGTTTTTTTAGACGCCTTATTTCTAAAGTTATATGCAGCAGGATTAAATCCACTTTAGCAAACCTACTGTCTCCTCACCAACTGGGTTTTGGTATAGAAGGGGGCTGTGAAATTGCGATTCACGCCACCCGCCTTACCTTAGAATCAATGAATTCTGACGAATATTTAGTTAAACTGGACTTAAAAAACGCTTTTAATTGCCTAGATCGTTCTTACCTTATCGAATCTTTTTTAAAAATTTTTCCCCAATACCACAACTATATACATTTAAGTTATGGTATTGATTCAATATTAAAATTTCAGGATGTAATAATTTCTTCCTCACAGGGAGTTCAACAAGGTGACCCTTTAGGTTCGCCTTTGTTTTGCCTTGGGCTTAAAAACTTGATAGATGAAATTTCTAATTCAACAAATCTCCGTTTGCACTTATGGTATTTAGATGATTGTACCATGTGTGGCAAGCTGGATGATATCAATTTAGCACTTAGTATAGCCCAAAGCCACTTTTCTGTAACAAATGTGAGATATATCCTTTCCCGCCATTTACAAATTCTTTAGTTGAAACCTTTAATAAAACCTCATATGAGAATTTAATAATCTTAGGTTCACCCGTAGGAGGTTTTGTTGCGGTTGAAAAATTTTTAGAGAATCATTTACTTGTTTTAAGAGAAAAATTAGAAATTTTAAAAAATTACCCTTTCATCAGGCTTTTTTTCTTTTAAAAAATGTTTTTTTAATTCCTCAATTGCAATTTTGCTTCCGGACATCCGGAGCTTTTGTTTTTAATTCTCTGCTCAAAAAATTTGAGCACGAATTGATTTTAATTTTTCAAAATCTTTTTAATTTAAAATTTGATTTGAATAATTACGTCCAATTTACCCTACCAGGCAAGCTGGGTGGACTTGGGGTCAGGTCACCCAGTAATATAGCGCTTGTCGCTTTCCTTGCTTCCTTTTCATCCTTCAAGGATACAATCTTTAAAATCACAAATTTTAACTCGGACCCGATTTTTTTTCAAGCCTTAACTACCTGGGCTTTTGAGGCCGGACCTACCAGGCCATACCCTGAAACGGGTGATCAAAAAGAATGGGATATGTGTTTAGCGTTAAACTCTCTTGCTTACCTTTTACAGAGTGAAAACACAACGCACAAATCCCTTCTTAGATCACTCTCTTCATACAATTCAGGTCATGAATGGTTAGAGGCGTTCCCCAGCAAGTTAAATAATCAATTACTTCCTAACAAAGCGTTTCAATATGCTTTGTATTTGCGTTTAGGAATTCCTTTTTCAACTCCTTACATTTGCAGCAAATGCAAGACTCTCACCGATGGTTTTGGCAGGCATCCCTTACATTGTTTGTCGAATTCAAAGATAAGGCGACACAATAAGGTTAATATCATTATCGCCACTTTTTTTAAAAAAGCTAATATACCGTGTGTTTTAGAACCTGGTCTATATTTTAATTCTAAAAGACCGGATGGAAAAACTCTTGTTCCCTTCTCTGAGGGGAAACCTATTTTGGGATTTCACCTGTGTTGATCCTCTGGCCCCTTCAAATTATAATTTTGATCCAATTTTGAATGCCGAAATTTTAAAGACAAGAAAATATTGTTTTTTAAATTCCGATAATATTTTTATACCAATTGTTGCCACAACTTCTGGATCATTTGGTCCTGAAGCCTTGAAAATTTTCAAACAAATTGGTAAACTAATTAAAAATAATTTTATTTCACCAAGTTTTAGCATAAGGCAAAAAATTTCCATAGAAATTTTGAAAAATAATTATTTTCTATTTAAAAATACGTGGCCGGAAGACTCTAAAATTTAGTAAATATAATATTTTTATTATTTTTTTTTTTTAAATTTATTTTAATTACTTATTTCATATATTACATTTAATATACCACCTGTTTATAATTTATTAATTATATTTAACATTGTTAATTTGATATTATAATATATTAAATGCTGGAAATCTCATAAATAAAATCTTTTTAATTATTAAGAAAATAAGAAAAACGAAAAACATATATGAGATTAGGCCAACATGGGGATGCATTTTTTTATAATCTCATAATAATTTCGTTTCTGACATAAATATTTGTTGACCTGTGTTATAAAACAAAAAAAAATTTACCTTCTAATAAAATTTTCGGGCTGTATTTTTATATTCGAGCCGGGCCGGGTTAAAATTTTAAAATATGTCTGGCAGGCCGGGCCAGAAATTAAGGCCTGAGTTGAATTTAAATCAACGTAAAGTGATCTTCAACATTTTATTTTCCAAATGGTGATATACCCGCAATGAGGAAGAAATTAAGTTGGCATGAAGTATATTCATCATATTACGCTAAAAATATGGATATACATTTGGAAGCTTAAAATTAAAATATTTCAATCGTTTTGACTAAAAGCAAAGCAGGCCCACCTTTGTATTTTTAGTATGATTTTGATTTTTTTTTCTTCATTGTTAGCTTTTTGCCATTGAGGCAGTAAGCTCTTTCAATTTAAGTCTCCATTTGTTTCTATCTCTACACTCATTTCTATTTAGGTTGTGACATCTGCTAGCGTCTACTCTTTGAGACCAGATGAGTTTAAGTCTGCCCCTTTTATTCTTGCCTTGTACTTCAATTGCATTTACCAGATTGCTTAGATACCCGTCTTTTTGCCTCATAACGTGTCCAAACCATCGGAGTCTGTTGATTTCGACTTTATTTTGTATGGGTGTTATGTGTAAACTTCCAAGTATATGATCGTTGCGGATCTTGTCTTTGCGAGTCACCCCGAGAAACATCCGCAGCATGCGCATTTCCATCGTTTGTAGTATTCTTTCGTCGCTTTTCCTTAACGCTGTTGTTTCTAAGCCGTATGTTTATTGCCGGTTGTACTATGCTTGAGTAAGCCTTGCCCTTAACTTTTATTGGTATCTTTTTGTCGAACAGGACACCTGTCAACGATATCCATTTTAGCCACCCAACTTTAAGTTTGTTCCTAACTTCTTGCTCGACGTTTTTATCGGATTGTAGGTAAGCACCTAGGTAGTTGCTGTTGGTTTTAATTTGAGAGACCAGTCATCGTTAATTACCAGTTGTTCACCTTCTGAGCCTCCGAAAACTATCAATTCAGTTTTGTCTTTGTTAATTTTTAGGCCTAGCTTTTCAATCGCTTTTATCCAACTATTCAGACTTTCACACATCTCCTGCGGGTGTACAGCCATTAGTAGAATGTCGTCAGCGTACAGTATGTGCCACGGTGAATTTGTGGCAACGCTCTTTGAGATCACGTCCATCACCGCGATGAATAGTAGGGGACTTAGGGCCGAACCTTGGTAAATCCTTTCGATGTTCCTGACGAACTCCTTACATACGTCAAATTTCTTTCATACATACTCTGAACCAACTTGATATACATCTCAGGAACATTCTTTTTCCTCAAAGCCCACCATACTACTGATCTTGGGATTTTGTCGAAAGCTTTTTCCAAATCTACTAATGTGCAGTAGAGCTTTTTATTCTTTCTCGTGAAACGTTCTGCCATGTTGCGCACGGCATGAATCGCGTCTTGTCGACCTTCCTTTCATGAACCCGCATTGCTCAATACCTATATCGATTACGTCTCTTAATCTGGCTTCTATGACTTTTTCGAAATGTTTGAAAGTATGTGACATTAGTTTGATGCCTCTGTAATTGTGACAGTTAAATGCGTCGCCTTTATTTTTGAAGATTGGAATAATGTAGCTTTCTTGCCAATTCGGAGGTATTTTCTGATATGTTAATATCGAATTGAATAGAGTCGTTAACGCCGAAATTCCCTCATCTCCTAAAGATTTCCAGCACTCAATGGGTATGTTGTCGGGACCTGTCGCTTTCCTGTTTGAACACTTTTTGAGCTGAAGGCTGACTTCTGATTTTGAGATTGGTGGTATTAGGTTACAGTTTGGGGGTATCTCCTCGAGCTCAATTCTATTTGTGTCGCTGTTCAGTAATTCATTAAAGTATTCTTTCCAACGCTCCAGTACCTTTGTTTGATCTACGAGAAGCTTGCCTTCTTTGTTTTTGATGAACTTTACATTTCCGTCACAATCTCTTGACTGTCTTTCACGTTGCTTTGCTATCTTGTATAACAAATTTTGCCCACTTTTGGTGGCCATGTCCTTGTATGCTTGTTCATATCGCTTCTCGTACGACATTTTTCACAACTTTGCATTGTTCTTTGTAATCAAGCTTGTCGTTGGTCAGTTGACTCTTTTTCCATCGTTTGAGCAGCTTTTTCTTTTCTGATATTTCCCTTTCAACTCTTTCATTCCACCACCATGTAATTCTTCTTTTATCACGCCCACCTTTTGTAGTTCCAAGTATTTCTTTCCCGGCCGCTTTGATTTTAAAGATAACTCGCACCAGAACTGCGTAGGACTTGGTATGATTTCGCAATTGTATTCGCTGTCAAGGTTGCAGGTGATTGCCAAGGCTTCGTTTCTCTCCTTGAGCTTTGACCATTTAATTTTGGGAAGAAATTCTGTTTTGCTGAGCCTATGTTTCTGGCGCTGAAACGTTAAGTCCATCACCAGGAGCTGATGCTGCGCAGATATGGTTTCTGGGATGATTTTGCAATCTTTGATTCGTTTAAGCTGTCGTCTTGAAACTAGCATGAAGTCTATTTGAGATTGATTGGAACCACTTTGGTAGGTAATGTGAGATGGGATCTTCTTTTGCTGAAGAAGGTGTTGGCAATGGCCATGTCGAAAGCTTGGGCGAATCTTAGCAAGTGCTCTCCGTCATCATTGATCGCTCCATAACCTTTGCCTCCGTGAACTCTTTCGTACCCCACATTTTCTTCTCCTACATGCGCATTAAAATCCCCTCCAATCATTGTCTCGTTTGGTAAGTCCATCAGCACTGCTTCTAGCATTTCACGAAACCCTTCCTTTTCTTGGTTCGTAAGGTTTGTTTGGGGTGCATACACCGAAATAACGTTGGTGACTTTGCCTTCAATAACCAGTTTGAATGCTATGATTCGCTCGGAAGCTCTGTTAACTTTAACGACTGTTGGAATTAGTTCTTGCGCTAGTATTATCCCAACTCCGTTGCGATGGTTGTCCTTTCCATTGTAGAACATCTTGTCTCCTAAGCCCATCATCAACGCCTTTGAGCCTTTCATCTTGGTTTCTTGCACACACATCACATCAATCCGCCTTTTAGCTAGCATGTCCGCCACTTCTGCCATCTTTCCCTTCATCGTTCTCACGTTTAAACTTGCTAAAGGTTTTTTGCTTTGCTTGGACCCTAATGTTTCTTCTCACTTGATGCGGGCCAGATACACTAAGCGCGTCGCATACAGGGGACCTAACGTTTGGTTTTTCATATTGTTTGGTTGTGTTCATTATGTTTTTGTTCAGAGTTTTCGGGATTTTCACACCCGCCTTCTGAGGGCTGACGGTGACCCAGATTTGACTCGGGACTCCCTAGGCATCATCGTTTAGGGCGCCGATCCAGTAAGATTTTGATATTAGAGGTTAAAAAAATAAAACTTAAATATAAAAACAATTTTTAAAATGTCCATGATGGTAACCTCAGTTTTGCGAAAGGCTGTATTTCGTTATAGATGGGATTGTTAGGATAAGATGACTACACATACACATTAATTATTTAACTATTTACTTATAATTACATTAATAATTAGCTTACACGATATATCCTTTGTTAGGTTAGGTATCTTAGTAAAGTTAAAATTTTTATATAGAGTTATATTAACATTGAAAATGTTTTTTATATTAATTTTTGCCCAACCCCCCTTCCTCCCCTCCGTATTTAATATTAAAAATTATTGAAGTTAAATTAGACAATTTCCGGCCCTTTCTTTTAGATTGTTTAAGATCCTCAAATCAGAAATTAGTGACCTCGTCAATCACGATAGTTTCGAAAATCCAAATTGACTGATAAACTAATTTACCACAGTCATTACCCACTTGTGACGACGTAAGATTAACTCTTATAAAAAAAATTATAATCCTTATTTTTATGGCATTAAAAAAAATCAATCTGTAAACTTTGACAAGTGTGACTTAATAGTCATTATTATCAAAATCAAAAAATTAAATTACGATGCCATGGTTATGTCAAATTGGCCATGTTTTAACTTTGTCCACTTTTATTAATTTACCATTTTCTTTAAATTATAAAAAAAACTTGGGCTAAAATTATAAAATAAAAATTTCTAAATATAAAATATGTATATAATAATATTCTTATAAGAATGACTGACAGTAAAAAGCGTTGAGCATTTTATGACTTTTACGAGTTTTTTACTACAAACAGATATAAATATAACATTGTATCAGGCCCGATTCTAGCTTTTACACAGGGGGGGGGCAAAAAAAACACGTGGGGGGGGGCAGAAAGCAAAATTAGCCGTGACCTTCGGTCACGGCAAAAATTATACATGTACAACAATTAAATCCATGTTCAAAATTTTTATTTTTAACAAATTAATAGTAATTTATTATATTCTTAAAATAAAAAAAATGATTGCGTTTACAAATTGTATGTGAATTAAAATAAATTGTTTCCACTAAAATCAATTGCTTAAGAAGATATGAGATTTGGAAATTTGTAAGTATAATTTTATCATTTGGTATCAATGCGCATGAAAAATAAAAATATGAAGATTGATTATCATGAAAACAAATTGTATAAGTATGCTAATTTGGAAGAATATATATGAAAAAACACTATAACTAGTAATTAATATTAGGGTATAAAATTAAATAAAACATGAACATAAACGTTAAATGCGCATAAAAAAAATTTGCAGCCATGTCTTAAAATAGTAAGCAATAATTAGCTGATTATGAGCAGTGTATTGTATTAATCTAACAATTTTATGCTAGAGGTTGTTTGATTAAATTAAAAAATTCTTCAAAATTCAACGCCCCAGTTAATGATTTTTCGTGTCCTAGAAGAACCAAATCACCTTTACGCAGGTCAATATACTTGCCAGCCTACTAGAAGTTATTTTCCTTCTTAAAGAAGAAAATGTGGCCTCTCACAACTCGACGATGAAGAGCCAAATAACAAACTTACAGAAAAAATGTTAAATAGATTAGGAAACGCATCTTTGTAATTATATAAAAATTTAACAATATTTTTCGTAACACATTCTTTGTAATTATTAAGTTTTCTTATTAAATTTTTTTTGGCTAAGTCATTTTCTTTAGATAATGAATTTTTATCAATATTACTTATTTTTAAAAGAGGCTCTAATTTATTTATATCTAAAAAACGATAATCAAATTTATAAAGGGAATCTAAATTCTAAATATATATTATCGGTAAAAAATCTATTATCAAAAGAAACAATAATATTGAAATAAATACTTTTAAATTCATCATTAATATTTAAATTATTCTCAAACTTATGAGTAGAAAATAAATAAAAATCAGAAAAATTTTTATGTTTAGTTTTTTTTATCTATAAATAAATTATTGTCATTTAAAAAAGTATTATATATATCCAGTTTTTGAATAAATCTTCAAATGTATTTGTATTTCTTAATTGTTTAATTTCTAACAAACATTGGTGTAAATCAAAAGTTTTAGAAACATAAATTGTTTTGCATTATCATTAATTATTTTTAATAAATAAAATAATTTTTCAAATGATAAATACAAAAAAATAAATTGATGATTATAAATATGGTCAAAAAACCTCGACGCTTCGTGAAGATATAAAAATTATTTTATTTTAATTTTCAAAAGAGTATTTTTTTTTGTAATTTTTAAAAAAAATGGCGTCGTAGTGACTACAACACCGATGGGGCAACAGCCGGGGTATGGTCCCGCATTCACTAACTTCCTTGATTGCATCATGTTGAAAAAATTTTTGAAGGGGAAAAAAAATATCAAAAAAATCTTTCCCTTCAATTAAAATTTTAAGACAATTTACAACAAGATGCAATCGGTCTTTAAAGCAGTGAACGGGAGATGTTGTCCTGCTATTTTGCTTGGAAACACGAACACCACCTTTATCCCCGGGCATTGCTTTCGCCCCATCTGCGATCAGGTTCTTTGATTCTAGATTATATTCTAACAAAGGATTGTTGACAAGTGAGAAAATTTCTTAGGAGATTTATGAGTTGCCTTAACAAATATAGCTTTCTGTAAAATCAAATTTTTATATATATCCAATAGCAACAGAAATTCTGTGTTAGTTTGATCTCTACAAAGCTAGTCTTAGCGAAAGTAAGTATAAAAATGACGCATTGTTTAAATCGTTCAGTAACCCTTTTTATTTTTCTTTAAAAAAATTAAAAAGTATTGATTGCATTGAGTTTTCTTTCGGCTGCAAACTTCTGCTTCATATGAGGACAGGTAATTGGTGGAATTTTAAAAAAGCAAGACTATTGAGATTGGTTACAAGTGACTTCGACTGTCCTTGTTGTAAATCAGTAGTTGATGACCCACTTGCTCATTTCTTTCTACACTGCTCTGCTTTGCATGAATTTAAACGCTTATACATTCGAGAATTCGCGTTGCGACAATAACCTGCGCTAACAGTATTTATAAGAGACCCGTGGTCAAACTATGCCCCTTCCCAATTACAGCTGGCGAAAGTGATTTATTGGAAGATTATTTTTTCCAATCCTGGGGAGTATGTTCATGGAAAACCTTACTTAACCCATGCGCATTTGTTGTTGTTATTTGTTTATTTTTTACTTCTTTTTATTCGCTAATTCTATTATTCTAATTATTCTATTTTATTTTTTATATTGGAACCATTTTTGTTTGAATAAATAAAAACATTTTCGCCATTTTAATTTATTTTTAATTATTTTTTAATTTATTAATTACCGTATTAGAATTTTCAAGGGCAAATAAATTCTCGTTGTTAATCGGAAGAGTCATAAATCAAGATTCAAAAATTAATTTTTTTTTCATACTATTTTTATTCCATGAATTTTTCATTAAATGTTCTACCCCACCTAAAAATACCATTTCAATAATAATGATATATTTAATTTATTGATATGGGTTATTTAATGTAATATGAAAAAATTAAAACTTTAAATTTTTCAAATTTTTTTCTACTTTGTGTCAAATATAATTTGCAATATTCATTAATGATAACTTATATTAATCTAAAATTAAAGCACGTATTTTTCTTTAAAATAATTAAAAAATAAAAGATTATAGCTCTAAAACTCTTAAAGTTATAGAGGTTAAAAATTGGGGTCCGTATTGACCACTGTACAATTCGCGTTACAAATACACCCTACCTACCATTCACGGGTTAAGGTTGAGGCTAATGAAAATGAGGTTTGAGGAAATAAATTGAGCGCATTTGATTCAAAATTCTGTGTTAGTTTGATCTCTCTAGCGGATGAAAAGTGTTGATGAATGAAAACACTTTTTAAAAAATTAAATATTTTTAAAATACTATTTTTTAGATATTTTTGGCGGAGCTTTAATTATATTATGTGAAAGAAAAAATAAAATTTAGTATTTTTTTTGGGGGGGGGGGCAAATTTAATTTGGGGGGGGGGCAAAAATAAAATTACTATGTATTTTTTTGTGGGGGGGGGGGGGGCAAATTAAATTTTTTTGGGGGGGGGGGGGGCAAAAAAAAAATTAAAATGTATTTTGGGGGGGGGGCAATCAAAAACTTTTTAGGGGGGCACTGCCCCCCCCAAAGGGGTTTAAGCTGATAATAATTTGTAGTTTAAATTAATTGTAGAACAAGAAGAATTATATACAAAGAGGAGATAAAAATATGAATGAATATATCTCTAAATTAATTTGGTTGATGATACAACAAAAATAGCAGTGAGTTGGAAAGAAATTAAATATATTGTGTTGTTAAACAAATTGTCAAATATTTTATATATGTTAGATTAATTAAGTTAGTAGTGAATATAAATACAATGCAGGCACAATTCTAGACCCCTTTTGGGGGGAGGGGCAGTGCCATCCTCCCCCCAAAAAGTTATTGATTGCCCCCCCCCCCCAAATCACATAGTAATTTTATTTTTGCCCCCCCCCCCCCCCCCAAAAAAAAAAACAAAAATACTAAATTTTATTTTTTCTTTCACATAATATAATTAAAGCTCCTCCAAAAATATCTAAAAAATATTATTTTTAAAATATTTACTTTTTTTAAAAAGTGTTTTTATTCATCAACACTTTTCATCCGCTAGAGAGCGCGTCTCTCCGCCAATACCACAATATCCATCGAAATGACGCCGCACTATCCGGAACATTATGCAGGCTTTACAACTCTGGCAAAAGTCGAAGGCCAGAATCATTCACCTGCTAAAACAATGCCCCCCTTGCCCTACATCTCTTGAAAGAGACGGCATACCCGTCAGGGCATAGCCCCTTTTAGCCCTGTCGGGTACTAGGCAATCACTTAACCTAACCAAGAGCTACAGAATCTTCGGCCAGCATAATGACAATATTTAATTATATTTAAAATTTGAGACTGATCAGAAAGCCCTAAAATATCAATTAACAACATATTATCACATTTATTTGAAGATATTAATTCATGCCCCAATCCATTTGTTTCGACGTGGCAGCGCATTATTTTGATATGTTGCCACCCCACTAGGTAAGAAATTGGGTAAACGGTCAGTGTTATTGGTCATCCGATCAAAAGATTACCCGGTGTCAGCTTACTAAATCTATAGGGTCATTTGATATCGGAGTCATGGGCCGAGAAAATTGCTTTTGGGTTGACAATGTAGCAGCTCTTAAAAGTAAGGGGGTTGAACCAATTATTCTTTTAAGATGGTGTTTAATTGATTTTACCGTGGCTCCCATAGTCCGCCAAAGTGTGGTGCACGAGAAGGTAAAAAGCCACTGCATGCCCTTGGATGCTAAAGTTTTGCAGAAAATTCATGTATAGATATTAAAAAACCTTGCAAGAGTCGCTTGAGCTCCTTGTTGGCCCCAAATTGGTACCGGTGTCGGAATAGATGTTAATGGGTTTGCCTCCCCGAGACATAAAGCGCTTTAAAGCATTCAAAAAAGCCTGAGTGGACAAGCCCGACAATAATTCCATATGCACTTTGGTGGCAAAACAGCCAAATAGAGCTCCTTAACCCTCGATTTGCCGGTATTTACTTCGTGTGTCCTCCTTCATCAAAAGAGGACCAAAGTAATAAACACGGTAGAGGCGAACGGAAAAGAACACAAGCTCAATTAGTAGGCAATTTTCCCATCATTGGTAATTTAAACGTGAGATTTGCCTTGAAACTAGGAGTGCATTTATTAACTCCCTTGACACTGCTGGTAGCGTTTAGTGGCCAAAACTGGGTGCGAATTGCTGCTAGAGTATTCTGAACGCCATTGTGTAGATCTTTCTCGTGAAAATATTTGATGATAATTTTTGTGACAGGATGATGGTTAGGGAAGACAAATTGTTTCTGTTCGTATGATAAGGAGTGGCGAAGTCACCCCCCGACACGGACAAAACCATTTTCTATGAATGGGCACAAGGATGATGGCCTGCTTTGCTTGGAGATGGGCTGACCCTTAAATAAATCTTAAATTTTACTATGAGAACATGTGGCCTGAATCTGTTTGGCGATTACTATGTGGATAATTTAAGCGCTGATAAGTTTTCACACCATCTATCCTTCGAGGATGTGTGTGCCTGAAGCGTAAGCAGTAAGCGATCACCTATTGTAAACGATCAAATTTTGAGTAACGTGAAAGCAATGCAAGTCATGGTTAGCGTTTTATTCTTAGGATAAAATTGAAGCAATGTTATAGATCCGCTCTTCCTTCATTCAGGAATGTCATTGGGCACTAAGCTACGAATTAAGATTGTTCCACCACAGGGTTTTATCCAATTCGCCCAAAGAACAGCAAATCGATCAACAAATCCGAACTGTTGCCTTAGGACGATACACATTCCCCTTCAATCCTTTATGGAGCTGCTGAATATCAGACAAAAGTCTGAGATGGGGCTGCTCCAGGCTAGAATTATGGAATCAGACCAACAAAATACACTGTTAAAATCTATTTGGAGTGCTCGCATAGTTGTTGAGAGCAATCTTGTCAAAAACCACACAATTTAAGTTTGGGAGTGGGAACGGCCTTTAGAGGTGCCACACGCTTTGAGGAAATTTGAGCCTTTTGACTAGAACCGATACTGACCAAAAATATTGCAGCTCTTGCCCACAGGCATCCGAAAATCCGTGAATTTCCATATTATGGGCAGAGATGATTATGAGTCGGGGAGTTTAATCGTATTAATAATAGTTAACTCGTATGTTGGGAAGAGTTCCTAGCAATGTTATCTGGTATGAGATCATCCCAATCTCATTTCAAGACCCCTAATTTCTGTATCATCATTTTAGCTTGGACATAATGCTTACCAATCCAAGAGGGTTGATTGGGCAATGGTCGATAAAATATTACGTTTGGTTGCTGGGGAGATTGTGTTCAGACTAATACCGAATCCGAAGTTCTAAGAATCCCATATCAATCCCTTAAGGTTCTAGTGACGGCGGGATTGTCGCTCAATGAGATCGGGCCTTGTTTTGTCAGATTTATTGCAATATCGAGAAGTGACTCCGGATCGTTCGACACCATTTGTGCATGGCTTAGCATAGTTTTAATCTGCCGTATGACTTCGAGAGATTTAAACAACGTATCGGCTTCTGTCAAGAGATCACTAACGTAAAAAACTCTCATAACGATTTTTAAACCGATAGGGAATACTTTGGCTTCCTAATAAGCGAGCTGTTGCAGAGTTTTTATCGCTAGGTAGGACGCTAAAGAAGTACGGTAAGTAACTGTCTTCAAATCGTAAGAAATTAAGTTTTCTAACGGACTTTAAAGATCAGCTGTAATTGGCAATGCGACTGGTGCATAAGAATCTGACGATACATCTGTTTCAAGTCCAACGATCACAACCTTATGCTCTTAAAATCGAATGATTATGACGATAGGTTTTGCTGCAATTTCGGACCACATTAGGCAATCATTTAGGAACCCTGTGGTAGCAGAGGCGTCAAAAACTAGTCGTGTCTTTCCGTCAGGCTTATCACGCGGCTGTACTGCATGATGAGAGCGGCTCCTAGTAAAATGTCTTGGGCTGGCCTTATCGTAAATGGGGTCTGAGATTTTCAGAATAAAACGTCGTATATTTGCTGAGTAATTTAAATCGCACGAATCTATATTTACCCAAACGGAATGCTAAATTTGGCAACTTAGCGTTTATCCCTCCGATAGATAGATCTACAATGGCTTAAGTTTTATTCTCTTTACGACTTTCAGTTATGAAACATGATTGCGACCCGGAGTCTAGCAATGCTCTGTAAGAATGACTTTTTTGTGGACATCGTATATTTGAAGCAATGCTGTCGGCAGCAGAACATTTTGAATTGTTAGAGCGGAACGTACAGTAGAGGATGACGAAATCACCCTATCGACATGTAATAAAGTATGATGTCTTTCGCCGGATTTAAGCTTAATCTTACAATTTTGCACTTTGTGGCTAGGATGCAGGCATTTTGCGCATAGCCATTTATAAAAGACTGTTTGTTTGCAATCCCGAGCTAATAAATTTTGGAATGAATTGCATCTGTTTACGGTATGGGTGTCCTGGCACATTAAACATGTTGGTTGGGATGTTGAGGAGTGGACGCAAATTTTTACTTCTATTAATAAGTCGCTTCAAAAATTCGGCAGCGTCGATTGAAATAATTGCTTGTGGGTGAAGGAAGATCTCATCTTAACAACGGTTCCCACGCCTTGGTGATTATCAAGTTTCTTGGAAGTTACATGTAGTCGTCCCGGTGTTCCACTCGTCGCTAAGGCTTCTAACGCTCTTATTTTGTTTAGCCAGCCTGCTATTATCATAATAGGTTTTTTTGGCATCACTCGAAGCTCGAGTATTGCATCCAGGTGTTTTTGCAATATAAGTCGTTTGTTGTCGTATATCTCTTCGGGAGCATTTCACGCTATTTGGTAGTTTACGAGAATTCGGGGTATTGAAGAACTTCCGCTGCGCTTCCTTTGACGGACGCTTTGAGTTAGACTTTTTAATAAATATCTTGTGAATGTATTAATGAAAGATATCGTAGAAGTTTTACCAGCCATGGTAAGATCCGGAGAATGACGGAAGAAGTAGAAAGATGTATTTGAGATTGATCATAGAATATGGAAGCTTGTCCCCTTGGTGCGCCTGTCAGTAGATTGTCTGCCCGTGCAAGGGCTTTGTATTATAATTTTTTGAATTCCTCCAGAGAGTCGTATTCTTCCCCGAGGATGTCTATTTCGGACTGGAATTTAGATAAAACAGTCTTGTTTCGTAGGAGCTTTAGTCTTAAGTTAGCATTCGCTGGGCTAGACTTGTAATTAGATACGAATTTTGAGAATCGGGAAAGCGTTGATTTAACTTATGTTTTTTGACTCTTCAATTTATCCATGGATTGCTCGTTCGAATCCGGCGTTGAAGGACCAAAATGTCAAGATAAATTAAAAAATAATTGAAAATAAATTAAAATGGCGAAAAATGTTTTCATTAAAATTAAAAATTGGTTCCTGAATAAAAAAATAGAATTTTAGATAGAAATGGCGAATAAAAAGAAGTAAAAAATATAAACAAATAAATAACAATAAAAGCTATTGTGTTAAAGTTTTCCGTGCACAATGATAAAAAAATTTCCTTCTTCTTTAGTTCTTCACAAATTCATTTTGACATACAAATAATATTTTTTTCTACACATCTTTTTCTTTAAATCCTAAGAAATTCTTGCTATTGAATTGGCGTTCTTGTAAATTTAGATATAATAGAAATTGTTATAATTAGTCAAATAAACTAAGGAAATCATAAAGGTCCACATAATAATAGTAAATAAATTAAAATATAACTTTAATAAATTTGGTCTAATTGAAAACATTTTTGATTGTACATTATTTTACTAATTTTTTACGCTAGTTCATAATATGTTTTTAAATGAAATTTTTCCAAGTTTTTATTGCGGCACTACCTACTTTTATTTTCATGTTAAAGTGTTATAGATTATAAAAAGCTTATAATCCATTCGGTATATTTGAAAATCTTAATGAAATAATTGTAATTCATCTGATAGGAGCATCCTTCGGCAAAGGCTAAAATTCCTATCAAGCTCTCGGTGTCTAAAATATATATTAAAATCAGAAAACTTTATATTATTTAGATAATTGTACAAACGTTGTTATGGTCAGCAGGAAGTCAAGTTTAAACTTCTACAAACGATTTTAAAACCATGAGTTCTAAAGCTAATACAAATGTTTTAAATTAACTAAATACAGTCATCTCTGTACATTATGTTAGAAACGAATTTCGCATTTGTCCATTCCACATAGCGTAAATCCATTTCCAACTTAATAAATAGCACATTGTGTTTTAGGCCTAATAGAAAATTTTATGATATATTATAAAAAAAAAATCAACTTTTAATTATCTATAAATGCTAAGAGACAGAATTTTAAAAGGAGGCATTCTAATTTTTTTTAGAAAGTGCATATTACATTTATGCCTTTATTAGAAATGCCCTGTGTTTCTCGCCTCCAACTCGGCCGCAAACCACTCGCTGCCAACCGTGCCTCTCGCCTTAGCTCGTTCGTTTAGATCCGGGCTTACCCTTGGTTAGCATTTGGGGTTGACAACAGGTAACCTACATTTTCTTTATTATTAATTTTATATATTTCAGAATGTAGTGCGTTTGTGCAACACAAAAACATTGAAAATTGCCGGGCTCATATTCCTATAATAATTTAAATAAGACGGATAACAAATTTAAATAAGTAAAATTGTACCTTGTTGCTAGTTAATAACATTTTTTGCTATTAATTTTCAACAGTGACTACTTAAATATTAATAAGTAATATTGTTGTAACAAAATCATCGCTAGTAACATTTTTAATCTTAAAATAAAAAACCTATCCTTTTTTTATAAAAAATAACCCGATGACCGCAACATCCACCTTAAGATTTCGACTTTTAGTATGATATCGAAACAATTGTGCTGATTAAAGTATAATTTTATTAATAATACATTTTTCAAAATATATAAATAACAATATTTTATACCTGAACTTTGGAAAAAATAGTTTAGGGCTTCAGGCATTTAGGGGTGACAATAGGGCTATGGACCTAGCCAGGAGAGTATTGCTTAATAACATAGGTTAATTATTAGATTATAACTTAAAGAAAGTTAAAGTTTGCAATTTAAAATTCTATATTAATTAAATGCCAGTTTCGTTCTTCTTCTGTGCCCAGTAAAAGGGGAAAAACTACAATTACAATACCAACCAAATTTACAATAAAAATATGATCGGAATATCTAGTTTTTGACTTGACAAGGTGGGCCGATATTCTGTGTTAAGTTTAATTGTAAATATGTCTACTGGCCACAATACTTTTTTGAAGGCAAAAAGGAGAAAATCTTAAATTTATTTTTTCCCTGTTTGCCCTTTAATTACACAGGTCAACAAATATTTATGTCAGAAACGTGATTATTATGAAAACATAAAAAAATGCATCCCCATGATGGCCTAATCTCATATATGTTTTTCGTTTTTATTAGTTTCTTCTGTCTTTGGCTCCGTCTATAACGAAAAAGCCTTTTTTGACCAAATTGACAGATCTAAATATATCCTAAAAAGAAAAAATTTAAAAATCTTTTTTTTTGCATATTAAAATCCCTTGTAACTTATATTTTTAATCACAATAATGGAAATTTTTTTTTATTAATATATCAAGCTCTTACATCGGAATTTAGATAATACTATTTCGCGTCCAAACTTAAATACGACACGATATATTATTGGTTTTAAATGAAAATATTATTTGAAGTTTAAATTTTAAATACGACACGATATATTATTGATTTTAAATGAAAATATTATTTGAAGTTTAAATTTAACAGTTTAACTATTGTAAATATGCAAAAATAAAATTTTAATTTATTTTTGTTTTTGAATCTTTTTTGGTTTTAACCTTTTTTTCTAAAATTTTCAATGTTTATAATTGACTAACTAAGTTTGATTATAAAAAACGGTAAAGCGTAATGCCCAAAAACAAACGTTGGCTAAAAAATAGAAAATTTTACGTCTTGCACATTAAAAAAAACGTTACCCAATTTATTAAATTATTGGTCACCCAGTCAATTACGATACGCATATTTGATAAAGAATGAATATTTCAAATCATTTTCATTTTCCCCATCGATTGTTGCATTAAATGTCCTTTCTATGCAAATTACAATTTTTGAATACTCTGTCTTGCCTGCAGTGCCACCTTATTGTCGGCCTATATCCAATGAAGAACCAAAGTTACCCTATAATTGCATGTAACAGCCTTCTGCTAAGAATTGTAACACATAGTCCACCAAAATATGTGGGTCGCGGCTCACTTAATGAATGATCTATCATTCAACCCTAAACAATTATCAAAATCCAGAAAAATCGTTTTTTTATTATGTGTGTCCGCAAAAACATTTTTAAAGTTTATTTTTGGCCCTTAAACAAGGTTTAAAAAATATATGTTGCAATCTATAAATTTTTTGCTTTAGCCCTCGAATGGTAAGGTGAGATTTTTGTAACGCGAATGGTACAATGGGGTTCATACCGACCCCAATTTTAAACCTCTATAACTTCAAGAGTTTTTGAGCTCTGATCTTTATTTTTTTATTATTTTAAAGAAAAAAAAAACGTGTTCTCTAATTATAGACTAATATAAGTTATCATTAATGAATAGTGCAAATTTTTTTTGACACAAAGTAGAAAAAAATCTAAAAATTTACAATTTTTTATTTTTTAGTATTACATTAAATAAATCATATCAATAAATTAAATATATCAATATTATTGACTATATCGTGTTTTTAGGTAGGTTAAACATTTTATGAAAACTTCATGAAAAAAAATATTATGAAATAATAAATTATTTTTGGCTATTATTCATCTTAAAAACTAGACATTTTACAAAAAAAAAATAATAATTTATATTATTATTATACAATACAAATATTTTATATACTTAATATGTAAAAATATTTAGAAAAAATAACTAAAATATAAGGTTGCAAATATTTAAGTTTGAATTTACATTAAGGCAATATAAAATTTACCATGTGGTCCATACGGACCCCAATTTAATTTCTAAATTTTAAACAAATTTTGTTATTAAACTTACCAAATTTTAATCAATAGGTTTTTAAGAAAAAAGTCACAAAAATTTGGCCCATAATTTATAATGTTTTTTTAGGATATTTAAAATTCAAGATGTGTGGGGTCCATATGGGCCCCAAAGTGCTAATTGCGGGGTAAAATTAATAACCATCCTGTCAAATACCCAGGAGGTTGCGATTTCGAATCCGTGCACAGGAGGCTTTTTTAATGTGCAACCACTTTAAAGCTGCTGAGTGGCCTGCTTTTTTTAGAAAAAGGCAAAAATATAAATCTAGGGCCTATAAAAAACACTAAGAATTTTATGGCTCTATTGATTACCAAAATATATAATTGTTTATAAAATAGGATTTTTTTAGATAATTTATAAAATATAAAATAAAAGACAAAATTATTTATCTTAACAGTAAACAAGGAAAGTAGGCAAAATTATAATTTTATTGTCCTAAATTAATTTGTATATATCAAAGGGGACAGTTTTTTTAAATCATAAAATCCTAAAAATTATTTTTTATATGTTTAAGTTATTATTTGCTACAAATAAAAAATTGATTAAGGAGGCTTTCAGACTTCATTCAAATTTTGAATTTTTTTTAAAGTTTTAAAGTTTTTGTAATGGTCCAATGTTGAATTTTTAACGGTTAATATTTTTCTAAAAGTATTGTATAAATGATTAGCTATGTTTATATATATTTGGATATAAATGTTTTAAGATTTCTAAATGTCTATAGGGCAAGTGCTGCGTGTGTTAAAAAATGTTTCAAAACAATAATGAATATCGATGAAAATTCAAATTTAAAAAAATTTTAAATTTTAAATTTTTTTTAAATTTTTGGTAAAAACAAATGAAGTCTTAAAACGCTCTTAGCTCTAATACTTTTTTGCTATAGGTGTTTTAAAATGGAGTTTGACATAAAGCCCTACCTCGTAATGGTTCAACTTTTTTTTACCTATGTGACAAATTATAAAAAGATTATAAAATTAATTTGGATTTGAATAAATAACACAGGTCAACAATTGTATCAGCTAACTACAGTGATCAGACCTGCCATCTTATAGATTTTCGCCGTTTACCGTTTTTTCTAATCAAACTTAATAGAAAGTCAGCTATAAACATTAAAAATTAAAAAAAAGTTAAAAAAAAACAAAAAAGTAAAAACAAATATTAAAAAAATGTACTTTAAACAGTTAAACTGTTAAATTTAAACCTTAAATAAATTAAAAACCAATAATAAATTTGGGCATATTTAGGCGGGTGCATATATATAATCACTAAATGTTAAAGTAAAAAATTTCTGACCTGTGTTAGTATATGTTGTTGAAATAAAGATTTTGATATAGAATTTAATAAAGAGTAATTGAATTATTTTGATAATCCATTAATTGCGACCCATGTTCTTCAACTAGCAATCTTTTTTTTTTGGAGTTTTATTGAGATAAGAAACATTTATCAGGTCTAGTCACAAAAGTATTAATGGTACCCTTGTTAAAATTTCAAAAATATCTTCAATTAAAATTGTAATGCACTAAGTTAGTTAGTCATGGACCTATGTTTAAACAGGATCAAGTTTTTTTGTGATTTGAATCAAAATATAGCTACCATGATTAATTATGATTGGTAAAATTTATTATTAAAGGTATTATAAAAAAACTTGCAGAATTTGATAAAAGCTTCACGAGTTGGCAATAATTATGATGTCCGTTCTAAAGAGGGCTTTTTATTTAAATTATATCCTTGTCCAAAGAGCCGCCTAATGGTCAAACCACATCTCATAGGTATAATTCTCAAATTACAGCAATTTCAAAATTTAGAAAATAATCAAGTTAAGGAAAAAATATATTGTTTATAAGAATTAATAATTTGAGATGGGTAAACGGATTTAAAAATCCCTAAGATGGCAGATTTTCGTAGTTAGCTCATAACTCTCAAAAGTTTGACTTAAGCAAAAATTTATAAATTTTAATATAAAATTTTCTATTAGTAAATTCGGACCTAGAATAAAAAACCAAATAGGCCAAGCTATACCTAATTTTAGAAATATCTCTGGCAGGCCGGACTGGACTTTCATAGCCCGGTTTGAACTCTTTTTTAACCTCTAATTCTACAGTTCCGTAACCCCAGCAAAACATCTTAACACGGTGGAAATTTTATTAAGTTGAAATTCTTTGACATAAAATGCGTTTTTATAAAAAGTCGCCAATCATAATTATCAGCATTTAATCTATAAACATTTTTATATAGTAAAAATTTTTTTCAAAATATTAAAATTAGAATTTTTTTAGAAATATAAATGAAACCCGCTCTTAAGCAAATTTTTTTGATAAAACCTAAGCGTTGTGGTACAGAAAGCAAAATGATACAAAGTTATTTATGATGTTGGTCTTAAACACAAATTTGTTAAAGATTTCTAAATAAAAAATAAAACCCTCTCAAACTATCTTAAATAGTATATTAAAAATTATATCACACAATATTAATATCTTAATTAACAAAAAAGAATTAAGCTTTTTAATTAAAAATGATGAAAGTAATTTTATTTTACTATTACAAAAGAATTACATTAAATCATTGGAGAATAAATATTTATAACTTTAATTGCCTTGAAGGTTTTTATATAACAAATCAACAAATTTATGAAAATTGTGAGTTACAAAGATCAAACCTGCTATCTTAGGGATTTATAAATCCGACCGTAATTTCTAATTAAACTTAGTTAGTCAGCTATAAATATTAACAATTTTAGAAAAAAAGGTCAAAAAAAAACAAAAAAAATTCAAAAACAAAAATAAATTGAATTTTTTTGCATATTCACAACAGCTAAACTGTTAAATTCAAACTTCAATTAATGTATCTATTAAAAATCGATAATATATCGTATCGTATTTAAGTTTGGACGCAAATTTTGTGTTATCTAAACGCTGATGTAAGAGCTTGATATATTAATATAATTTGTGACGATAAATATAAGTTACAAGGAATATTTAAATGATAAAAAAATTCTTAAATATTTTTAGGGTATATTAAGATCTGTTTTATTTTGAAGATCATAATAAGGGCTACCTTAGACGCAAAAATATTAAAAAAATTTTTTTTTAAGTTACCAAAAAATTAAAGTCAAGTTTAGACACAAATAGCTCAAAAAACGTATCTTTAAATTTTATGAAAAATTTATATAATATGGCCCTTAATAATGTTAATAAATATATGATTTAAAAAGTTTGGGACCGGCGTGACTTTTTACAAAATTTTAAAAAAAAACAATTTTTTGCCCTAATTTTGGGACATATTTATGCCATTTGCACTATAGTAGAATATGCCAATGTGATAAATTTGACAATTTTAAAAAGCAGGACATATGGGCAATTATGTTAGACCATAATAGTTTGATAATTGATTACTACTATAATTTACAATGAAAAAGTGAACCTTAAAACCGAAAAAAGTGAAAATTTTGCCTGTTTTCAAAATCGACTTTCTGGTTAACAAGCCAACTTTTTTTTATATTTAACATTTATTTTATAGATTTAAATATCGCTTAATAACATATAATAGCCCCACCTTTTTTCATTCGATTTTGACGCTTCTACAATAAAAATACCTAAATTTGCCAAAAAACAGCAAATTTTCAGGTGTCAAAAAACTAACGCAGATTGTATTGGGCTGTGCAAGCTTATTTTTTTTATTATTTTTGCATAATTACCTAATAATATTTAGAACCTATAAAATCAGTTATAATTTGACTGTTTAAGTGTTACATAAATATATACGTTAGATATAGAAAATCTTAAAAGAACGGGATAGAAAAATTACAAAAAAAGGAGACCATGAAATCGTTCCATTTATTTTAATTTTTTTTTTTTCATTGTTAGCTTTTTGCCATTGAGGCAGTGAGCTCTTTCAATTTAAGTCTCCATTTGTTTCTATCTCTACACTCATTTCTATTTAGGTTGTAACATCTCATGCTAGCGTCTACTCTTTGAGACCAGGTGAGTTTAGGTCTGCCCCTTTTATTCTTGCCTTGCACTTCAATTGCATTTACCAGATTGCTTAGATACCCGTCTTTTTGCCTCATAACGTGTCCAAACCATCGGAGTCTGTTGATTTCGACTTTATTTTGTATGGGTGTTATGTGTAAACTTCCAAGTTGTTGTTGTTGTTAGTAGCCCCTGTTCGTTGGACCTAAAAAGTTGGAAGTGGTGTGTAAGTCCAAAGAAGGTAAGTAGTGTTGCCATTTGTATCACCTATATGGTGATAATACCTCCACGAACGAATACGCGGCAACATTAGAGGCAAACTTCCAAGTATATGATCGTTGCGGATCTTGTCTTTGCGAGTCACCCCGAGAAACATCCGTAGCATGCGCATTTCCATTGTTTGTAGTATTCTCTCATCGCTTTTCCTTAACGCTGTTGTTTCTAAGCCGTATGTTATTGCCGGTTGTACTATGCTTGAGTAAGCCTTGCCCTTAACTTTTATTGGTATATTTTTGTCGAACAGGACACCTGTCAACGATCTCCATTTTAGCCACCCAACTTTGAGTTTGTTTCTAACTTCTTGCTCGACGTTTTCATCGGATTGTAGGTAAGCACCTAGGTAGGTTGCTGTTGGCTTTGATTTAAGAGACCAGTCTTCGTTAATTACCAGTTGTTCACCTTCTGAGCCTCCGAAAACTATCAATTCAGTTTTGTCTTTGTTAATTTTTAGGCCTAGCTTTTCAATCGCTTTTATCCAATTATTCAGACTTTCACACATCTCCTGCGGGTTTTCAGCCATTAGTAGAATGTCGTCAGCGTACAGTATGTGCCACGGTGGATTTGTGGCAACGCTCTTTAAGATCACGTCCATCACCGCGATGAATAGTAGGGGACTTAGGGCCGAACCTTGGTGCACACCTTCATTAATTGTAAATCCTTTCGATGTTCCTGACGAACTCCTTACATACGTCAAATTTCTTTCATACATACTCTGAACCAACTTGATATACATCTCAGGAACATTCTTTTTCCTCAAAGCCCAGCATACTACTGATCTTAAAATTTTGTCGAAAGCTTTTTCCAAATCTACCAATGTGCAGTAGAGCTTTTTATTCTTTCTCGTGAAACGTTCTGCCATGTTGCGCACGGCATGAATCGCGTCAATTGTCGACCTTCCTTTCATGAACCCGCATTGCTCAATAATATCGATTACGTCTCTTAATCTGGCTTCTATGACTTTTTCGAAAAGTTGGAAAGTATGTGACATTAGTTTGATGCCTCTGTAATTGTGACAGTCAAATGCGTCGCCTTTATTTTTGAAGATTGGAATAATGTAGCTTTCTTGCCAATTCGGAGGTATTTTCTGATATGTTAATATCGAATTGAATAGAGTCGTTAACGCCGAAATTCCCTCATCTCCTAAAGATTTCCAGCACTCAATGGGTATGTTGTCGGGACCTGTTGCTTTCCCGTTTGAACACTTTTTGAGCTGAAGGCTGACTTCTGATTTTGAGATTGGTGGTATTAGGTTACAGTTTGGGGGTATCTCCTCGAGCTCAATTCTATTTGTGTCGCTGTTCAGTAATTCATTGAAGTATTCTTTCCAACGCTCCAGTACCTTTGTTTGGTCTACGAGAAGCTTGCCTTCTTTGTTTTTGATGAACTTTACGTTTCCGTCACAATCTCTTGACTGTCTTTCACGTTGCTTTGCCATCTTGTATACCAAATTTTGCCCACTTTTGGTGGCCATCTCCTTGTATGCTTGTTCATATACTTTCTTTTTCGCTTCTCGTACGACATTTCTCACAACTTTGCATTGTTCTTTGTAATCAAGCTTGTCGTTGGTCAGTTGACTCTTTTTCCATCGTTTGAGCAGCTTTTTTTCTGATATTTCCCATTCAACTCTTTCATTCCACCACCATGTAATTCTTCTCTTATCACGCCCACCTTTTGTAGTTCCAAGTATTTCTTTCCCGGCCGCTTTGATTTTGAAGATAACTCGCACCAGAACTGCGTAGGACTTGGTATGATTTCGCAATTGTATTCGCTGTCAAGGTTGCAGGTGATTGCGAAGGCTTCGTTTCTCTCCTTAAGCTTTGACCATTTGATTTGGGGAAGAAATTCTGTTTTTCTGAGCCTATGTTTCTGGCGCTGAAACGTGAAGTCCATCACCAGGAGCTGATGCTGCGCAGATATGGCTGGGATGATTTTGCAATCTTTGATTCGTTTAAGCTGTCGTCTCGAAACTAGCATTAAGTCTATTTGAGATTGATTGGAACCACTTTGGTAGGTAATGAGATGGGATCTTCTTTTGCTGAAGAAGGTGTTGGCAATGGCCATGTCGAAAGCTTGGGCGAATCTTAGCAAGTGCCCTCCGTCATCATTGATCGCTCCATAACCTTTGCCTCCGTGAACTCTTTCGTACCCCACTATTTCTTCTCCTACATGCGCATTAAAATCCCCTCCATTCATTGTCAGTTCCTCGTTTGGTATGTCCATCAGCACTGCTTCTAGTATTTCACGAAACCCTTCCTTTTCTTGGTTCGTAAGATTTGTTTGGGGTGCATACACCGAGATAACGTTGGTGACTTTGCCTTCAATAACCAGTTTGATTGCTATGATTCGCTCGGAAGCTCTGTTAACTTTAACGACTGTTGGAATTAGTTCTTGCGCTAGTATTATCCTAACTCCGTTGCGATGGTTTTCCTTTCCATTGTAGAACATCTTGTATCCTAAGCCCATCATCAACGCCTTTGAGCCTTTCATCTTGGTTTCTTGCACACACATCACATCAATCCGCCTTTTAGCTAGCATGTCCGCCACTTCTGCCATCTTTCCCTTCATCGTTCCCACGTTTAAACTTGCAAATCTAAGGGTTTTTTGCTTTGCTTGGACCCTAATGTTTCTTCTCACTTGATGCGGGCCAGATACACCAAGCGCGTCGCATACAGGGGACGCCTTAACGTTTGGTTTTTCATATTGTTTGGTTGTGTTCATTATGTTTTTGTTCAGAGTTTTCGGGATTTTCACACCCGCCTTCTGAGGGCTGACGGTGACCCAGAATTGACTCTGGACTCCCTAGGCATCATCGTTTAGGGCCTACTGCCTTGTAGGTCACCAGTAGTCATGTGGCTACTCTCTTGCTAAAACTTTTTCCTGAAAATAAAATCTGCCTTTGCCGGGATTCGAACCCCGAACCTTCTAGGCTTATTCAGGCTACAAGCAAGCGCTCTGCCACTACACTATAGGCCGATTTATTTTAATGAAATTTGAATTTTTTAAATTATTAAAAACATATTCTTGTGTATTCGTTAGGAACACATTAGTTTATAAAAAACCTTAGGTCATTGCCCAAATCCATAAGCCTGTAGAATGTGATAGTGATATTTCCTCTTTTTTTTAATAGGTCTAGTGCGTCTTTATTAAGAAACTTAGAAAAAATGGAACTAAAATTGTAGGTATTTAAACATTATTAAGGTCTGTTAGATATATATTGTATGCCTTGCTCTAAATAGCCTTTCAAAAACATATTTTGCATTTGTAGAAATTAGTAAAAAAGACTAAATGTTTATATTTTGTTTATATTAAATTAGGTCTAATATTTAGTCTTAAAATTCATCATTGAAGCTAATTCTGCCCGTTATAATCATTTGAAGTTGTTTAACCCTAAAACTGACTTGTTTTCTGTATTTATTGTATTAAAACACCATATCAATATGTTTCATAAAATATTTGACATTTTACGTTTATTTTAAGTGTGTTGATATGCATAAAAATAGAACTTCTGTTGAATCTCAATATTCAAAATAGGCCAAAAATATTCTAATTTCCCATTTTTATCAGATTTAACGTTTTTGTGGCTGTTTTAATTTAAATTTTAATGCATAAAATTAAAATAAATTTTTACAAATTTTTTAACCTTATTATTTTTTTCAATCCTCCCAAAAATTTTTTTATACAATAAATTTAACAAATTTTTTGAATTTTGCCGAGGATAAATATTGAATATTATGTACAATTTCTAATATTGTTCATCAAACTAAAAAGGACTAGTAAAAGTTAACAAATATAAGCATACAAATTTTAAGTTTTTATTTACACCTTAAAATTTCAAAAAACTTGGCAAACTTTTGTTTTTATTTCATAAAAAGCTATGGGTACGTTGTAAAATGTTGGAGGAAATTTATGTTATATAGCGAGCGATGTTTTATGTATAAAATGCAATTTTAAATTTATAAATTGGTTTGGTAGTGACCCAGAAAGTCGGCTTTGAAGATAGGAGTAAAGTAATGAAAATTACCAATTTTTTTGATCTGAAGTTCCCTTTTTTTCCAAAATTGACAATAGTATGAATTAAATAAATAAAACTGTTATAGCCTAACATGATCGCCCCTATGTCTAACCTCTTATATATAATTAAATTTGGCACTTTTAAATATTTTAATATAGTGCAGGGAGCAAATTTGTCTAAAAATAAAAAAAAAATTATTTTTTTGAATTTTTTAAAAAAAGTTATTTGTCGGTGACTTTTGAGTTCAAATATTTATAAAGAATATTTAGGAGTATATTTTAGCAATTTTTCAAGAAATTTAAAAAAATGCTTTTTTAGTTATTTTAAACTGAATATTCTTTATAAAATTGTAAAATTTTAAAATATTTTTTTTAAGATATAAAACACATGCAAGATAGCCCTTATTGTCTTCTTCAAAATAAAAAAAAATAAGTCTCTAGCTAAAATACTTTTTGACTTATAACCTCCCAAAGTTGCATCAAATGTGAAAATTCACCTTGCAATTTTTTTTCTTTTGTCCCTTATCTCCGTCAAAAATCGTTTCCGGTCAAAAAAAATTTCCAGATTATGAGATACCCTTAGATACTAACTCCATGCAAAATTTCAGCCAAATCAAAAGGGGTACCCTTCCCGGACTTTGAGGTGGAATTGACCATATCCATTTTTCTGAGAGCCTTGGCCTTAACCTAGGTCACCAGCACGTGTTAAATCTCAGTTAACTCTGGGGGATCTGCTGTAGAGTTAAATGTGACAAAGCCCTAACGTGTAAGCCGTCCTCTATTGTAGAAGGTCTGGAGAAAACTCCTATACCAGGTTTTTTCAAATATAATTAACTGCCCGGGGCACAAAAGGTTAAAAATAGTGTAAAATTTAAATTTGAAATTTTTAAAACTTTGAAGAAACGAAGTCCTGAAACCGTATTTGACCCCGACAAAATAGATCTACCCTCTAAAAAGAAAAAACTCACATTAATCTTAAATGTAGCGAAATCCCCCAAGATATTTTAAAAGTTACGGTCAGATTTAACTACAGTAATTACCCCTAATTATAACCTAAAATCATCTATGTTATTAATCCCTACATTAAAAATTAGTCATTATTATACGAGATAAGCTGACTTCAAATATTCATTAAATTTTTATTACTTTTTTATTTATTAACGTTTCCCGATCGATATTATGCCTTTTTTTATTACTTTTAACTTATATTTAGATAGTACAACATTTTTAAAAATATTTACAAGCTTTTATTGCCTCTACAAACCCTTAGAAAATATGGCTTATACAACAGAGGTCAACAAATTTTTGAGAGTTATGAGCTAACTACGGAGATTAAACCTGCCATCTTAGGGAATTTCAAATTCGTTTACCTTTTTTTCAAATAAAACTCAGTTAGTCACCTATAAGCATTGAGAATTTCAGTAAAGATGTAAAAAAAAACTAAAACAATTTAAAAACAAAAATATATTGTATTTTTTTTTTTTGCATTTTCACATCATGTTAAAGTGTTAAATCCAAACTTCAAATAATATTGTTATTTAAAACTGATATTATAGTGATGTATTTAAGTTTAGACACTATCTAAATGCTGATGTATGTGACCTTAATATAAAAAATTTTATTTCTCATTATTTGAGATGATAAATATAAGTTACAAGGGAATTTTATGTGAAAAAAAATTCTTAAATTATTTCTTTTTTTTATAGTATTCTCTAAGTCGCATAATCTATTTAAAAAGTCAATTTTTTGATATGAACTAATCGGATCTAAGGAGCTGAAGGCGGAAGAAACAAATAAAAAAAAGATAAATATATATGAGATAAGGCCATCATTTGGATGCATGCTTTTATGTTTTCATAAATTTTATATTTGTTTACCCGTTTAATTCAAATAATTAAACAAGAATTAAAAAACTTTTTGGCTCGGCAATCTAATTTTTTATTTAATTTCACAAATATCTTTTATATTAATAACACTGGACAACAAAATTTGGACGACCCTAAGCATCATTTATGGCAACTATGGTTTTTGGTCAAGTTTTTGGCGCTGATCACGAATATGAAATCAGAATTTTAGCCAATGCCTCAGATTATTCGTTATTCGGTGTCAAAGTTGAGATTTTAAATTTTTGGGGTATTTTGGGCTTCTATATCATAAAACCTATGGGTAGTAACAAAAGTTTAAAAATATATTTAGTTAACGAAAACATTCATTATTAACGTAAGGGGTTTAAATTTGTTTTAAATATTTTTTTTTTTTTATTTTTTTCATTTGTGTAAAATTAGTGGTTATCGTCATAAACTCCGTTTTTTGATCCTAAATAACTTGAAAGTAAATTGCTAAAAATTTTATGTAATAATCTTTTTTAGATATGTTTTTTTATAAGGAATTTGAATATGCCAAAAGATTTTTTGTAGAATTAATAGTAAAAGAAATTTTGTAATTTTTTTTCTGAACTTTGGACGCGGTTTAAAAAAAATTGGAGGCATTGGAAAAAAACTAAACCCGGGATCGTTATCGCAAGAAAATTCTCTACAAAACCCTCAAAAAATCGTTTATGTTTTTTTTTTTTTTGTTGTCCAGTGTAATCAACATTGCTCCCAACCCCAAATGGCAACCATCATTAAAGTAATTTAACATATAAAAATTTATATTAAGCTTCCCAAAAATTTTTAATTTGACTTTAAGTGTTCTTGGCGTTTAATAAAACTTTTTTTACCCGACCTAATTTTATTCTATTTTAGCAGAGTTATCTGTTTTTGCTTATCGTTCAACTGTGACCGAGTAGCGAAATATTTATATTTTCAATGTTAAAAACTAAATGCGAAAACAAAACATTTAATTCTCTATATTCATTTGTATGTCCTATCAAGGCTGAACAACAATGAAGGGTAATTTTTTCTTTATTTTATTAAACATTATTTTTTTACATTCAAGGACATAACAAGGCTGTCGTATTAAAATAAAGTGTCAGTGCTTAATGCAGCCCTAATATTTGGCAACTAACAAGATTTTTAAAACATAGCAATAGAGGGGAAAACTAGTTTTAAGTTATATATTCTTAAGCCTCTTAATTAATTATATGCCTCAAAATCCCAAAATGTAGGGGGGGGGGGGAGTTTAAAAGTTATAATTAGTTTATCTATTTTGTTAACAAGTTGTAAATTTTGGACATTTTGCTCACGTCCTAAAGTTGCATTTGAATTTATTAAGAAATGCACTCTGGTATATTGTGAAATATAGTTTGATTATAAGAAAAATTAAAAAAATCTTAAAAATAACCTTCATGCTAGCTCAAGTTTACTCCTATTTTAATTTAAATAATACGTAACATACCGTTTTTACGGTGAATTAGGAGTGTCCCCATTTCTGAGTAGCAATTGAGGGGAGGATATTCTACACAAAACATATCATCTGGCTCGTACATCCCCATAAATCGACATCTCGTAGGATTCACGATTTTGACGGCAAATTCTTTAACACCCGGCGCTTTGACAGTTTTGTCTGGTCATTATAATGTTAACATATAGTTTTATTAATAATATTAAGGGGAAGGTAAAACAAGTCTAATCGGTGTATAATAACTTGTGTAAAAAGACTTTACACGTTAAATTTACACCGAAAGAGTATCACACGAGATTTTACACTGAAATTAACGTTTTTCAGTAGGGGTATTTATTAGATTATTATTCCGGAGAGTGCGGCGTCATTTCATATGTTATGGTAATGGCGGAGAGATGCACTTAATCATATTGACCCTAGGGGTTATGACCGTTGCATAGCAATTTCAATGCTCCTTTGCTCCTCCCTCAAAAAAGAGTTTTCTTATATAACGTTTTATGAGGATTTCAAATTATAAATTTTCAAACTTGTTTTGTTTTTTAATATATGCGTTTAAAAAAATTTTAATGACTCACCAAACGAGAGACTATGGACAATAGCAAAGTTATTGTTTATATTCGCTACTAATTAAAATTTAATTATTTATTTGCGAAATTTAATTTAAAGGGCATACATATTTTCTATATTATGATTTATGTTATATTACTATAGTTTCAATGTTAGTTAAAAAATGTTAATATAAATAGATAAATTATGAGTAAAAAAATAAAGCCAAGCAGTGTGCGATGAGCAGTAGTCGGCTCATAAGCAAGCCTGTGTCGAATTCCTGTAACATTTTTTATGATTTATTTTTTAATTTACTTAAAATACCCATATAAGTCAGGCCATTTGTGCACTTATTTCTAACAGATATTTATGCCGGTTGTTTATTTTTTGTTATATTTTGTTGTTTCTTTCCATCCACACTAAGTCATTGACTTGGGCCGGGCCGAAAATTTTTGATGCTTTGCCTATTTTTTTACGCTATAATTATGGCTAAAAATGGTTAGATAAGTAGATTTATGGACGTCCAGACAATATTAATTTCATATTCTTATATAATTTTTTATAAATGATTACTTTAAATCAAAAGATGCTCTTAATATTAATAATTCTAATAAAGCTTTATTTGTTGTTTGTTAGTAATATTCATCGGGCCTATATTTAATAGGCTTCTTATAACATCGGGCCGGGCTAAAAATAAAAATTATTTTAGGCCGGGCCGGGTCACACGTAAAAAAATTTTCGGGCGGGGTGGGCCTCATAAATACGGCTTGTTGAAAACACTAGTTTTAAGTGCCGGGCACTATAGAAAACCAAGCTAATTCACATTATTATATATTTTTTGTCAAATTTTTATTTAAATCTTCTGTTTTTTTTTTATTTATTTCTAATATCTATTTTTTTAAATATATACTTACAAAGATATTATTATTTTAAATAATTTTTAATATAAAAAAATAATACGCTATCTATAATTTAAATTTTTTTAGATAAAGTATAAATATATTTTATGGCTTCATTTATAAAATTTTGTTAAATAGCAATTCCTAAAACAGTTTTTTGTAACTAGCAGAATGGTCAAGCAGTCAAATAATGGTTGAACTCTAAAATTGTGTCATTATGGTATATATTCTATGTTAAATATATTTATGTTTTTTTTTATTGCTTATATTATTTACTAAAGAAATATTATAAATAAATTAAAGATTTTATTTATATTTTTATTATAATATCAAATGCAATATATTCAAATCATATATGTAATATACAACAAGAAATGCATTTAATTCAAGCGTGATGTAGCAACAAAAAATTGTTTGAAAAACTTAGAAAAAATAACAGCCAATGGTAAATTGGTTTACGAGTTAAAATGCCATAATATATTTAACAATATAATCGATTATTATAATTTATTAATTTATATTACACAAGAAATTTCAATGTCAAAAAAAAAATAAGTTTATGAAAGTATACATCCCCATGATGGACTTATCTTATATAGATTTCTTTTTTGCGAAGTTTCTTCCGCCTTGGGCTCCTTAGATCCGCATATTTAAAAAATGGCTTTTTTTGATCAAATTGACAGATTTTGCGACCTCGAGAATACCCTAAATAATTAAGAATTTTTTTTTTCATATAAAAATTCCTTGTAACTTATATTTATAATCTCAAATAATGAGAAATAAAATTACGTGCATGTTTATAGCACAGTCGAAGCCAATGTAACATACGTATTCTTTTGCGTGCGTTTAGCACTTTAAACACCTAAACGGCAGCAGATATTAAGGTAATTTTAAGCTAAGCATCCAGTGCAATACATGCTTTCAGTGTAATTCATTCAAAATAGCGTTTGAGTCAAATTGTTTAAAATTTATAATATAGGGTCCTTCTATAAAAAGGCATGGTTAGGTTAATAAGAATAGTAGTAGGGGTTAGAGAATACAACCAGCTGTTGTTGTACCATTCCTTAGTCCCAGAAAATCTACGACCAATATCATTCACGCAAATCCAACAAAGAGTTATTCCCGATTCATCGAATGGTAAGTAGGCTACGAGTTCAGCCTATTGACGAATATTAAAGCATCGTCTTTAAGCATATCTCTGTTGTCCCGAAATTGAATGATATTTCCAACATCGTTGACATTAATCGGGATAAACACGGCTCAAGATTTTTAATTAATATTTGACGTTTAAAAAAATCTACTCGCAAATTTTATTTTCCAAAATTTTCTTTGTTTGACGTCGACAGCGCCATTATTATAAATTGTTTTTTTAATTGAATTGAATTTATTATCATTATAAATATTTGTATTCTATAGATTCACATTAAATTAGGGGTACGAATATTCCTTATTGCACATATTAAAAAACAAACAAACTCTTTTTTCTTTTTTTTTTTCACTTAATTACATTTACTTATCACGCTCGTTGCGCTAAGGCGAATGGGCTCTTACGATAGTGTTCAGACTGGATGAATAAATTAGACATGATTGATGAATGATAAATGATTAAAAGTTTTGATATCAGATTCATATTTAAGATATTGGATTATTAATACTATAACAAGTGAACAAGCCTAATATAATATACCGGAAGTTAAAATTAGCAATTTTTAAAATAATTATTTGTTTAAAATTTTAATAAATTATTTAACATTGAAATTACATTTACCATAATGAGAATTTCAAAGTTTAAAAGTGCCATTGTTGTACACAATTCGCAGATTAAATAGGATATGTATATGATGTAATATTATGTACCAAATGTATAATGTAACTCCATACGTTGCTATGTATCGTTGTTTTTAATATTAATGTAATAGTGAATTGAAACTTAGTTTGTCTAAGATTGTTTTTATTTCCATTTCAGATATTTTACCTTATATAATTTCAAATTAATTGTAAATTATTAAAAGCAACTCTATATTTTAAATAAATAATTAGCATCAGACTAAGGTGATATAAAAATTTAGAAGATTTTTAGCAAAATCTGCGTACCAGCCTTTTTTTTATCTGCACTTTTGCTCTTGCAACTGAATATATTTTACTAGCCATACTTCGCGCTAATAATGTTGTATGCACATGCTATTTTCGTTATGGTTGATTGAATTTTCTTTGTTAAATAAAATCACATATTATTGTTCTGTACTCTAATAAATTAATAAAAATATTTGAATCGAATATTCCAAATATTCGTACCCCAGACAAAGGAATTAGAAGTCGGATCAATATTATTCTTCGTTATTCGCAAAAAAACTGTATGCAACACTTATTTGTTATATGTTTTTTGTGCTATTTTAAATTATATTTCTGCTACAATTTATTAGGCTTAAGATTGTTAAATATTTTATTTTATCCTTGCAAGAAGTTATTCGATCCACCGCCAATGCTGGACATCGGTTATTAATTTTGATTACAAATTTATGATTTTAATTTCTTTAATCGCACTGTATTTTAGACTTTATCGCATTAACGGCAAAATTTTAAGATTACAAACAAGTATTAGAACCCCTAGGAAACAATATGAAAGACTTACACCGACATACGTACTTCACGATATAACTTCAGGCGTAGTCCCGGTAAAGATTACTGTCAAGACAAGGATTACGCACCCGTAAGAAATTATTGGGGGCATAATTACCGCGGAAGGGAGTAAAATAATGATTACACTGGATCCTTCCCTACGTATAGTAGGTGGTGGAAGAGTTTATACGTAATAGAGATAGACGTCATTGGTGACTATCACCAGGTGACGCAAATTTAATGAATAATAATTCTTTAGTTAGTAATAGTAGCTAAGAATTTAATTTAAATAATAGTATTAAATAATAATATAAATTTTCAGAATGTACTTTGAAATAGTAATTTTTGTAATAATATTAATTTGAACCATAATAACAATAATAATACTAATGTTTATAATATGAATGTTTGCAATAATATAAACAATAATATAAGCGATAATAGAGCCACAGTTATAATGATAATAAGTTGCGGATATGTCCACCTTGCGTACTTATCCTTAACAACTGACCTATATGCTCCTATGAGCCTTAGGATTAATAAAAATCTGATCTCTTGGCTTTTCGACATGGGGGCCGCTGTTTTATTATGAATAGTTAGGAAGGTGTGGCCAGAGGCAATACTTTGCTCGATTTGGTTAGACCTAGATCAGTTGAATGAAGATAAAGTTTCTATTTTGAAACATATCTTTAATTTAACCGTTCGGGTAAAACATTTGAGCTCACGTTATTTGTGACCAGGCACAATTCCGGACCCCTTTTGGGGGGCGGCCCCCAAAAGTTTTTGATTGCCCCCCCCCCCCTAAATACGTATAAGAATTTTATTTGCCCTTCCACCCCCATAAAATTAAAATTTGCTCCCCCAAAAATATCTAAAAATTATTATTTTAAAAATATTTACTTTTTTTAAAAATGTTTTCATTCATATCAACACTTCTAATCCGCTAAAGAGATCTAACTAACACAGAAATTATTTCTGTTGTTATAAAATATATAGATGATGTTACAGAGCTGTATATTTGTGAAAGCAATTCATAAATCTGATGCCAAAGAAATTTCCTCACTTAACAATCTTTTAAAATATAATCTAGAACCAAAGAACCTAACAATGCTTCGATGGGGCGAACCTAATGTCCGGGGAAAAAGGTGGTGTTCAAGTATAAGCAAAATAGCTGGACACCAAGTCTCGTATATTCACTGCTTTAACCACCGATTACATCTTGTAAAAGATTGTCTTGAAATTTTAATTGAAGGAAAAAATTTTTTTGATATTTTTTCTTCCCTTGATAAATTTTTCCAACATTATGCAATCAAGGAAGTAAGTGAATGCGGGACCATACCCGGGCTGTTGCCCCATCGGTGGTGTGGTCATTACGACGCCTTTGTTTAAAAAAAATTTACATAAAAATATTTAAACTCTTTTAAAAATTAAAAATAAAAAAGTTTTTATATCTTCAGGTCACAGGGCCGAAGCTTCGGGGTTTTTTGACCATATTTATAATCAACAATTTATTTTTTTGTATATATCATTTGAAAAATTATTTTATTTATTAAAAATAAGACTGGTCGACAAATTATGACTTCATATCTTAGACCAACAACCTGAAAAATGTTTCTAGTGCAGTTTTTTCTGCTGATTATCAAGGTTTTTTCCGTTTTTTCCTACCTGATCTGGTTTTTATTTTATTCGATGTTAAAGTTGCCAAAATGTGCATTTTTGGCACATTTTGACCTTAATTTACACCATTAAAAAATTATAAATTATATTAACTTTTTATATTAAAATAAAGCTTAAATTTTTATCTATTCAAATATATAATTATTTTTTTTTATGTATTTGACTTTTTTAAAAAAACGAAATTTAAAAACCTACCTTATTTTATTTTATTTAATTTCTAGACCCATTGACGCCTTCGATGCTGCTTATGCATCGCTTCTTTCTCTCTCTCTCTCTCTCTCTCTCTCTCTCTCTCTCTCTCTCTCTCTCTCTCTCTCTCTCTCTCTCTCTCTCTCTCTCTCTCTCTCTCTCTCTCTCTCTCTCTCTCTCTCTCTCTCTCTCTCTCTCTCTCTCTCTCTCTCTCTCTCTCTCTCTCTCTCTCTCTCTCTCTCTCTCTCTCTCTCTCTCTCTCTCTCTCTCTCTCTCTCTCTCTCTCTCTCTCTCTCTCTCTCTCTCTCTCTCTCTCTCTCTCTCTCTCTCTCTCTCTCTCTCTCTCTCTCTCTCTCTCTCTCTCTCTCTCTCTCTCTCTCTCTCTCTCTCTCTCTCTCTCTCTCTCTCTCTCTCTCTCTCTCTCTCTCTCTCTCTCTCTTTATTTTTTGTTATAGTGTATGTGTTAAGTTTTCTGTTTGATTCAATTTCTTTCTATTTTATAAAGTTAGTTTGGTTCTTTTTTGGGTTAAATTTCATTTTTGGTTAACTTTTGTGGTATATTTAAGCCTACAAAGTGACGGAAAAAATTTTTTAGTATTTTTTTGTTTCAATTATTTTTAATTGAGTCATTTAAATTCGTTTAATAGTTTTTAGTTTAATTGTTTTTATTTCGATAAAATTATAATACATCAGCTGGTTTAGTTTAAAATCCAAAAGCTATGAAAATTGTATTCGTTTAGATGTGTAAAAAAGAGTTAATTGCAATTGTTTAGCCCCCGCCCCCTTAACTGTGCAAAACAAGTGTATTTGCTCACGTCTCTTTCATCAGTTTAAACAATTAAACTTTGTATAAGTGCCCTCAACGGGTCGAAACCAGTATTAAAAGTTTTTACATTTGAACCAGCCCGAAACAAAAATGTTTTTAGCCTGGACTGACGTTTTTATGCCCTACATAAATATCGAATTATTTAAATAAATTTCGAAACTTGGAATTTAGTACCAGATGCCTGGCGGCAAAAATTTTTTTTACTGCCACCCCAAGAGTTTTTTTTGCCACCCTGGAGAAAACTAGAATCGGGCCTGCTTTGAAATTACCCTGAAATCTCATTTTTTATAAATTTTCTATATAAATGTTAATATTTCGCGGGCACTAATAAATACCTTAATACCGAAAAAATCATATAAATTCTGGCTTTGTTTAAGCCTAATCATTCAGAACTAGATACTAAGACTTTTGAATTTTAATGTAAAAAACCCTTTTTTTACTCAATGGTGGTCGAATTGAGCCCAAACACTTAATGTGACTAAGGCTTTTTTTATTTATTGGACATTTGTGATCAGTTGTTTTTATTTACAATGAATTATATTTTATATAAAACTAACAGTAACATTTATATCAAACTAAGTATAATATCTAATTAAAAAAGGAATTTTTTAAAGAATATGAATGAAGAAAAATATGTTTGGGTAGAAATTTTTAAACAAATAAATAAAGATATAAAGAGTGAGAGAGAGAGAAAGAAAGAAGCGATGCATAAGCAGCATCGAAGGCGTCAATGGGTCTAGAAATTAAATAAAATAAAATAAGGTAGATTTTTAAATTTCGTTTTTTTTTAAAAAGTAAAATACATTAAAAAAATATAATTATATATTTGAATAGATAAAAATTTAAGCTTTTTTTTAATATAAAAAGTTAATATAATTTATTATTTTTTAATGGTGTAAATTAAGGTCAAAATGTGCCAAAAATGCACATTTTGGCAACTTTAACACCGAATAAAATAAAAACCAGATCAGGTAGGAAAAAACGGAAAAAACCATGATGTTCAGCAAAAAAAAACTGCACTAGAAACATTTTTCAGGTTGTTGGTCTAAAATTCTTGTCGACCAGTGTAATTAAAGATCAATTTCAATGCAAAACGGTATCTAAAACTTTTGATTTAATACACCATTGTTTGTTAAAAATTAAACAGTTAAGAAATACAAATACACTTACAGATTTATTTAAAAACTGTTTTAATATAAATATTTTTTTAAATGATATTTTATTTATAGAAAAAAAAAAAACTAAACCTAAAAATTTTTCTGATTTTTATTTATTGGAAAAGCAAAATCGGGCCTGTTTGTGACATCATTAAACACATTACTGATTATGGGGTGGAGCTGGATCAAGTTTTTAGCTCCAGTCTACAATTGGTGGAATCTTTGGGGATGTGTTAATAACATTAAGCTTAGCTGGTTTCTTTAACCGGGACAGATAATAAAACTCACAATGTCAAATGGCCCGCAGGTTTACTATAAAAGTATCCATTTTTAATTAATTTGCCATTATTTTTCAGAGGGGTTAGGTAAGCTTAATAATCAAAGGATAAAAATTTATTTTAAACCTTTTACGGTACCAAAATTTTTACCTTCCCGTAGAGTTTTTCGCTTGGTACGATAAAGTCATAACTTGCCTAAAGGATTGGTCGAAGCAGGACATAATAAAACCTCTGGATTTTAGTTCTTGGCGACACCTCTGGTGCCCGTTCGCAAGACTAAGCAAGGTTAGAGTTTGCCTGGACTTCAGACTAACTCTTAATCCAAATGTAGTTGAAGTTAAATATCCCTTACCCCGTTTGGAGGAAATTTTGGCAAGAATTGGTGCTACTGTACTTTTGAAGATCGATTTTGCGAATGAATATTTGCAATTAGAGATTGAAGAAGATACCTTACCACTTCTTACCGTTGATACTCCTATACATATTTTCTTTCAAACTACTTTCCTTTGGAATGAGTATATCCGCACCAATTTTTTAGCGTACGATGGCTACAATTTTTCAGGACTTGCCTGGTGAATTCTATTACTTGGATGACGTATTAGTCATAGGACACAATCAGGTAGATAGAACATGATAAAAGGTTGAAATTAGTACTTCAACGTATCATGGATAGGGGACTAAAGGTTGGTTTAGAAAAATGTCAATTTAATCTCAAATAAGTACCTTGGTCGATTAACGCCAAAGGCGTGAGTCTGTTGGTAAATAAAGTAGAGGCAATTTTAAAAATGCGTCCTGAATCTAAGAAGGAATTACTATCTTTGGGTTCGGTTGGCTATTATAGGAAATTCATTCATGCATATGCTTCTAAAACTAGTGGACTTTATGAAATGATTAAGGATGTAAGTTTTAATTGGAATTTGAAGGCACAAGCATTCGAAATTCTCAAAAAAAAACTTACTTCTACACTAATTTTGACTTGTTATGACCCTGAAAGACCAATATCACTGGCAGTAGACGCTTCCAAAGTGAGATTAGGAGGAGTTCTCTTACAGAATACGTTAATCTGTGATCAAAAAAAAGCTTTAGCCATGGTTATAATAAATTGGAATTTCTAATTTGTAGACGTTTCACTTTTTATTCGGACCATAAACCGTTGGTGCAGCCTTTCAAAAAGGAAAATTGTGAAGATTGTTATCTTCAAAACTTCAACGGTGGCAATTGCTACTAGATAGTTTTGATGTGACGCTTGAGTATCGTGAAGGTAGTAATAACTGTTTACCTGACATTTTATCTCGCCTGACTGTAGGTGGGGTCAATATGTCTAACACGGTTGATACTGTCAACATGGTACGATCGGCTTTTGAATTTGCAACCTTGGACTCGAATTAGACGGTGAGTTGATAAAGCTGGGACACAAAATAATAATTCCTGAAGCTTTGCGCGTGCGAACAGTTACACGCAGGGCATCATGGATTATTTAAAATAAAAGGCTCTAGAGGTTATGTGTGGTGGCCTGAGATAGGTTTAGAGCTGTATCATAGAGCTTGTGAAGTTTGCTCGAGAATGGCTATACCTAGACATGATCGGTCCTACACTTGGTCACTGGCTGAGGAACCTTGGGCACGCATTCGAATTTCTTTGAGCTGGACACAAAATTTTATTTAAATTTTGGACGCGTTTCTAGTTGGATCGAATACCGCAAGGTATCTAAGGTCTCAACCGGTTTTGCGACGGCGGTCTTAAAGGAATTGTTTGGCCTATTTAGTGTCCCTAAGATGATCGTTTCAGACAATGGCACGGTATTTACTTTGAGCGAATTTACCGGGTTTTGTGAGAGAGTTGGTATTGAGCTTCGACTCACACCTCCTTACCATCCTAGTTCAAATGGGTTGGCGGAGAGATCAGTTTGAATAGTATAACGCTGGCTCAAGTTATGGCTTTACAAACTATAACCACAATTTGAGTCTTGGAAAGACCTCTGCTATAGCAGAAGGCTTCTATGTAGAACCAAGATTACCATTGGCTAATTTTCTGGCTGAAAAGTCTAGCCCAGGTACTCACAATAATAGCTTTCACATCCGACAATTAGTATGGAATCGATCTTTTGGTTCTGGCCCAGGTTGGTTGGAAGCTAAGGTAATTGAACTCATAGGAAATCGCTTGGTTCGAGTCCAAGTTATGGATGGTTTTGAGTGTCGTAGACACGTAGAACAAGTTTGGACCCAGTGGTATAAACGATACGATTGTCTGAGGTAAAACAATTACATCTAAATAATTATTATATGTATATATCTCTTTTTTGTAATAGACGCATGGAGTACATTAATTACGGCCTGAGAATGGTTTTTCCCACCCAAGGAACGAAAGTTCCTGGTGACTGTTCGGACGGATGGATGGCTTTGGAGACGGTCACGTCAGGCGACGGTTGCAACAATAAATTGCAAGAAATAATGGTGAGGTTATCAGCCGACAAAAAGAAAGGGAAGAAGAAGAAGAAGCCTTTGCAATAAAAGTTAAAGTTTGGGGATGGTATGAGCCACAAAAGGTTTCACCTTCGGTAGCAAGTTGCAGGGAGTTTTCAAAAGTTAAGTCCTACCCAGGCTTGTTTTCGGCCAACTGCGGTTCTTTTGTCCTGGGAATTATTATAGGCAGATCTAATGGGAGACCGAGGGTTGGAATGGAATTTCAGGATTGTAAGGATTTCTAATCTTTGCAGTCTTCTAATTTTTTTTGGTCGGTGTAGGTTTGCGTACCCTTTTATCTGCACTTTAGCTCTTGCCTAACTGAATATTACTGGCCATTTTACTTCGCGCTAAAATAATATTGTATGCACATGTTCGTTATAGTTGATTGAATTTTCTTTGTTTAATAAAATCACAAATTATTGGTCTGTACTCTAAGAAACCGCTCTCCCTGCTCCCCAACTCATTTTTTATCCGACAGAGGATTAAATTTTTTTTTAACCAAGAGAAGATTTAAATATTTTCTAAGATTAAAGAAATACGGCATTGCTATATTTTTTTCTATGTTTTGTTTTTCCCAATTGTGAAAAAATTAGGAAGCTAGAAAAGGGGAGAGGTGAGGGGGGTATTTCTAGTTTTATGGCTTAATATTTCCATCTTAGACCTATTTTGAATATGCCTGCCCTACACACTTTTGGGCAGTTTAAATTTAATAAAGAGTTGTTTGACCATACTTGCCTCTCTCAATATTTAAGGATTGAATTGTTAAAAATCGAGGAAAGACGGCTGCATGCGCAACGTTTAATAATTTTTCCTGATCTGTAATATATTCTATTTTCATGGGGTCCAATATTTTAATATATATAGGTCAACAAATATCAATGTTAGATAAAATAATTTATACATAAGCATACTTCCCCATCATAATCTTATTTCATACATATTTTCGTTTTTCGTAGTTTCTTCCGCCTTTGGCTCCATATCAAAAAATGGTTTTTGACCAAATTGACAGTTGCGATTTCAAAAATACCCTAAAAAAAACACAAGAATCTTTAATACAAAAATCCCTTGTAACTTTATTTATTATTTCAAATAATGAGAAATAAAAATTTTTAGTATATCATGCAAGCTCTTACATCAGCATAAATAATACAGAACATTCCGCGTCCAAATTTAAATACGACACAATATGTTGTCGGCTTTTCATATCATTTAAAGCTTGATTTTAACAGTTTAGCTATTGTGAATATGCAAAGAAAATATAAACTTATTTTTGTTTTTGAATCTTTTTTGTTTTTTTTTTGCATTTTATTTTAATTTTTAATGTTTATAGCTTAATCACTAAGTTTGATAAGAAAAAACGGTAAACGGATTTGAATATTCTTAAGATGAAACGTTTGATCTCTATGGTTAGCTCATAACTTTCAAAAATTTGTTGACCTGTGTAAAGAACGAGATTTTTGGATTAGCAATATTAAGCATCTCAAAATAGAATAAATTAGACAATTATACAAATCAGGAACCTGAATAATTAGATGAAAGAATTTTAAATATTCAAAATTCTAACTTTTATACCCATGAAACCCGTGGGGCTAGCTATCAACCAAACGTAAACTTTTCTTCATAATTAACTAAACTTTAAAGTTTTTTTAACCCCTTTAAGTTTTTTTCGCAACTATAAAAGCCTGCTTTGAGGCAGCGACTTGCCAGTTATTATAATTCTTTTTCCCAACAAATCAACTCTCACTAGACTTCTTAGCTCTTTTAAAAAAATTTAAAAAACGCACTTAAATTTGTTGACTTGGTATAAATGATAAATTAGAGTGCGCGATTCAATATTAGGTTATCGGCCCGATAGAGTTTAATTCACCCCTTGTGGTACAATGGTAGAAGTGTGATATTTTAAAGGCAGTTTTTACCGCAAATAACCCATCACATATTGCTTTGCGAATTTCACTAAAAAGTTACGATTATTATGAAATCAAAAACTCTATATATTTGCTACATAGACAAGCCTCATAAGTCTATATATATAATGTGGTGTACATTTTGCCTTGTCTATCTTTTTTTAATATTATGTAACAGAGGTCAACAAATATATGAGTATGAGCTAATTACATCAAACCTGCCATCTTAAGGATTTTCAAATCCGTTTACAGTTTTTTTAATCAAACTTAGTAAGTCAGCCATAAAAATTAATAGAAAAAATGTCAAAAAAAAAAGATTAAAAAACAAAAATAAATTGAAATTTTTTGCATATTTACAACAACTGTTAAATTTAAACTTCAAAATATTTTGATTTAAAACCGGTAATATATCGTGTCTTATTTAAGTTTGGACGCGAAATATTCTGTTGCTGATGTGAGGGTGATATACTAATTTTTTTTTTTATTTAATATGATAAATTTAAGTTATAAGGAATTTTTATTGAAAAAAAGATATTCGATTTTTTTTATTTTTGGGTATTCTCGAGGTCGCAAAACTATTTATTCGATATAAACGCATCTAAGAAGCCGATGGCGGAAGAAACTACGAAAAACGTAAAATATGTATGAGATAAGGCCATCGTATGTATACTTTAATGTTATAACCTTATTATTTGTGACATTGATATTTATTGACCTGTGTAAAAAATTAAATGTTATTAAGGGCACGTGCAAAGTTAGTTATTTTCGTAAAATTCAAAATTTGAAAAATTTTATTTTGTAATAAAACGCAACTTTTAAAAAAGTTGCTAAATTTAGTTTATGCACATAAAATGCATTTTCTGAAATAAAAATTTTAAAAAAATTTTGAAAAAAAATAAAATTTTTAAAATTTTTAGAATTTTTAAAATTTTACGAAATTAAAACTCACTTTGCAGGTGCCCTAAAGTAAAAAGAAAATACCGTGTGTTTTAGAACCAAAAACTCTTGTTCCCCTCTCTGAGGGGAAACCTTTATTTTGGGATTTCACCAGTGTTGATCCTCTGGCCCCTTCAAACTATAATTTTTATCCAATTTTGAATGCCGAAATTTTTAAGACAAGAAAATATTGTTTTTAAAATACCGATAATATTTTTATACCAATTGTTGCCACAACCTCTGGATCATTTGGTCCTGAAGCCTTGAAAATTTTCAAACAAATTGGTAAACTAATTAAAAATAATATTTCACCGAGTTTTAGCATAAGGCAAAAAATTTCCATAGAAATTTTAAAAAATAATTATTTTCTTTTTAAATATACATGGCCGGAAGACTCTAAAATTTAGTAAATATAATATTTTTATTATTTTTTTTAATTTATTTTAATTACTTCTTTCATATATTACATTTAATATACGACCTGTTTATAATTTATTAATTATATTTAACATTGTTAATTTGATTGTAATATATTAATGCTGGAAGTCTTATAAATAAAATCTTTTTAATAAAAAAAAATTAGTGGAATTAATAGAAGGGTGTTACGACTGGATACATATGAATTTAATTGTCCGTGTTGTAAATTACTAGCTGATGACCCAATTGCTCATATATTATTCGCAGCTCAGCTCTGCATGAATTTAAATGCTACATGCACGAATTACTATTTTTAAATGTGATAAACATATTGGCAAAAATTTTACGGCTTTCTGAGCTTCAAATTATAAATATTTAAATATTGTCATTTTTCTTAAATCTAGCTCCTGGCTAGGAAATTTGCCTAGTATCCGACAGGGCAACTCTATACCCTCGACAAGTATGCCGTCTCTAAACAGATATAGGGCATGGGGCATTGTTTTAGCAGGTAACAAAAAATTTAAAGTACTACATTAATGCCAAGATATTCCAAAAACTTGAAATACAACTTTTCAAAATTATTAAACACTGCTTTTACCTATATGTTTTGAAAAGGCTTGGGAAAAGAACCAGCCTTAAAAAAAAATATTTTAAAGGCTTTTTTTATTGAAAAAGCTTACATGTAAAGGCCCAAAAATAATAATTATATACAATATTTTGCATAAAAAATGCCCACTTTTTTCTAACAAAAAAGGGGCTTTTTATTTAAAAGGCCTTCCTTGTCTTTATATAATAGTCAAACTTATTCTTTCGTTTTTATTAAGGAAAAATGAGAGTTTCAGCTTTAATCAAGAAAATATTTATTAAATGTAAGAAGATCTTATTTTGTATCTTTCTATAATGGGTCAAATTAAATTTTTTAACTAGAGTGGTGAGCAAAATAAAAATAATGAACAAAGAATAAATTATAATTGAATAGAATTTCTAGATGTTATATAACAATACCTTTTTTTAAAAAACATATTTAAAAGGGCTTAATTACACAGGTCAACAATTACCAAAAAATAAATGTATTAAAATATACAAAAGTGCAATACCATAATTGCCATATCTCCTTATTTTTTGTATTAGTTTCTTCCGCCTTCAGCTCCTTAGATCCGTCCATAATGAAAAAAGCCTTTTTTGACCAAATTGACAGATCTTAATATACCCTAAAAATATTTAAGAATTTTTTTTTCATTTAAATATTCCTTGTAACTTATATTTATCGTCACAAATTATATTAATATATCAAGCTCTTACATCAGCGTTTAGATAACACAAAATTTGCGTCCAAACTTAAATTCGATACGATATATTATCGATTTTTAATAGATACATTAATTGAAGTTTGAATTTAACAGTTTAGCTGTTGTGAATATGCAAAAAAATTCAATTTATTTTTGTTTTTGAATTTTTTTTGTTTTTTTTTACCTTTTTTTCTAAAATTGTTAATATTTATAGCTGACTAACTAAGTTTGATTAGAAATTACGGGATTTATAAATCCCTAAGATAGCAGGTTTGATCTTTGTAACTCACAATTCTCATAAATTTGTTGATTTGTTATATGAAAACCTTCAAGGCAATTAAAGTTATAAATATTTATTCTCCAATGATTTAATGTAATTCTTTTGTAATAGTAAAATAAAATTACTTTCCATTAATTAAAAAGCCTAATTCTTTTTTGTTAATTAAGATATTAATATTGTGTGATATAATTTTTAATTTACTATTTAAGATAGTTTGAGAGGGTTTTATTTTTTATTTAGAAATCTTTAACAAATTTATGTTTAAGACCAACATCATAAATAACTTTGTATCAGTTTTGCTTTCTGTACCACAACGCTTAGGTTTTATCAAAAGTATATTAAAATCCCTTGTAACTTATATTTTCAATCACAAATAATGGAAATTTTTTTTATTAATATATCAAGCTCATACATCGGCATTTTGATAATACTAAATATTTCGCGTCCAAACTTAAATACGACACGATTTATTGGTTTTCAATAAAAATATTATTTGAAGTTTAAATTTAACAGTTTAACTATTGTGAATATGCAAAAATAATATTTCAACTTATTTTTGTTTTTTAATCTTTATTGGCTTTTTAACCTTTTTTTCTAAAACTTTTAATGTTTATAACTGACTAATTTTTGATTAGGAAATCTGGTAAAAGGATTTGATATTTTTTAAGTTGGCAGGTTTGATCTAATAGTTAAAAAAAATAAGGCAAAATCAGATCCAAAAAATTGGCCCTGCCTGGCCCGGCTTGTATTTCTTTTTTACTAATTCAGGCGCCTGTTCGTTCTAAATTTTGGCCCAGCCAGGCCCGTATTTTATTCGGTCCGGTTAAGCGGACGTCTCGATTTTTATATCTAGTGTAAAATCCTCTTTTGTGAAAGGTTAGAAAAATATTTTTTTGCGAGTGCGATTTTCATAAATTCTAATATTTAAAAGTTTAAAATAAAACATTTATGAAACTCTTAGTTATTTTTTTAATTTATAATAAAATATAAATTTTTTTAAATGATAGTAAAAACTAAATAAAATATATATTAAAAAGAATTGTTACCAAAAGTTTTCCATCCCACTATAAAAACGTCACCATCAAAGGAGTTAGAGGAAAATTCATGATGGGAGGACAAGCAAGCATGCTGAACTGCTGAACTATATAAAATTGAGTCATGGTTATATGGGAACGGGAGATGAGCGTATTGATACAAGGGGATATTGTTCCCAATCTGAATGAGAGTCAATTTGGCTAGCAATGCATCCTGGTACGTTCCTTCTGTAATGTGTATAAGGCTTATTCATTAACTCTAAAAATGTTCAATTTTTTTTTGATTATCTTAAATTTTTGATCTTGCCCGTGGATATATGGTTTTGCTTTTTGACTAGAACAGGTTTGAACACATTGTAGACCTATTTTAAATGATGTTTATTATTATGATTATAAAGAGAGTCTTACATTAAGTAACCATAATGATTGTAATCACGATATTTTTGTATTTGCCATATATAAAATTTAGTTCCAAGAATATTTACTAATATTCCATCGAATCATTAATTCCAATATTTATAATTTGAATGATATTTTGGTTTTACAGGATATAACGTATTTATTTATTTATATATATCATATAATCAATGCCAGAAAAAAAAAGTTTAAGAAAATATAAATGAATATATCTCCATGAAGGCCTTATCTTATATATATTCTTTTTTTTTAAATTTCTGTCGACGTCCATATAAAAAAAGGCCTTTTTTTGACCTATTATCTCACATAATGAGACATTAAATTTCAAGTAACAAGCTCTTACATCAACATTTAGATAATGCAGAATGTATGTCACCTAAATTTAAATATGACCCAATATATTAACGGTTTTAGATAAAAATATTATTCTATGTTCAAATTTAAAACAAAAATAATTATTTTCAATATTTTTTTTCTTTTTGTTTTTGACATTTTTTCTAAAATTTTCAATGTTTATAGCTGACATACTGATAGATTAGAATAAACGGTTTTAAAAATCCCTAAGATGGCAGATTTGATCTCTGTAGTTAGCTCGTTAATTTTAAAATTTGTTGACCTGTGTAATATTTTATAGAAATAATTATAACCATGCAAGTTCTTTTTTACATAAAATTAATATTATCGGGTTCCCTTTCTCAGGTGGGACTTTTGTTACTGCATGGATTTTTGTCTTGTTTTTGAAATTAGCTTACCTTGTTATGTAATTCTATTCGAAATGTGGCCTGCTGTTATTCAGCTATTGGAATCGTTCATGTGTAAGGTTTGTTCTTTGGTATTTGTTATTAGCGCTGAGGCTATTACTCCAAGTTTATAAAAAATTTAGTTAATTTTAGAATAATACTAGCCGGCAAACGTCGTTTTGCCATGCAAATTTTTAAAGAAATTTTTAGGGTAGAATTTTTCAAAAATTAAAAGTTTGGATGTCGCCATAAATAAACATCCAAATTTTTAAAATTTTTATTAAAAATCAATAACAATAGTTAGCAAAAGTAAAATTTTTCCACTTAGAAAGTTACAATTAGGGAAAGCGCGGATTTTAGACCCTCAAGATTTTTATATCTTGTCCAATAAGAGGTTTCTATTTTATCGCTGGGTCCAGAAACTTATGACATGCTCAATTCCCTTCAGTTTAATAACTTTACATTTAACGTCAATTTAATAGTTACCAATTAAATTTTTCCACCTATGTTTGCCCAAAAAATTTAAACCAATGCTGGGGTAAAGCATTCTTTAAAATAAGACTTGATAGAAGGGCCAAACCCCAATGCCCACTAGTTTTAAATAATTTATTATGTCAATGGTAATATAAAGAATGGCTTTACCTACATTATAAAAATTTGTAATGACGCTTAAGTAATTCATAAAAAATAAATATATGAATTAATCTTTGCTGTCCATGCGTTATGGGTGTCATTACCAACTCAATATGCTATAAGGTTCCATCCAATTTTATCTAGAAATTTGCATCTTATGAAACTTTTTATCTCTCTGTGTTTTTAATGTGCTCAGAATATATTGTGATATCATCGGTTCGACCGAACAAAATTGGGACCTAACCATAACCTCGTACATCTGTACAATCGCCAACCAAGATTCCAGCAACATCGTCAACAACCGGTGGTGCATTGAATAAATAAATGTGCTCTTCAACTGGTGTTTTATCACGATTTATGACATTAGCGTGATTATCATTTTGTAAGTGTGAAAAATTTTTTTGTGCTCATCCAATAAGGCAAGGGTAATTGAGGCTATAGTAGCATGCATCCACGCTATTGGCAAGCGCGCTTCCCTAACTCTACCCGCCCATTAAGTAGATCTGTAAAAATCTATGTGGTTTGTTTGGCATTGGCATTAATTTAGCCCATTTTATGATAAATTTGGCCTTTGATTTTGAATGTTGAATGAAATTGTTGACCATTTGCTTTTTATTATTTCTGTGGCTCCAAACGATGATGTCATTTAAAAACATGTGAATCTTCGAATTGACTTCAAAAAAAGGTTGGAATCTGGATCAGTTCCGATGAGTATATCGTTTAATCGCAGGTGGGGTTTCTATTTCAGGTAGTTTCATTTTTCCTGACGCGCAGCACATCCCCCGACTGGATTTTAAATTTGAGCGCATGGAGCATTCTTTATCCATTACACCAAATATCACTTTTGAATGAGCATAATATTGAATATCGGGCTCAATATACGAATGCTAGACGCAATGAATCATATGGATCGATGTACTTTTTGGCGTTTGTCAGAGTTAAGTTCTTGCATTTTCTGATTCTTTTTGGTGCATTTGCCTCATACTCACATGCGCAACACTATTTCCTCGCTGGATTTGTTCTTCTGTTATTTGCGCCTTCTATTTCTCATGCCTGCAGCTCTATTTGTCAGACGGCCCAAATTAACCCCTTTGCGTCTTGCTGGCAATAATGAATATTTTAAATTGAGATAGAATCAAATAATATGCAGAAATAAGAATAATGGAGGGAATTCTAAAACATTTATGAAGACAGAATTGATTTGGAATAGGCTTAGATGTAATGTGTCAACTTTACTGTCAAGGACAAATTTGAAAAATATTTTCGTGAATAAACTGATATTAAAAATTTGAAATATCAACTTAAATTAATTATAAACATCTTTAATCTGTTTTGGTAGTGGGAGAAGGCTTATTACACATTCAACAATTTTTTGAGAGTTATGAGTTAGCTACAGAGATCAAACCTGCCATCTTAAGGAATATCAAATCCTTTTATCGTTTTTGATAATCAAAATTTTAGTCAGTTATAAACATTTAAAATTCAAGTAAAAAAGGTCAAAAAACCAAAAAAGATTAAAAACAAAAATAAATTAAAATTTTATTTTTGTATTCACAATACTGTTAAATTTAAACTTCAAATAATATTTTCATCAAAAATCGATAATATACGTGTTGTATTTAAGTTTAGACGCGAAATATTTTGTATTATCAAAATGCCGATGTAAGAGCTTGATATATTAATAAAATTTATTTTTCATTATTTGTGATTAAAAATATAAGCTACGAGCGATTTTTATAGGCAAAAAAGATTTTTTAATTTTTTCTTCTTAGGGTATATTTAGATCTGTCAATTCGGTCAAAAAAGGCCATTTTTTGTTATAGACTGATCTAAGGAGCCAAAGGGGAAGTAACTAAGAAAAACGCAAAATATATATGAGAATTAGGCTATCATGGGGATGCATTCTTTTATGTCTTCATATACGTTTCTGACATTGATATTTGGTAACCTGTGTTATGTGAGATACCGGGTAAGAATACTAATACGGATATTAAAAAATATGGATTGGTGATAGGAAAGCAGGGCAGGCGACTCATATGACCTAGGGTTATGAAAATAGATAAAAACCTAGTCCTACTCTTACAAAATCTACATAAAACTTTGGTGAGGATCGGTTCAGCCGTTTTGGAGGAGTTTGGCAACAAAGATTGTGACACGAGATTTATATATATATAGAAGATAACCTTAATTAATCAAAATTTTTTCCTTTTTTTAATTTCATCCTAGATTAATGCAATTATTCAAATCATATGCTTTTCAGCAAACCTTATTTTTAGACTCAGTTGAAAGAATCTATTTTTTAATCTTCCATAATGTTAAAACTTTAATTTTGCTATTACCAGGTAAATAAGATGGCTAAATATTCTTTTTTAATTTTTGTCCTCTTTCCTAGCCTCTAGACTTACAATGCAAAGATTTCTTTTTTTGTTATTTAAAACGATTCCGTTGCTAAAGCCAAACATATGAAAAAACCTAGACTGACTTTTTTCCAACTGATTTTAACCTTCAACACTTTTAATAATTTCTATTTTTTTTCCAACACAAACAAATTCATCTAATTTATGAGACACTCAGTCAAGGTGGTTAAGTGGCTCCATGCACTCCCAAGTCCCAAGTCATACCATAAACAATTTAAAAAAATCATTGGTCGGGATCATGTTGAGCCCACAGTTAATCCATTACTGAAGATGCAAAAAATCGCATCAAGAAATCTTTTGCGAATTCTCCGGAGGTGGATTTGCTTCATTCAGCTATTTTTTTTTAAGGAACTTGGCGGGCTCACATGAATATATTATTAAACAAACCTAATTTGGTATTCCTACCTGAAAGCCCCGTTTGGAAGGGCGTAGCAAGTTGTAAAGCTTAGGGGGGGGGGGGGGGGGGGGTTCAAAAAAAAATTTTTGCCGCCTTCGGCGGCATAGTGCGGGCACGACCTTCGGTCGTGCCATAGTGTTTTAGTTTGAAATCTACTGATTCTTATTGTTACTTAATTTTGCTTTTTAAAATATGAGTAATTATTAAGGACTTTTATAAATAATGTTTATATAAACAAACATATTTGGTATTAAGAAAATCATATTATTGATATATTATATGCAATAAATTTTTATATTAATGATACAATTATGTAATGAATTTATACAATAAAAATATTTAACTAGTATTTTAATTTGAGGGGAAGGGAGATTTTAAAATTAAATATTTAAAAATATTTTAAATATAATTTAATTTTTTATTTAATTGGTATTTTAGTTGGGGGGGGGGGGATATGCACTAAAATTTTTTAATTTGGGTGGGGATATGGCATGCTTGGGGGCGGGGGGTTTCATCCCCCAAACCCCCCCTCTCCTACGCCAATGTTTGGGACGATACCTGGGTTAACTCGTTTGAAAAAATCCAGACCATTTTTTTCTTTTATGTATAAATATTTCAGCTTTGATGATTAAATCTTTCCCCATGTAGTTAATTCATCTTGATCGACTTTTTCCATATATTTTTTTAATGAAAATTATAAATTCAAATATCAAACTTTACACCAAAAATGATAAAGAGATATTTTGTTTACGACAAAAAGTTAAACTAGAAATTTTAACATAATTGAGCGTGTTTTAAACAGTTTGCTCATGATTTTTGTTCTTTTTTAAAATTATTTTTTTCTAATTGTTTTCCTTTTTAAAAATAAGATTTTTTAATTTTAATTTTATTATTCATATTTGATTTCAAACGTATGTTATGTTGTCTATATATACGGTTAAGCCACATTGTTATTTAGTAACACGATTCGCATTATTGATATTGGTATTAAAATCAATTATGTCAATCGAATTTCTCAATTTTCGTGAACAAAAATATTGCTATCAAAAAATTTATTATCAAATTCATTATATTAAATTGTTTATCAATATATCTGATTAGATAACAGAAGATCTTATATAAATTATACACTAATAGGTAATTAAATAATAATAATAATAATAATAATAATAATAATAATAATAATAATAATAATAATAATAATAATAATAATAATAATAATAATAATAATAATAATAATAATAATAATAATAATAATAATAATAATAATAATAATAATAATAATAATAATAATAATAATAATAATAATAATAATAATAATAATAATAATAATAATAATAATAATAATAATAATAATAATAATAATAATAATAATAATAATAATAATAATAATAATTATTATTATTATTATTATAATATAGAAATGCTTCTCCTCCCTCTTAGGTGAACTGTCACGCCCCAAACGCAATATTCCACGGGCGAAATATTGCTTGGACTTGACCTCAGCGTCCAATGCCTATTAGCGGAATATTCTTGGACTTACTCAACGTAAAACTCATTTTCGCCGGCGACATATTGTTTGGATTTCGATGTTCAAAGCCTATAATTGCCGCAAAATTTTGGATAATTTAGCGATAAAATATTTAATCTTGCAAGCAGTTAAATATTTTGGCTTAATAATGATTTTTTGAATATTATTTTATTATTCTATGATCAAAAATTTTGATTAATTGATTTTTATATTAACCTTAAAATTTCCGGTTAAACTTACCTTTTGATAATCTAATTATTTAATTAGGTAAGTATAAATTTTAACAATGTTTGATTAGGTCGCATCAGAGTTCATTCCTTTTTTTAAAAAATTTACATGCTTCAAGAAAAGTATTTTAAATGTTCATAATCAATATTGGCGATTTTTTAGAGAAAGAAATAAATTTTTTTGAATTGAAAAAACTCTGAACGCGATTGTAAAGTAAATTGTAAATTTGCATAACATTGACCAGAAAAACTTTCATCGTTATAAGTGTTTAAAGGCCCCTACGTGGGATAATTAATCTGGGCTGCCTGCCCGAACCTGCGGAAATTTTTATTAGCTATAAATTTGCTTAAATTATTAGAAAGTAGAAGTAATGCTTTGCATGTTAGTCCTTATTAATAAATTTAAATAAAAACCCCGGCCCGCTAAATTTCGGACTGTCTTGACCCGTTTTTTAAGCTGGTGGGTCGATCTATTACAATATCTAAGTTATACACCTAAAATTAATTTAAAAATACTTAACTTGATTAATAGGATTTAAATAAAGTAACATATCTTATCACCGAACCAAAATGACAGCTTTCCATGATTTAGAATTTATTCACTAAATTGTGCAGCTATTTCCGGCGGATCATCTAGGCTTTGGGCGCTAAGGTTAAGTCCAAGCAATATTTAGCCGGCGAAAATGAGTTTCGGACGCTGACTATACGAAGAACATTCCGCCGCGAAAATGAGTTTCGGACGCTGACACGAATAACATTCCGCCGGCGGAATATAAGCTCTGGACGATGAGGCCAAGTCGGTTTGGATGCTGACGATACTGTATAAAAACAATGATTAAATCAATTTTATTCATTAAATATTATTTTGTTTGATCTCTGTTTTATTTTAAAACTAATAATGGGGTCGAATAAATTATATGCAGAAAATATTACTATGACTTCTTGTGTTATATTGAACCTATATATATAGAAACGGAAGAGTGTTTCAAGTGGCACATCACTCAACAAAGACTTTAAACCGCAAATTGGACCATATAACGGTAAAGAACCAATTAACAATTACTTGAAGAGGTTTGATGTTGGCTATAGAGGAAGCGACAACAATCTAGTAGCAGAGTTCCTGGTCACTATAGAGCCCGAATATCTGAAAGAAAAACTATATCCTAAAGCCATGGCACTGGCAACCTTTGAAGAGATTAAAGCTGCGGGTACGACCCTAAAACCGTCCTGTGTAAATTACGACAAAGAACAGAGGATGCACGCGAAACCGTTAAACAATTTGCTAAAGGGCTCCTAGAAATTGCTAATATAACCGCGAAAAACCTCGTTAGCATATTGGCGCTATAATCTTATATACAGTGTACTTCGATGGAGGCTACTAATATGCACAAACTATGTTCTTAAAAACGTAGAAAAAGCGTTTCTAGAAAAAAACGATACTAACTTCCAGGATAGATACTAGCAACAATCTAGGCTTAGATATAGCAGCCGAATACCCGCTGCTATAAATGTTATAACACTGGGCACAAATCTTATCATTGTAGTTACGATACCCCAGGTGCTACCAGTTTTATACTCTACCACAATAGATTATATAAAACAACCACATAAAATGTTACAAATCCTGAGGAATAGGCACAGTGTATATTAATGCCTCTTAAAGATCCAGTTATTTATTTATGGGAAATATGCTCTACAGGCAACAAACCCAGCCTAGTAGATGCTTACGATATTTAACGTAAATGACCAACCTACCATCACGTTCACAATAGACACTAAGGCCCAAATAACATTAATATCCAAACTTAAGGACATAAACAAATTAAATTGCAATCCTACACAGGACTCTATGTTGCTTGGGCAAAATAATAGTAAATATTATTACTGACAATAAAATTACAAAAGCTAAACTATGGGTGCTTAACTGAAACAAAGCAGCATAACTGGGCCGAGATCTACTAAAGTCCGGAGGTTGCCAAGAATTTAACGAAAAAATTACTACAGGGTTTCCAGGAGTCATCAACGAGGGACTAGGAAAATCACAATGGCCTCTAAACCATGAAGTAAGGACTAGCATATGCATTGACAGGCAACATGGACAAAGAATTAATAGAAATGGAAGAGGATTTGCAATGAGCTGCCTGTTTTCGGATGACATAATCTTACCGATACACCGTAAAAAATTAAGCGGTTTAATTAAGATACTATGCGCATGTTGCGCCACTCGAAAGAACTTTTTTAACTGCAGGTTAAATATATTCGAAAATAAGAACTTTGTGGAAAAAATATTTAGAAAGCCTAATTTTTTTAATGTAATGATTTCTGTTTAACAAGTTATGTTGTTGGAATGAATAATTAAATAAAAGTATATATTAACCTTTATGGCGTGTTTAAAATGAAATTAAAAATTTTTATTATGGCGATTATTTAATATTTTTAGGCTTAGTGATTTTTAAAACCTGCGAATGAGGTCAATTGAAAACAACAAAATTTGAGAAGAATGCGTTTTTTATGTTCGGACTGAATTGGTGTTCAGATAGAATTGGGCAGAACCATAGTTAGAAAGGTAGTTTCGAAAATTGTTATGACTGTGAATGGATGGTCCAACGACATAAAAATTGGCTCACTGTGACATATTTTTTCTCCAAAAGAAGGGAAGGCTTTGAAACGATGATTAGTTCAAATGATCGAACCTATAAGACAGTCGATTATGAATCGAGATTTAGACCAGGCGTCGAAAGCATTGTCTAATTTGAGAATATAGAAAAGGGAAAAAATCAACATATTGTTGAAAAACTTATTTAAGAACCGAAATTAAGATCGAATAGAAAGTTGTAAGCTAAAGCTCCATTGTTTGGCGACATTATTTAATTTAGGCTTAGCTTGGAAGATTAAGTTGTAAGGGTTCCCCTAAATTATTGGGGATTCAATATTTTTAAATCTATTTTAACTCATTAGTGCAATTTATAATTAAAAAATCTAGCTAAAAAAAATTTTAAAATTTTTTTTTTGTATAAAAAATATATCATAATGGTGCAAAAACTAAAAGATTTGCCTATTTATTTGACACTTTTAAAACTATTTAAAACTTTTATAATTGTATTTATTATAAATAGTACCTATATTTTATAAATTCAAAAGTTTTAGTTAGCCTTAATCAATAGAGAAGTTATACCAATTATCCAAAATCAAGGGTTGGCACAGACTTGTGAGCGGCAATATACGTAACAAAATAAAATATCTTGTATTATCACCAAAACATGATACAGGGGTAGGCCGATTTGCTTAACGTAAAGCTTAGAAGATATGTGCAACTATCTATGGATTAGAAGGCTTTTTGAAGGCAGAAAGAAAAGAATCAATTTTTGCTATCATAACCACCTATAAATTAACCCAAATTAATGTTTCGTTTTTAAGGAATGAATACCATGTGTCTTTAAAATGCACCTCTATGCCGCCCGCTTAAAATAGCTATACCCAAAACAAAAAATTAATAACCTAGATAAAAATAATCCATTTTCCAAATTACCCTATACTCGTTTTCATGTTCGTTTCGACATTTTATTGCTATAACTAAGTAGGCTGCGGAGACAAATTTAATAATATATTATGCAACACTCTACGATTATTTGTTTATAGAACAAAACTTTTCATTTTGGTGTCCACAATGTTAAAAAATTAAATTCAATCTAACTAATACTTCTATAAATTTTTAATTTTCGTGAGACCTAGATGAGATTAAAAACGGTCGAATTAAAGAGAAGCCAATTTTTTTACCTTTTATTAAAGGTTATTATACCGCATAAATTTCAGATAGCGAATTTTATTTTTAACTATTATTGTTTTACAGGTTGGGAAATTTTCAAATGAAAAAAACGAAAGACAAACTGTTTAAATTGCACAATACTAATAAATTGTTCGCTATTGAAATTTTTTCAGACTTGTTTAAATATCGCCATCTCAAAAAGAGATGAGATACCGAATCCTACAGCACAATATATATAAAAACTATATGCTACCAAAAAGGACGACCGATTGAAAATTTGAATATCATTATGCCATTGCTTAATTTACCCCTGGAGTAAACGATTATTTTTTTGATTGCGTAAACCCTTTCATTGACATCCCAATGAATAACGGAATTGTCTCCGACCTGCACAGACCACTCGTCAGTTGCCGAGTATAGGCAACTTGATACGGACAAGATCCATTCTTGTGTGAGGACGGCACCAGAGCAAATTACTTCGTTATCCCGTTTTATGAAGGCCAGCCTTTAATATTTGTATATAAATTGTGATAATGACTGTCGTAATACTCTGAACTTAACTGCCTTTATTTATATAGACTATACAACTTATTAAATATTGAAATATTTATTTACAAGTAAAAATTCTTTAATTTATATAATTGCAACATCAAAATATATAATAATCCCATAATATGATAATCTATGGTGCGGCGCCGATTACCGGTGCCACTAACAATACTATTTTTTTGTGGTTAAAATATATTTTGCAGAATTTTAAAAAAACTAAAAAAATCAATATTTTCCTTTCTTTTATTGTTTCTTTTTACTTCCTTTAATAAATATTAATTTTTCTCGTGAGTCAATCACGACACCTCCATTGGCTTCCTAAAAAAAAAGAAATTCTTTTTAGATAAATTTAACTTTTTTATATTTAATCCTAATACTTTTAACCTTTTTTTTTACTTCTTATTATTCAAATCCCCTTTTTTTATTCCCCCTTATTTTTTTTTAGACTTTAACCTTTTTTTTTTGGTTACTCACAACTATTTTGGACCTTTTTTTACTTTCATTTTTGTGATCCTTATCTTTGGTGGTCTCTTTCTTTTTAAATTTTAATTACTGGGTTACACTTTTATCTGTTTTTTCAACCCGGCCTAAAAGTTATTCCAATTAATTTTAGTTTACCTAAAATTTCCATATTTTACTTTTACCTATATGGGTGGTTATTTATTTATGCTTTAAGCATTTTCATTTCAGCTATCCTAAATTAAAAATTTTATTTTAATTTGGCAGCCATCCTAAATTAAAAATTTCATTTTAATTTGGACAAAATATAACCACGCCTCTAACTTATTTCTTATTTTTTTATGGATGTTTTTAATGAGTAAAATGACGGCTTTGGCCATACAAATTTTAACCCAATTCATCCAGCCTAACTGTTCTTTATTTTTTTAAACTTTTAAGACCTACCTACCAATTAATAACCCAATCTGTCTATTTAAATATCTTTAATTTGAGACTATGGATGTTTTTAATGGCAAAATGATGGCTAAGGCCATACAAATTTTAACCCAATTCATCCAGCCTACCCTTAATTTTTTTAACTTTTTAGACCACCAATTAATAACCCAATCTGCCAATTAAAATATCTTTATTTGAGACTTGACCACCAGCCTTTAGCTTAATTTTCTTTTTAACTTAATTCTCACAAATTAATAATTTCATTTATTTATCTTAATTTTCTTTTTAAACTTTATTCTCAAAAATATAATCTAATTTACTTTTATCTTTCCAAGCTTTCCAAAAAAAGTTTTATGGAATGGAACCCAATATAGAAGTACCGTGCATATCTGTAAATAAATTTTTTTCTTTAATGGCATGGGCAAGTCGATTGTGCATCCAGGGTTTTTCTCGTCAGCTAACGCTTGTTGGCGTCACTCGTTCCGCGTTCAAACTCGACAGTCCTCTTTTCGTTTTTGGAGAACAAGCCTGATGAGTGTATATCGGACCACAGGGCAAATACATTATGAACTTCAATTTTATCGACCCTCTGTATCGGGGTAACTCCCAAAGCTCCGACCTTGATATCGTGTGGTCTATTTGTCACCATCCACGGTGCAATTTGATGAAACATTATGAGGAATAGAATAGTATTTGGATATCATTTGTCCATTGAGGTCCTGATATCCCATGAGATCGATATTGACAGCTTTAGCGTCGGGAGGCAGTCCTTTAGGCTCACATTGCATTATGTAAGGTCGCTGAGAATTTTGTGTCCAAATTATCGTGGCTTCGTTTTTTTTTATCCGCTTCCATAAGAATATTTTTTTAGGTAAATAACTATTTTTATCTGTGCTTTTTCTGATAGTTTTATTTTCTTTTTTTGCTAAAAATTTTCTTGTTCGAATATAATCTATCTAGGTTTGCTTTTTTTTTACCTAAACAAAAACTGAAATTTTTTTTTAGTTTCTTATTCTTTTAAAGACTTTGTTACCAAATTAGACCATGAATCCATAACGGAAAAAAAATTATAAATCACTAATTTCTGTTTGAACAAAAATTTTTACTCTACTTTTTAAAAATCGATATTCATATACTTTACAGAAACATCTAATTAATTGTGCTAATGGAAACATCTAAATAATGGCAACAGCTAACTAACTAATGGATTCTATCTAACATAGAATTCATTAAAATTACATGGGTTATTTTATACTAAAACAATGTTAATATAGAATGAGAACGTGCTAAAACAATTAACTGATTATCGAATATAGCGAATTTAGGCGGTATCATACAAAGATAAAAACGAGAAAGTGCTAAAATTAACTGATTATCGAATATAACGGAATTTAGGCAATATTATACAAAGATAAAAATGAGAAACTGATTATCGAATATAACGAATTTAGGCACGGGCTTTTAAATGGTCAGCATGCCTTACCAGATTTCCATCTTTTATTTTTATCTCGTATTGGCCTCTGGGATTTTCATTGAATACCTCTCCCGGCACAAATGTTTTATTAGGCATGTAGGCCCACACCAAATCTCCTTCTTTCCTTTTTCCCGCCTTAGTATTATAAAGGCCTTCTTTCTCCTCATTCAAAAAACTAAAAAAATTTTCCATTATACTTTTGTTTTTAGGCACATCATTATGGTATAATCTTAGTAACCAAAATTCACTTTCGCCGTTTTTTTCTTTGTTTAACCAAGTTTTAATAATGCCTACAGCTCGCTCCGCCAATCCATTTGATTGGGGATGATACGGAGGAACTAAAATGGACCTTATACCCCATTCTTCACAGAATTTTTGAAATTCCTTTGAAATAAACGCAGGGCCTCGGTCGGAAACAAGGGTTCTTGGAATGCCGTACATTTTACACCAATGTTTGATAATTTTTATGAGTATTGCGGAGGTTAAGGCCTGTGTCCCAGCTATTTCAATATAACTTGAACAAGCATCGACCGCTACTAAAAATCTTTTTTTATTATATTCTCCAAAATCTAAATGTACCCGGCTCCAGGGGATGGTTATTTGTTCCCATTTTGATTTTTTATTAGCCCTTAATAAGGCCGAATTTTGTTGACAAGCTTTGCAAGACCTAAGGGTAACTTTAATACTGTCATTAATTCCCGGCCACCAAACGTGAGTGACGTCTAGCTAAAAGTTTCATATAGCTTTCCCCTTGATGCCCGGCATGTAAGGTTTTTAAGACATGTCGCAACATTTCAGGAACAACGAGCTTATTTCCCCTCCATAAATTTGTTCCTTTAAAATGTAGTTCGGCTTGTAGCCTCTCATAGACATTATCTACCAAATCCCATGGCTTTTCGCCAATTAAACTTTCTTTGATTCTCAGCCATTTATCATCTTCTGCCGCAGCTTTATTTACCTGCTCAAAGGTTGCAAAAATTGTCATTAATGAGATGGGCAATTCCGTTTCTTCGTTAACCACTTCTTCTTCTAGATTAGTTTTTCTAGATAAAATATCTGCTAAATTATTTAGCTTACCTTCTCGATACTTTATGTCCATCTCGAAAGCGCCAACCGTTACTAACCATTTCTGCAATCAAGGAGAAATTAATAAGTCCGACTGCTCTTTTTTATATAAATAAACCAATGGCTTATGATCGGTATACAGTGTTATATGCTTTCCGACTACATAGTCACGGCACTTTGATAGGGAAAAAGATATAGCTAAGGCCTCTTTTTCTATCACAGAAAAAGCCTTCTCAAGAGATTTTAATTTCCTAGAAAAATATATAACGGGCTTCTCGTGGCCCTCTACTACTTGTAGTAAACATCCGCCGATGCCTTTTAGTGAAGCATCCGCTACAATTATCGTTTGACGCTCTCTAATAAAGCAAGTTAAAACGGGATCTTTGGACATAATTTCTTTTAATTTTGTAAATGCCAGAAAATGTTCTTTTGTCCATATAAATAACGATTTTTCTTTTGTCAACTCATATAGACAAGCAGTAATTTCCGCACACTTAGGTATAAATTTACGGTAATAAGAAATTACACCAAGAAAGGACTTCATTTCTTTGGCGTTAGAGGGCGCATCAAGCTCTAAAAAAGCTTTAGTTTGTCCTTCAAGAGGCTTTATACAACCTTCTCTTAAATGATAACCTAAATAATTGAGTTCACGGACACCAAAGAGACTTTTTTTATTATTGGCTTTTAGTCCAGCCTCCTTTATTCTTTCTAATACTTTATCTAACTGTTCTAAATGGTCCTGCTCCGTTTTGGACGCTACAAGCACATCATCTAAATAATAATAGGTATTATTTAAATGTCCGAACAAATTTGACATCGTTTTTTGAAAAATCTGAGCCTGCTCAAACCAAAAGGTAATCGCTGAAAAGCGTACAAACCTTTTTGAGTATTAATAACTAATTTCTTGCTAGCTTCGGGCGTCATTTTGATTTGCCAGTAAGCATTTGAGAAATCCAGTTTTGAAAAGATTAAGCTATCTCCAATAGAAGCTATTATGTCATCAATTCGTGGCAAAGAAAAATCAATATTTTTAAGACTGGGATTTAGAGTGATTCTAAAATCTGCACATAGTCTTAATTTGCCGTCTGATTTAGGGACTGGGACTAATGGCGTGGCCCATTCTGATGCATATAGCACTGGCACCGTAACGCCTAATCTTTCTCAATTGTCCAATTCTAAATCTAAGTCTTCTCGCCATTCATAAGGCACTCGACGCGACTTGCAAAATTTTGGATTGTAATTATCCTTTAATTTTATGTCGACCTCGATACCTTTTAAGCATCCTAAGGTACCGTCAAAAATAGTATCATATTTTTTAACAATTTGTCAATATCATCCCGAAAAGCTTTTGTACAATTCTTAATTATCATACAGTCTTTAACATACAATAATTCTTTATCATTTTTATCATCCTTTAATAGGGTAATTGGTTTTTGAAAAATGTCCCAATAATTATTATTGGGCCCTAGAGTTTGAATTATATCCCACCCTAATATATTTTGCATGCCCTCTGAAATCCAGAAACGACAAACAATATTATTATGAGATAATATAACCTCAATAAATTCAGTGAAAGCTATTTTACTTCCATCGAACTGATTAGCCACTAGCTCTTTTTTACCTGGACATAAATTATTTAATTGATTTCGACTTATAATGGAGATCGCTGCTCCTGTGTCGAACAAAAATTTTATATTTACTCCATTAATATTTAAATTTATATTTGGACACATTATTTTTGCGTCATTATTTACAAAATTATATATTAATGTATCCTGTGCTGTATTATTTTCGCCGACTTTTACCACGGAGGAAGGCACGGCTTTTTCACTTCCTCCTGTCGCCCTAAAAAATGATTGGATTTAGGCTGTACATTTTCTTTTATTCCTTTATATGGGACATTTATAAAAGGTGACTCATTAACCTTGGACATTGTTGTTATACCAACATGAGTCTTTATTATGTCCGTTACGTTGACACACCACGCAGAATTTTTTTATCAGCCAGCATGCACTTATTGGATGCCCTGGCTTTTTACAATACGCACATGATAGTGGCCGTCTTTATAATTAACGGGTAAATTCTGTCTTGCGTGTGGTATACTTTTTAATTCTTTTTCTCGAATATTAATAGACTTTACCATTAAGGTAGCGTCTAAATTTTCGGAGTTTATCTTTTCTCCAGGATTCCCACGTTCTAATGTCGTGGTAGAATCCTCATTTTTAGTCACATTAGCTAAAATCACTAATTTTTCTAGTAACCGCCCCAAATTGTTTTCCCTTTCCCTCATACAATGTACCTGTACTGTTATCTTTCCGAATTTGTATCCAAGAATCAGAGCAATCATCGGTCCCAATATGCCTATAGTGTATCTAAGAGCATTCGAATCAAAAATATTCGAACTCCCCGAATCGAATATATCCAATAGAATAAGTATATAAGGATGAGGAGGGTTGATAAAGCCCATTGCATCCAAAAATAATTTTTTTTTTGTTTTTGTCAAATTTCCAAAAAAATCAACAATTTTTCGACTAAAACTTTTTATTTTATTTTATTTTTTAAATATTCGTTTCAAAAAATTAAATTTTTTTAACTTACTTATCTTCAAATGGTCCAATGGGAATTTTATTTTGTATCCGCTGTATAATAGGTCGCCTCGCAGCGCCAAAAAAAGTATGTCGTAATACTCTGAACTTAACTGCCTTTATTAATATAGACTATACAACTTATTAAATATTAAAATTTTTATTTACAAGTAAAAATTCTTTAATTCATATAATTGCAACATCAAAATATATAATAATCCCAAAATATGATAATCTATGGTGCGGCGCCGATTACCGGTGCCACTAACAATACTATTTTTTGTGGTTAAAATATATTTTGCAAATTTCTAACTTTTATATAAGAATTTTAAAAAAACTAAAAAAATCAATATTTTCCTTTCGTTTATTGTTTCTTTTTACTAACTTTTCCTTTAATAAATATTAATTTTTCTCGTGAGTCAATCACGACATGGTTATATTTTGTCCAAATTAAAATGAAATTTTAATTTAGGATTGCCAAATTAAAATAAAATTTTTTAATTTAGGATAGCTGAAAGGAAAATGCTCAAAGCATAAATAAATAACCACTCATATAAATAGAAATAAAAAGATTGAAATTTTAGGTAAACTAAAATTATTTGAATTAACTTTTAGGCCGGGTTGAAAAAATAGATAAAAGTGTAACCCAATAATTAAAAGTTAAAAAGAAAGAGACCGCCAAAGATTAGGATAAATCAACAAAAATGAAAGTAAACAAGGTCCAAAATAGTTGTGAGTAACCAAAAATAAAGTAAAAGTTAAAGTCTAAAAAATAGGTGTCAATAAAGAAAAAGAGACTTGAATAAAAAAAAAAGGTTAAAGGTATTAGGATTAAATAAAAAAAAAAGTTAGGGCTATCTAAAAAGAATTTCTTTTTCTAGGAAGCCAATGGAGGTGTCGTGAATTACTCACGAAAAAAGATATAAAAAGGAAAGTTAATTTAGAAAATAATATTAAAATAGAAAAAGAAAATATTGATTTTCTTAGTTTTTTAAATATTATTTTCTAAATTAACTTTCCTTTTTATATCTTTTTTCGTGAGTAATTTACGACATTGACTGCATCTATATGCTAAAGAATAAAATTCTTTAATTGACACTTATTTTTGATTAACCTAATTATTTTATCTATTTTACTAGTTGAAAGAGCTTAACCAATTTAATATCAAAGTCTAAACAGAAAATAGCTAGCAATTTGGGCAGATCGAGGGAACCGAGCTTTTAAAAAAAAATAATTTTGGGCTTAAGCTGGCCAATTTTTTTTCTCTTACACAGTTCAACAAATATTAATGTCAGGTAAGTGAATATAACATAAAATAATGATGTCCTCCTAATCTCATATAGATTTTTCGTTTTTCTTAGTTTTTCCGCTTTTGGCTCCTTAGATCCATCCATCCATATCGGAAAAATGGCCTTTTGAACAGGACCTCGAAAATAACCTAAAAAGAAAAAATTTAAAAATCTTGTTTTCATATAAAAATCCCTTACTTATCATCTCAAATAATGAGAAATAATTTTTTTAATATATCAAGCTTATACGTTAGCATTTAGATAATACAAAATATTTCGCGTCAAAACTTAAATACGACACAAAATATTATCGGTTTTTATTGAAAATAATATTTCGTTGAATTCAACAGTTTAGTTGTTGTGAATATGCAAAAAAAAAATTCAATTGATTTTTGTTTATGAATCTTTTTTGTTTTTTGACATTTTTTTATAAAATTTTCAATGTTTATAGCTGACTACTAAGTTTGATTAGAAAAAACGGTAAACGAATTTGAAAATGGATCTATGTAGTTAGCTCATAACTCCAAAATTTTTGACCTGTGTTATTAACGCCTTGTTGTTTATTTTAGTATGGACTAAATTAAATCAATTTTTACATAAGGGCACGTGCAAAGTGAGTTTTTATTTTCGTAAAATTTTAAAAAATCTGAAAATTTTGAAAATTTATTTTTTTTTCAAATTTTTTTCAAAAATTTTTTATTTTAGAAAAAGCATTTTATGTGCATATATAAAATTTGGCAACTTTTTGAAAATTTGCGTTTTATTACAAATTAAAATTTTTTAAAATTTTGAAAATTTCACGAAAATAAAAACTCACTTTGCACGTGCCCTAATATAGGATGCTACTTCAGTTTAGTGTTCTCAACGGGCCGTATTTTTAAGGCCCGGCACGCCGAAAATTTTTTTACGTGTGGCCCGGCCCGTCCCAGTCCAAAATAATATTTTTATTTTTAGCCCGGCCCGGCCCGAATTTATAAATATCGGCATTTATGTTAATATTACTAACAATAAAACATCTAATTTAGCATTATTGGAAGATATTAATACACAGGTCAACAATTTCTTGAGAGTTATGAGTTAACTACAGAGATCAAACCTGCCATTTTAGGGAATATCAAATCCGTTTTCCGTTTTTCCTAATCAAACTTAGTCAGATATAAACATTGAAAATTTTAGTAAAAAAAGTTCAAAAAAAAAATTCAAAAACAAAAAAAAATTATAATTTTTGCATAAACTGTTAAATTTAAACTTTAAATAATATTTTTAACCGATAATCGTGTCGTGTTTAAGTTGCAAAATATTTTGTATTATCTAAATGCCGATGTAATAGCTTGATATATTAATAAAATTTACTTCTCATTTTTTGTGATTATAAATATAAGTTACAAAGAATTTTTATATGCTCGTCATCGGTGTGTAAGTCCAAAGAAGGGGAGTAAGTAGTGTTGCCATTTGTATCACCAATATGGTGATAATACCTCCACGAACGAATACGCGGCAACATTAGAGGTGCTCGTCATCGGTTCTAATATCGTCCGTATCTTTCCACCTACCTCCTTAATAAGTTGAAGAGTTTTATATTTGTCAAATTAAGCTGAGACCGAATTTGCCAAATCACTCTGTCTTACACTCCCTAATCATTTTCACCTTTCTGTTCAAAAATCTACTTATCTAACTATTTTTATCAATAATTATAGCGCCAAAAAATGGGAAAATTTAATTAAAAATTTTGGCCCTGCCCGGTCCGGCTCGAGTCCAAAATTAAATAACGGCCCGGCCTGCCTGACTAATATTTTATATTTAGGCCCGGCCCGACCCGACATTTTCCGGGCGGGCCGTAGGGGCTTTCGGGTCCCGACTGAGAACACTACTTCAGTTACAGTTGTGGTTGTTGTTTATTGCCCCGTTCGTTGAATGTTGGTAGTAAGATTGAGCTTGAGGGAGCTAGGGATGGATTGATCCAAAGATCTAAAGGAGAGATAGGAGGCCCGCGGTTGGGGCATATGAGCCAGTGTATATCGGATGCTGATTTGCAGACGTAGCAAATATTATTTAATGATGGGTCCAGGCGTGCTCTGAAGTTTGCAAGTAGATGGCAGTGTCCAGACCGGAGTTGAGTCAGGTGGGAACGGATGTTCCGGGGTAAAGTGTTTTCTAAAGAGGATACGGGAGGGAGTCAGCCGTTTAAAAACTATGTTGAACGGATAGTTAGCTATGGTATCGTTAGGTGTGAATACGTTTGATTATCGTTTTAGTGGTAATATTTTTGTCAATGAAAGGCTGGATTTGGGTAAAGCATTGAGAAAGAGGGTTCCTTTCATCTTGCTAAAGTAGGATGATGCTAAGCTCGTTACAAGGATGGTCAGGAGATAAGCAAGACGCAAAGTATGCTAACATCTGACATATGTACTGGTGGCATTTTGGTTTCTTGGTAAAGATATTTAATCGGAGAGAGTGTGAACCAGGCTGTAATAATGGGGCCCGGATTGGCCCGACCGAGATTTGATTTTACTTTTAGGCCTGACCCGGCTGTATTTAATTGATGTTTATCAAAATATTTATAGCTTGAAATACAAAGGGGCTGTATTTGTATTCTCGGGCCAGGTAAATTTGGGCAAGGTTAAATAAACAAGGGTCCGGAGAACTCTTCTACAACTAGACTAGCTTATAAATTACTGTCAAATAGGAGAATCTTAATAAATTATTGGATTATCTTAAAGTTTTGTATATCGTGGTTTTTAATGTTCCCACAAAAACCACGCCGAATGACCTCATTCTAATTCTTTAAACTGATTTACGAATGATATTACATAGGTCAACAAATATCAATGACACAACCGTGAAATTATTGAAAACATAAAAGAATTTATCCCCATGATGGCCTTATCTCATATATGTATTTCGTTTTTCTTAGTTTCTTCCTGCCTTGGCTCCTTACATCCATCCTTATTTAAAAAAGGCCTTTTTTGACCAAATTGACAGATTTTGCGACTTCGAGAACACCTGAAGGATAAAATAATAAAATTTTTTTTTGTTTTATAATTACAAAAAAAAAACTTCAATTTTTTATTTTAAATATCCGGATCCACTTTATTTAATAAAAAGATGCATTAAATGGCAGTTTAAAAAATCTAAATAAAGTAAGCAAAATAATAATAAAGTACATAGTACGGAGTACAAGGAAGGTTCATCTTGTTTTTTTTATATTTTTTTTGTTTATCTTTGCCTGGGTTTTAGAGTTCATCCATATGCAAGTTTTTTTTGTTTAAATGTTTTTTGCATGTAATGTAGTAGTTTGTGTCTATGTATTTTTAAATTTTTTGTATATTTAAAAGTTTTTTTTATTAAATTTACTTGGTGTCTGCCAACAAGTTTAAGGTACATTAAAAATGAATGTGTCCAAACTAATTTAAAATTTTTTTTTTATTTTTTTATTTAGGTCATAATTAACCTTGGGATGTGATTGCCAAGAAGTCTAAACTATTGAAAAAATGGATGTGTCCAAGGTTTAAATTTTCTTTAAAATATAATAGTTTTTTTTGACAATTTAAGTGGGATGCCCGCCAAGTCTAAACCAAATTTTAAATATCAATGCGTCCAAGGCCAAACTTAAAAATTTAATAATTCAAAAATTTTATGTTTTTTTGACAACCCTTGTGTCTTAAAGTGGATACTTCCAAGGTAAAATTTAATTTTTTTTAGAAATTTAATTTTATTGATCAATTTAAGTGGGATGAGTCTGCCAAGGTGTCTAAATTTTTAAAGATAAATCGATGCGTATAAGGTTAAACTTAAATATTTAATTATTTAATAAATTTATGTTTTTTTAATTCAGTTTAACCTTAGACGCAACTACTTTAAGACACACACCCCGGGGTTGTCTAAAAAAACAAAAAATTAAAAAAAAAATAAGAAAATTAAGTTAACCTTAAACGCATCGATGTTTTTTTTATTCAGTTTAGACACTTTGGCAGACTCATCCCACTAGAATTTTTCAAAAAATTAAAAAATTTCTAATTTAACCTTGGACGCAACCACTTTGAGACACACACCCAGAAGTTGTCTAAAAAAACAAAAAAAAACAATAAAATTTTCAAGTTTAATCTTTGGACGCACAGGTATATTTTTGAATTTTACTTTAGACACCTTGGTAGACTCATCCCACTTAAATTTGTTAAAATCAAATTTAAAAAAAAAATTTTAAATTAAACCTTGGACGCATCCACTTTGAGACACACTATCCGGGGTTGTCAAAAAAAATATTAAGTTTAATCTTAGACGCAACCACTTTGAGACACACACCGGGGTTGTCTAAAAAAACAAAAATTATAAAATTAGGTTAACCTTGGACGCATCGATATTTTTTTATTCAGTTTAGACACTTTGGCAGACTCACCCCACTTATATTTGTCAATAAAATCAAGTTTTTAAAAAATTATTAATTTTTTTAAATTAACCTTGGACACCACTTTAAGACACACGACCTACGGTTGCCTAAAACTTATAATAATTAAAAAATTATAACCTTATACGCTAAACCCCTAGCTAAAAAACTAAAAAGTTTTAAAAATAAAAAATATATATAAAATTTAGCTTAGACGCATTAATTTAATTAATTATTTCAAAATTCTAAAAATAAATTTTAAGCTTGGCTACTCTTTTTAATATAACATTGCCAAAACAATTATGTGCAACATGTAAATTAATTAATTACTAACAATATTAAAAAATCACCTCATAAAAAATAGTAAAACACAATAAAAATTAGTCACACAACAAAAAGGCTTATGTGAATTACAAAATATTATGCATGAACCTATAAACAAACAATAAAGTGAAGAAAAAAAATACAGATGTGGGCATATAAAGTCTGCTTGTTTATAAATCGATATATAGGTTTGATCGGAAAAAAATAAAAACATATTTGAAGACCACAGAAATAGCAGATCTGGTCTCTGTAATTAGCTGAGTTATTAATAAAAACAGCAGACAAAGATTTTTTTTACGGAGGATCTTGTTTTATTGGGGAATTCCCTATATTGCTTAATTCCATCAATGGGCTGTTACTCTGTAAAACAAAATGAAATATAAGTGGATGCTAAGTTTTTGAGAGTGATGCTCATTGTAAAACCTTTTATATATTTTCTTTAGGGGAGTGGTCTTTCCCTAAGGTGAGGAATGGGCCCTTTAGGAATTTTTAATCAATTTTAAAAAATCATTTATAATTTGAAAAGCAAAATAATATTTAAAATACCTTAAAAAAATTAATTTTTCAAAATAAACTCCTCTCAAAAAGTAATAATTAATTTTTTTAGAGCAAAAAACTTTAAAGTCTGGTCTTTTTATCTTTTAACCGATTTTACTACCAAAGCTGTAAAAAGGGTGGGCTAGTGGGAAAAAAAATAGTTTTTTTTCGGGCCAAAGGAATAAAGCCCTTATGAGTTTAGAAAAAACCCTTGAAGCAAAAAGGGGGAAAAGAGCCCCATTTTTCTCAAAAAAGCCCATAGCTAAACTCGTATTTTGTTTTTCAAAAATTTTATGAAAATTTAGGAAGATCAATTATAAATAGATACAAAACTTAAGCAGAGTATAAATTGTTTTTTGATTAAACCTAACTCTATATATATTTTTTCTTAATTTTTTAAAACAAAAAAAACATTTTTTTTTCGCCATCGGCGCGAAGCCTCGACTCGTTCATCTGGATCTAGGCTTACCCCTTCTTAGCGTTTATTTGAGGTTGGCAACGGCTCACGTACATTTTAAACCTTGTTATTATAAATTACCTATCATTGTTTACATAATGTACGTTTGTACTACATAAAAACATTGAAATGTTGTCAGTCTCATATTACCCATAATATCTTCAATAACAACGATAAAGACAAATTTAGATAAATAAACTTTTATCATGTTAAACCCTAGTTATCCAGATTTGCGGTCTTTGATATGGTAAAATGTACCTTCACTTAGCCCGGGTGAAAAACTATGCCCAAGAACAAAAGCAATTGCCTATAAAATATGATTTTACTAACGTGGAAAAATACTGTTGTATTCTAGGCTAATAATAAGTTTTGCACATTTTTAATAAAACAACGTTAAAACTCACGTTTTTTGTAATTTTGGGCACCCAGTCATTTAGGATACGCATCTGTGATAAATAACATATATTATATCACGGTTATTTATTGTAAATCTTTAACTATGCAAATTAAAAATTCAAAAATTTGGGTCGATTATCCAAATATATTGGGCGGTATTGGGCAGTGCCATTTTTTAATACGTCAGCCTAGATATATCCTCTAATGCAAAAACAAAAAGGCCAGCAATTTTTTTTCTTGAGAATTATCATAAAATCGTCCGTAAAACCCACCTGCTAATACCTTTAGATAGGGCTGCGGAGACAAATATAATGCATCATTCAACCCTCCGCAATTATTAATTCTTTGGAAAATACAAAAAAAAATTTCATTAAGCCTGTCCGCAAAAACTTAATGTTAAAATAAGTTTGACTTATTATATAAAGTCGATAAATCCCTTTAGATAAGCCCGTTATTTTTTAAAAAAATGGGGTTTTTAAATAGGCTATTTTTGACAAAAAAATCGTAGAGTGTTTTCCCATTGATTTTTGGACAATGAGTTTAATAGAACATTGAAATTTCCTTTATGGCTGGCTCTTTTTTTAAGAGGCCTGTTCACACCTACCCCCTATCTCTCATTTATTTTTCCCTCTTAGGATCTTATAAAGCTAATTTAATATTCAATTTTAAGATTTAATATTTCTCTCATAAAATCTGAAATTGTACCCAGCATAAAGTTTTTTATTGAGTATTTAACATATTTAACACAGATAAACAAATCTTTAAGAGTTATAGGCTAACTAAAGAGATCAAACCTGCCATCTTAGGGATTTTCAAATCCGTTTACCGTTTTTTTTAATCAAAGTAGGTCAGTTATAAACATTGAAAATTTTAGAAAAAATGTTAAAAAAGCAGAAATTTTTCTGCATATTTAACAGCTAAACTGTTAAATTCAAACTTCAAATAATATTTACCGATAATATATCGTGTCAAATTTAGTTTGCGAAATATTTTGCCTGTATAAATTACCATGCCGAAGGTGCTTTAATATTTTTATATGCTTTTTTCGTTTTCTTTTACCATCTGCATTTTTGATTCATCTTTATCATATATTTATTTTAATTTGGAAAATCTAAGATACATTGTTAGAGTCCAAACTCTAATACCCGCCGGCGAATTATTATATTAACCTCAACCTCCAAAACCTTTGTAACATTCGCGGAATATTTTTGGACGAATAGTCAACGTCCAAAACGCATATTGGCCGGCGGAATATTGGACTTAATTAGCGTCCACAATCTATTTTATGCCGGAAAATTTTTATAATAGAGCAATTTTGAAGAGCGGTAATTTTGACTAAGAACCGTGGATATTTGATTTAGGATAAGTTATTTTAAATTTTCTATTAAAACCAAAATTTTTTCTAGGTTTAGTTGATAACTTTTTAAATTAGTTTTGTGTGTTTCTCTGGTCAGTTTTAAAAAATTTGATTATTTTCCTTAAAATAGGTTCTTAACACAGAATTAGCTGAATTTTTTTACTATTATTGTACCTCCTTTATTCGAAAGGTTAGATCATTTTTTTTTGCGTTTTATGTATTTTTATATAATGGTTTAATGATTAAAGTAAAAAGTGATTCTTTTGCGACAAAAAAATTTAAAATAAAATTTGTTAATTAAATATTTAACTAAGTTGCATAGAAAATTTACTCACTTTTACGTTAATGAAGTTCAAAAAAATGACATTTTTTTTCAACCATGACCTTATTACAAATTCGGTTAAAGCAATCAAGTTGACTTAAGATGTGATTTGAAATATCGAATTCTAAATGAAATAATCAGATTTAAAAAATTTATTTTGAATTTGACGGAGACTTTTATTGTTACACAATTAAAATTAGCTGAAAAAAGGGTAAATTAATTTAATTTTAATAAAAATAGTTAATTAATAGTATAATAGCCAAGATTATATACAGTGAATTGTTCGTTAAATTAATCAAAATTTTTTGGAGGAATATAGATTTTGGAAGTCCAAACAATATTCCGTCGGCGAAAATTTGTATTGTGATTATACGCGTAATCATCCGCCGGGGGAAGGCCTTGAACGTTAAGACATTATTTTGCCGGCGGAATAAAGCCTTTGGACAGTGAATAGGCCATGTACTTTTTTTATCTGCTTTAATCGAGAATTGAAGTTGCTGTATGAAAAATTCACCGGTAAAAATTTCTTATGTGTATTAGAGATCAAATTGGGGGCCCAAATGCCCAAAAAGCGGGCAGGGACGCCTGAAATAAAAGTACGCCTAAATAGAAAGAAAATTCCAGGGCGAGCCAATTCGATTTTTATCTCCTCATTTGCTTATTATTTATAGCTATATTTAAAGGATTAAAAACCAATTTATTGTTACACGTTAAAGGGTCTTTGATACACTGTATTTTGTTGATAACACAGGGCAACAAACATGATAGCCTAGCCTAATCTCATATATCCTTTTTGTTTTTATTTACAAACTTAAATACGACACGATATATTATCGGTATTTAATGAAATTATTATTTAAAGTTTGAATTTAACAGTTTAACTATTGTGAATACGTAAAAAAATTTCAATTTATTTTTGTTTTTGAATGTTTTTGTTTTTTTGATATTTAAAATTTTTAATGCTCATAGCTGACTAACTAATTTTGAGAAAACACGGGAAACGGATTTGAATTTCTAAGATGGCAGGGTGAATCTCTGTAGTTAGCAACTCTCAAAAATTTGTTGACCTGTGTAATTTTATAGCAAAAAATTCATAGCCTAAAACTTTCGACTTAGTTTTTTGAGATGGGCAAATTGAAAACATAAATCGGGCCGGGTTGAATCTTAGGTTTGGGCGTGTCAGGCAGAAGTCAAAACCCACGGTTGTCAAAATTCAAAAATTTAAAAAAAAATAATAAATGTATAAAATAAACCTTTTTTTGGGTAAAGGAATCGAAAATTTTGCTTGTGTCCCACCCACGGTTGTTAAAAAAATCACAATTTTTAATAAATCAATAATTTTAAAAATAAACCTTAAACACATCCAATCTATTTTAGAACCCATGGCGGACATACTTAAATCTGTCCAAAAAAATTCAAAAATATTTAAAAAAATTATCAAATTTTGAAATAAAATCTTAGATAAATTAATCTTACTAAAATTTAGTTTGGACCCCTTGATGGACACATCCAACTTGAGTTTGTTAAAAAAATATAAATTTATAAATATTTTTTCAATTTTTGACGCATCGATTTTTTCAAAATCTAGTTTAGACATCTAAGCGGACACATCCCACAATTTGGCAAAAAAAACTTAATTTCAAAAAAATTATTAAATATTAAACCTTAAACGCATCCGCTTATGAAACAAGATCCACAGTTGTCAAAAAAGTTAACATTTTTTTAAAATAATAAATTTTAATATTTTGGAGGATTTATTTTCTAGCAATTACTTTAGACCCCTTGTCAGACACATCACTTAATTTTTTTTAAAAAACTAATAAATTTTTAAAATAAACCTTAGAACCCATATCTTATGTATGATCCAGTTCATCCCATTGCCCAATAATATTCAAACTTTTCAAAAAAAATTTAAATTAAACTTCCGTCGCATCCATTTTATGACACACACCCCGGTTGTTAAAAAAAATTAAATATAAAAGGAAATCAAATTAAACCTTGTACCGCATTGATTTTTTTTGTCAAATCTAGTAATCACTTTGGCGGACACATCCAATTTGAATTTGTCCAAAAATTGAAAATTCTTACAAAATACTTAAATTTCCAAATCAAACCTTGGACGCATCCACTTTATGACACACGACCCACGGCTGTAAAAAAATCAAAATTATACAAAACAAAATTAGACACCTTTATGTTTTACCTAAAGTGGTGTCGTCTTATTATCTAAGATAATGGGCTATTGTGGGCTTAAAAATAAACCAGGTGTTTGAAAGGTTGCGGCCAGTCAAATAAGTTTTGAAGAAAAAAAATCAAACGCATTTGATTAACATTAAGGTGGCTAGTGTAAAAAAAATATAAAAATCAAAATTAAAATTTTTTTTATATTTAATTAAATTAAAAAAATTTAATTAAATTAAAAAAATTTAATTAAATTAAAATTTTTTTTTAATTTAAAAAAAAATTTTGTAATGCTTATTCAAAAACGACCAAAATCATAAATTCTCATTTTGTGTAAAAGTATTTGGCGAGTGATAAAAATAAAAATTTTTGTTTGTTGGTTAATAATTAATTTACGGTCTAAACTCAAATTGGTATACAAAAAAAAAGGATAAACATTACAGTGCTAGCTTCAATAAAGTGGTGCATGTTAGAAATAGAATGATCAATAGACACAAAAAATGTGGCCATCAACTACTATATTTTTCGTTGTCACTAATAAAATGATCACGATCACAAATAAATGATCTCTGTCACAATTAAATGGCCAAGATGATGTTTTCATGATAAATATCACTATGTTGTGGCTAACTGGTCACACAAATTAGTGATGTTTACCACGTATTCATCATTTCGGCCATTTAATTGTGATCGTAATCATTTGATTGTGATCGTGATCATTTTATTAGTGACAACGATCAAAAATATAGTAGTTGATGGCCACATTTTATGCGTCTGTTGATCATTCTATTTCTAACATGTGCCACTTTAATGAATTGGGTATGCTTCTAGAGCGCTTCCCATATCCCTAGCCAAGATTTTCTCCAATAAAGTAAAATTTTTACCCGCCCGGTAAATGGGCCTTTACTAAAACAACTACGTAGACCCCCTTTTTTAACCTTTAATTTTAAATTGACATTTATTAAGAAGTGATATTTGCTTTTATCCTTTGCCGTCCAGTGTCTAATCTATTAACTGTTCCATTTAAAAATTGCCTTATGCGTGTAAATGATTACGGTATGATCTCCACATCTCTAGCAAGTTCTTATCATCAAACTTAATATAATCTTTGATATTGATTTGTCATTTATTTTTTTCATTTGTACAGACCTTTTATCGGTTTCCATACCCACAATAACTTTTCGTAGACATTATAAAATAAGTGGCCCTATCAAAACCTGAGCTATAATATAACAATAAAAGTTTGGGAAAAAGCCATTGAGGGCCGAAAATTAAAATCCAAACTGGGCCGACCCACAACGGCCAAGCTAATATAACACAGCCCGGTTTAAAATACATAAAAATACCAAATTATAAATTTGTCGTCCTATTTAAGGTCGTGAAATAACTTGGGTTTCAATTAGATATTAAAGTCGAGACTCGAAGCCCCAAAAAAGGACCGCAGGCCTGAATACAAAAAAAAATTTAAGGCCGAGCCGGAATTCGGGCCGGACTTTAAATTGAGAAACCAAATTCCGGGCATGGCCTTACCGAACTAAAAGGGAGATGCATTTAAATTTTAAATTAAAATACCTAAGTAGTTGTCGGCAATAATTTAACTTTTTTTCTGCTTGAATTGATGTTTCATGTTGGGAGAAATGAGAATTGATGAGAATAGAGTATTGAATTATAGGATATATAAATACGAGATTACAGGGGATACTTATACAAATTTGGGGAAAAAATTGCTTAGATTAAATTTAGGACGACATGCGCCTAAGTTAAAAAAATGATAAATTTTTTTATATTTCTAGAATTATTTAGTGAAGTAAAATCAAACACTTGACGACACCCTCAAAAAATTGCATCAAAATATTAACATCGTTTAAAGTAAATGTGAAAATATGATTTCAAAATAACGTTATTAAAAAATGCAGAGGACTAAATTTCACATTAAGCTAGGCCCGATTCTAGCTTTTTTAATTTAGGGTGGCAAAAAAACTAGTGGGCGGGAGCAGAAAAATTTTTTTTGCCACCTTCAGCGGCAGAATTAGCCGTGACCTTCGGTCACGGCAAAAAATATACATGTACACCATTTGAACCTTAATTAAACATCAACATCACTGTAGCAGAGTAGGGGGAACAAAAATAGGCAAAAGATAACGTCCCGGTCCAAACTCAGAATGAAATTGACATAAAATAAATTTTTTTTTGACTGGGTTAAATTAAATTGAGAAAAAAATATATATTCAGTAGGAAATTTTCTTTTAGCAGTTAAAAAATTTTTACCTGTCAGGTAAAAGGGTCCCTACAGAAAAAACGGTAACGCTGACCCCTATTTTTTACATCGGATTTTTTGTTGAATAATAGAAAGGTATAAAAAAAGTTTTGTTTTAAAGGAAAAATATGGTAAAAAAAAGATTTTTTTTAACCCTAAATAATGATTAGATAGGCTCTAATACCTTAGTAATGACTGAAAATTCATTTTTAAAACAAGTAACAGCAATTGATCTGTTGACATAAACCCCGGAAAGAAGGAATGGGAAAGTGTAATTATCTAAAATCCCCCAAAATAACATTAATTTGGCAGGCCACCTGTTAAATATAAAGATATCATAAAAAATCAAGCATTAAATTTGAGAGGAAGGTAACTTTAATTTATCAAATAAACATACCCCTGAAATAATTACAAACCCAAAAATTTTAAGGATCTCCAAAAATGGCGTCAAAATTTTCCATTATTGGGCATGTTAAAAAAATTACCCGATGTTAAATTTTAGGGAGATTAATATGTATTTAAGGACACGCTGAATGAGTTTAGACAAAGTATTAAAGACCAACTAAATCAAAAGTTTGAAAATTGACTTGTAAGTGAAATTGTAATTCAATGGAATATAATATAAAAAAAATTATTTCAAAAATAAAATGTCCCATTATTCCCCAATCTCACAAGCAAGTTGCATTTTAAAAAAAACCGTCAAAAAGTAGGTATTTTTTTGGGCATCGATTTAAGACACCTGTTACATTTTTTCAAAACCTGAAAAGGGGTCTATCAAAAAGAGCACAAAAAACTGCCCTAATATCTAGGGCCACTTAGTATAGTTTGTAGACCGATAAGCAGTTTGCAGGCGGCAGAAAATTTTTTCCCTTATTTTTCCTCATTTCTTGACTATCGTCTTTAACAACATTTTCAATGTTAAAATAAATAAATTTTCAAAATAAACCTTAACGCATCTATTTGTTTAAATATAGATTCCACCTTTTGCATTTCAATTAAATTCGAACAACCTTGGACGCATATATTTTATAAATCAAGTTTAAACAAAATGGCGGACTCATCCCTTTTGAAAAAAAATATAATTTATAAAAAATTATTACATTTTTAAATAAACCTTCAACGCATCCTGTGACACACAATTCGTTGTTATAAAAAGTCAAAATTTTAAATAATAAACCTAATGCATCCATTTTTTTTTATAAATTTAATTTAAATTCTTTAGCGGACTTCTACTTGAATTTTCAAAAATTTAAAAAAAAAAAAATAAAATTTTTAAATTAAACCTTACGCGCATTCATTTTATGGCATACAACCCACGTTTGTCCAAAAAATTTATAATATTTCAAAAAATTTTAAAATAAACTTTAGACCCATCTATTTTTTTTAAATCTAATTTAAACCTTGGGCGCGAATATATTTTGAAAATCTAGATAAGACCCCTTCCGCCTACAAAAAAATTATTTAAAATATATAAATATTTTAAGTAAGCCTTATACGCATAAATTTTTCATTCATTAATTATAAATGTTTTTGAAATTATAAATTTGGTTAATTATAAATCTTAGTTTGGACATATTTTTAAACATTACTGAAAAAAAACAACCATAACATCTGAAACCATCAAGACTTGATACCTTCATTCCTACTCATTATGTACCCATAATTTTTGAAACCACGACCACTAACTATCGAGCAGGGATTCTTATTTAATATTACTTTATATTAACTATCCTGCAAGGGTTTTTTGATTGCTCTTTATTTTACTTATCATATGTTTGGACATTTTTAAGTAAAATAATCTAAAAACATTTTTAAAAAATCTAAAAAATTATAAAAGAAAAAGATTAAAACGATTTTTATATGTCTTGAATAAGGCATCTTTTACTAGGGCTTAAAAATACGTTATAAATTCTATAGCTCTAATTTGTGTTGTCAGTTTCAAATGTGTCTATTTTTAGAAGCTCTTCATCGCAAAGTGTTCATACTATTTATAATTACTTAGTTGAATCATAGGAATAAAAACTAATTAAATAAAGTTTACATAGACTTAACATATTTATAATTGATCTAATATGATTGCACAGGGTAAAATTTGTTTTAAGCTTTGTTTAATTAAATTTTTATGAAATTCTCACCTGTTATTAAAAAGTTTTGAAACAAAAATGTCAAAGTTATCTTAACTTAATATGTGAACCTTTCTATTTGCCAAATTCCAAATAAGTATTTGATAGCCATGTTAAACGGGCAATTATATTAATATTTTATTAATTTATAGGCTGTTTAATTTTCTAAATTACAACGTGGTCCTGCTGTTTCCTTAAATTTAACTTTCATCTATTTTTCTAAGCAGGACAAAGCGTACCATTACTATTATGATCTCTAAAATATGACTCCTGCAGAGCCGCAGCCAAGATTTTAGAAACGGGAAGCAGCACCCTAAAAATTATTTTGCCGCCTTCCAATTAGCGCAGGAAATTTTCTTGCCTAAGGCGCAGAGCTTTGCTTATATATAAGAAAAGTCTTAAAATTATTTTATAAATTTGTTTTTTTTTTAAATTTAAGTCAGGCGTTTTTTGTAAGTCTCAACAACTTAAATTTAACATGGTAGCTAATCAATGATAAAGAAAAATTTGCATAAAAAATATATATGGTCAATTCCACCTCAAATCGACAAACTTTTTCCCTTGAAGTCTCAGTTTTGGCTGAAAATTGGTACACTGATAGGGTCCCTTGGGTGCTGATAAAAACCTAAATTTTTTTTGACCGGAAGTGATTTTTGACCGAGATATGAGCAAAAATATTTTTTATTTTTTTGCAAAAAAAAATTTGAGGCAACTTTGCGCGCATGTGTTCTCAAAAGTATTGTAGCTAGAGTCATAATTTTGTTTTTATTTTGAAGATCGTAATAAGTGCTACCTTAGACACAAAAAATATTAAAAAAAAATTTTTTTTAAGTTACCAAAAAATTTAAGTCAAGTTTAGACACAAATAGCTCAAAAAACGTATTTTTGAATTTTCTGAAAAATTTATAAAATATGGCCCTTAATATTGTTAATAAATTTATGATTTAAAAATTTTGGGACCGGCATGACTTTTTATAAAAATTTAAAAATATCAATTTTTTGCCTTAATTTTCGGACATATTTATGCCCTTGGCACTATATTAGAATATGCCAATGTGCCAAATTTGACAGTATTCAAAAAGCAGGACATATGGGCAATTATGTTAGACCATAATAGTTTGATTTAATTAATTACTACTATTATTAAATTTACAATGAAAAAGTGAACCTTAAAAACGAAAAAAGTGAAAATTTAGCCTGTTTTCAAAATCGACTTTCTGGTTTACCAGCCAACCTTTTTTTAATATTTAACATTTATTTTATAGATAAAATATCGCTTAATAACATATAATAGCCCCACCTTTTTTCACTCGATATTGACGCTTTTACAATAAAAATACCTAAATTTGCCAAAAAACAGCAAATTTTCAGGTGTCAAAAAACTAACGCAGATTGTATTCGTCTGTGCAAGCTTATTTTTTTATTATTTTTGCATAATTATCTAAAAATATCTAGAACCTATATAATCAGTCATATTTTGCCTGTTAAAGTGTTAAAAAAATAATATATATGTTATGTATAGAAAATCTTAAAAGAACTAGATAGGTAAATTATAACAAAATGAGATTGTTAAATCATTCCATTATTTTTATTAAATTTGTAATTTAATGTATTTATTAAAACAAATTTTTGTGTTAAAACTCGTTAGGAACGCATTTAGTTATAAAAAACTTTTGGTCAATGCCCAAATCCATATGCCCATAGAATCAAGTAACAGTAATATTTCCTCTTTCTTTAATAGGTTTAGTGCGTCTATATTATAAAACTAAAATGTAATTGGAACTAAAATTGTTGGTTTTTAAACTTTATTAAGGTCAGTTAGATATATATGGTGTGCCTTGCTCTAAATAGCCTTTCAAAAACATATTTGGCATTTGTAAAAATTAGTAATAAAGACTGAATAGCTATATTTTATTTATATTAAATTGGGTCTAATATTTAGTCTTAAAATTCATCATTGAAGCTAATTCTGCCCGTTATAATCATTTAAGGTTGTTTAACCCTAAAATTGACTTCTTTTATGTAATTATAATATCAAAAAACCATATCACTATCTTTCATAAAATAATTGACTTTTTACGTTTATTTTAAGTTTGTTGATAATCATAAAAAAAGAAAATCTGTTAAATCATAATATTCTAAATAGGCCAAATATATTTTATTTAACTTATTTTTGTCAAACGTTGTTGAGACTGTTTTATTTAAAAACTATTAAATAATAGAAAAAAATAAATTTTTACAAATTTTTTAACCTTATTATTTTTTCTAAAATCCTCTTAAATTTTTTTTTATACAATAAATTTAACAAATTTTTTGAATTTTGCCGAGGATAAATATTGAGAATTATGTACATATTCTAATATTGTTCATCAAACTAAAAATGACTAGTAAAAGTTAACATATATATGCATAAATATTTTAAGTTTTTATTTTTTACACCTTAAAATTTTAAAAAACCTGGCAAACTTTGGTTTTTATTCTATAAAAAGCTATGGGTACGTTAAAAAATGTTGGGGGAAATTTATGTTATATAGTGATGTTTTATGTATAAAATGCAATTTTAAATTTTAAATTGGTTTTGTAGTGACCCAGAAAGTCGGCTTAGAAGATAGGAGTAAAATACTGAAAATTACCAATTTTTTTGTTCTGAAGTTCCCCTTTTCTTTCCAAAATTGACAATAGTTTGAATCAAATTAATAAAACTGTTATAGCCTAACATACTTGCCCCTATGTCTAACTTCTTTTATATAAACAAATTTGGCACTTTAAAATATTTTAATATAGTATAGGGAGCAAATTTTTGTCTAAAAATCAAAAAACAAATTTTTTTTTTTGAATTTTTTAAAAAGTCTAGTCGGTCCCATACTTTTGAGTTCACATATTAATAATGAATACTAAGGACTGTATTTCAGCAATTTTTTAAGAAATTCAAAAATACGTTTTTTTGTTATATCAAACTGAATGTTTTTACAAAATTGTAAAAGTTTAAAAAAAATAATTTTAAAATAATAAACACATGAAAGATAGCCCTTATTGTCTTCTTCAAAATAAAAAAAAAATTAAGTCTCCAGCTATAATACTTTTTGACTTATAACCTCCCAAAGTTGCATCAAATTTGAAAATTCACCTCGCAATTTTTTTTTCTTTTGCCCCTATCTCCGTCAAAAATCACTTTCGGTCAAAAAAAATTCCCAGATTATGAGATACCCTTAGATACTACCTCCATGCAAAATTTCAGCCAAATCAAAAGGGGTACCCTTTTTGGATTTGTTGGATTGAGGTGGAATTGACCATATATACATATAACGTTTTAAAATGTATATACACAAAGCTGAAAAGTTTTATTAAAATTTTTTATTCATATATTAATCGATAATTTGTAATCAATGAAATAAGGAGATAAATAAAAAAGTTATTAAAGGTTTTAACATTTGAAATATCCCAAAATATTATTTATTTTTGGAAACTAATATGCAGTAGGAAATTTTCCAACAAATATTTAAGAAATCTGATACATAAATTACCATAATGAATTTTCTTAGCTAAATAAGTCAACAACCATGCACCTGCAAATCAGTATTTAAACAACCATTCTTGAACAATATATTTTTTTAATTTGACATAAAAGATTAGAAACTTTTATCATTTGATTAATATAACATCCTTCAGTCTGATCAGAACCATTGTAAGGCTTTTTCAACGATGTTTTCTCAATTATTTTTGTGTGTGTTTAAACGATCGGTAGCCATTGTTGATCGCAAATAACATTTGATACGTTTTTTTGTACTGAAACTCTGCCCGGCTGTGCAATTAGTTAAAAGGGCCAAACCAATTAGATCGTTGACACATATAAATTTGCATGGCTATAAAGCTCATTAAAGAAAAGTTTTTCGTAATCTGTTTCTATTGCCCAATGTTCTCTACATATTTTAAACTCCCTTTTAATATTATAAGCCATAAAAAATTTCGGATTCTTTTCCCAATTCCATCTATTTCGAAGTTCTTAAATTTGCAAAAAAAATTAGGATAAAATAAAAATTAAAAATCTCTTGATTTATGCCTCCACTAAATACTAAATAAAAATTGAAGCTCGGTAAAATGTTTATACGTTATCTGTATGATAGTTAGCCTGATGTTGCAAGTGGGTAGTTTTTGGCTCAATTAAAGTAGTATATAATGTAAATTTGGTAGCCAAATTTCTCTGTCTCGGCAGATATTTCGTGCAAACATCTTCGGCATTTTCTCAATGGCGTTAATAACGCCAATAATAGGGTACAAGAAGCGGCTTCAATTTGATGTCACTTTTGAAATTTTTTACTAAATTGTTTTAAAAGATTTGAATATTTATCTAAAATTACAAAAATTAGTTCAATCGAAAAAACTTTTTATTAAGCTCGAGTTCCCAAATTCCCTTCAAAACAAATTCTAATTTTACAATTAAATTAACAAAAGCTTTATAAAAACTATTAATGACTCGAGATTTATTGACGAATCTAGTTTCGCGAGAAGAGATATGTTTATTTTTGCCCAGAATATAAGAATTTTAAAATTTTTGCATTGCCAAATTTAATTTCTGTGAGGGACAATGAAAATAAATCGCCTTTGGGTAAAGATCCTGAATTTGTTTTTGTACGTTTATATGACCGGCCATTAGGACACCCCTTGTAAGATTGCCCGACAAGGTTGTTTAAATTTAGGTCGTTTTTTCTTTGTGAAGATCGAGTTTGTATTGCCTAATGGAATCCGCCTTTTGGTCGTAAACTTCACTTTATATATTATATTTATAGTGGTCATTAACGGATTTTCTATCACATAAATCATTCATCGTTCCTTATTATTTTCTAAGTAAATAAACGCTCATAAATTGTTAAGAGAAATGGCCAAAAAATTAAGACAGCAATATGTAATAAACTAACATGAGTGGAGTCTGAAGTGAGTATTCGGAGGAAAATGATGGATTAAACAGTGAAAAAACAAACATAATAGGAAATGTGAAAAATAACTTGTAAGCGTGGGTGGGCAAAAAGGAAACCGAATAATAAAAAAAGTAAAATATAATGGAATTTGAGTGTATTAAAAAAAATAAAAAGTAGATCTAGATTCGGGAGATCGCTTTAGAAAATTAAGAGTGAATCAAGTTTAAAGCGGGACCTGATTAGTACGGCCCACCCGTTGCGTTTACGCCTTCTAGTCGGCCCTGTTTATTGTTTTACTTATTTTCAGCCCGATCTCATTTTAAATAAATAGAGCCGAATATTAATTTAAATCAATATTGTGCAATTTAAAGATTGGACAACCACGGGCGCATGTATAAATTAGGTTGTGCTCTACACTAAATTAACACGTTGAGCATGGTTAGTGGTTAGGTGACCGCCAACGAGTCCCAAAAGCCGTCTATTTTTCCTACTTAATTAAATAGGTCATCGCGCATTAATTCCCAAACTCTGCGGGGCCTGTGTGGCGTTAATGGCAAACAGGAAAAGTCGGGAGGAAAATCCATTACCACAGATTTCTTAAGTCCTTATGAATGGCTAGAAAATTTACAATGATATATATGGCTTCCGACTTTGATTTTTAGTTTTAGTTAGGATCAATCTAGTAAGGGTCAAGAACAGGCAACCCATCTAAAAGGACAATCTAAGCAATCCTGGGTGTCAAGCTAATTTTAATAATAATTACTAAGGTTTTTAAGCAAAAATTTTAAAAAAGTATGCATTTTCAGCTAATATGGCTAAGAGGAGCCAATGGGTCACGGTGACAAATTTTTCTGAATTTATGGGCTTAGCCGTTTTTAGATGGATTAAGCGGCTAACCTGGCAAAACCCAACTACCTTTATGGCGCGCCAGGCAATTTTTCAAAATTACAAGTATAGATGAAAAGTCCGCCAGAAAAGGGAGAGCCCGAGGGTTTACCCCCCCCCCCCCTTCTTGTTAAGCTGCTCTGCGTAAAAACCTTAAAATAAAATAATATTATCTATTGCAAAGTCAACTTCAGTCCTAAGGGTCATCATGTTCAAAGCAAACAATTCGGAGAATCAATATTCAAAAAACTAACCAAGTAACCAAAGCAAAAATTAAGTCAAAAGAAAGGTATTTTGAAGAGATCAATTGGAGGAGAAATTTGATAAATATGTAAAATTATACTCTCTATGGAAGGGGCCTATTATTTGCCTATTATCAGAAACAAAAATCTAGAAAATAAGGATATAATAGAGGGAGAATTTTTATAATGTGTAAAGACTTTTAAATGCAAAAAAATGGAAGAGGCTAAGAAAAAGATGCAAACAATAAAAGATGCCAACTCAAATCATTTCTGAATTGGCAATCATTATAATATCTATTAAATTAACCAAGGTGTCTTTCTCCTGTTTAAATTTGATCTTTCTCTGTATAATCGAATTTCAAATTAAAACATAAGATATTTTATAACACAGGCCAACAAAACAATAACAGAAAAAGGAAATTTTTGACACTGAAAAGAAATGATACCAATGACGACTTTATCTTATTCTATTTTTAGAAGTTTTTTTCCCCTTATGCTATTTTGATAGGTCCATATCAATAAAATGAATATTTTTATAAAAATTTAATTTTTAAATCAAAAAATTAATACACGTCTTCGAGACTAAAAATTAGACGAGTACTATTGATAGTACTAGGTAATCATTTTTAAAAAGAGCTTTCCACTTATTATTGAATGTTTTTTTTCTTAAATTACTAAATATTAAGTAGACTTTTTTTAAAAAATTACTAATTATCTCCGATGAGTCAAACCCTTTAAACAATAAAATATTTTATACCATAGAGTACAACAAACGATAAATATTAAGCAATACAACAAAAAGGCTTATGTGAACTACAAATTATGCGTGAAAATTATAAACAAACATATGGAAGAAAAATAAGTTTGGCATAAAGTCTGCTTGTTTATAAAAAACTTGCGAGATTGATACGCAAATAGAAATACGGATTAAAAAATTACTGAGATGGTAGGTCTGGTCTCGTTAGCTCATAACTCTCAAAAGTTTGCTGAACTTGCGACATAATATGTTTTACCGTTTCAAAAAAAAATAAATAAATTAATCTATAAATATTAAGTTAAATTAGTTGTGATGTATAAGTGGGTGGATCATTCAAATTTTTATCCTTTGATTTTTTCATTTTAAATCCATTTTTTTCTCTACCTTAAATCGTAAATAAATGTTTTTTTTAGAATCTGTCACATCTCATTAGCACATGTACCTGCAGACATATATCAATAGATATAATAATTGAGATCTTCGGGACTTATATAAATAGGAGCAAACTTGCTGAATTACATTTAAAATTAATGGTCAATTCCACCTCAATAAGTCAGGACCCTCACACAGATGGAAAAATTTTTGTATAAAGGTAATTTGGCTTGAGAGGAATAAAATCCGTGCTGGTTTTATGGCACAATAAAATTCGCTGTTTTTTGACAAATCTTAGATTTTATGCTGTAGTCAAAATTTAGTAAAAAAAAGTTGTTCATATATATTATTAAGCGACATTTTATCCGTTAGATGCATATTAAATATTAAATAAAGGTTGACTGGCCAACCAGAAAGTCGATTTTAAAAACAGGCGAAAATCACCCTTTTATCGGTTTAAAGGGTCACTTTTTATTGTTAATTTAACAGTAATGTTAATAAAATAATTAAACTATTATTGTCTAACAATTGCCCCTATGTATTGTTGAATACCATCAAATTTGGCGCATTGGCAGATTCTAATATAGTGCAAATGGCATAATTTTGTCCCAAAATTGCAAAAACTTTTGTTTAAAAATTATGAAGAGCTTTATTTTATAAATTTTTTTAAAAATTTGAATATAAATTTTTAGAGTTTTTTCTCTTTGAATTTGAGAGGTTTTTGATACCTCAAAATATATTTTTTTAAATATTATTTGCATTTAATGTAGCCCACATTACGATCTAATAAAACAAATGACTCTTTCAATGTGCAAAATTCCCTCAAATTTTTTTTTTAAAAATGGAAAATATTTCATATCTCACCCAATAGTTCCCGTCAAAAAATTTAGGGTTTTAGTAGCACTCAAGGACCCTACCAATGTAACAATTTTCAGCCAAATCTAAGACTTGATAGGTAAATGTTTCTCGATTTGAGGTGGAATTTGTATCTATAACTGAAGGAAAAAGGTCTCGAATCTTCAAATTTTTTTAAAGTATTTGCACTAGAGTTTAAACTGGGCGGTGTTCCAGAGCAACCAGCCCGAATATTTTAATTTAAGCTCGGCTCACACAAACTTTGTTTTTTATTTTCGGACCAACCCGCCCTGGCACGAAGTTAAAGATGAGGCTCAAAAATTTTTAAATTAAGATCATAAATAATTATTTGCATAAAATTATCAATACAGCGTTTCAAAATAATTCCTTTTGTCCTAACTTATATCAATAGCCAAAAGCCTACGTTAATTATAAGATAGATGACCCAGCCCCCTTTTCTAATTTAGGCCATCTGGCAACTTCTATCCGATAATTGTGAATTCTTTAACAAGATTAAAAAAGGCACATTTTTAAAATTTAAATTAAGAATAAATGACTTAGGGAAAAATAATCTGTTGAGATTATCTTATGATCTAATTGATAAACAATTATTAAAATTTTTTCCTAAGGAGGGTAAAAAATTTTACGGCCTATTTTTAAAATTAATTTTGGCTCGTTTTATATAAATTTTAAAACGTTAATATTTTTTTTCAGCAAAGTTTTTCTGGCTAGCTATTAGAAAGTTAAATTATTAATTTTATCTTCACTTTGGTGTTCAGGCTTGCAAAGCCGTATTTTTTCTAAAAGTAATAATGCCGCTTAAACCTATTTAAAAGTAGAATGTCAAGTTCACCTAAGTAATTAATCATAAACTCCCCAAAACAGGTACAGGTAAAAATACAAAAAATTACCTAAATTTATATAAAAAAAGGAGATTTCATTTATTGTAAAATATATACACTTTGAAACCCTAAAATTAGTTTAAAAATTTATTAATCTAATTTTAAATTAATTGGATAAATAGTGATTAAATAAAATATTTTAAACTTATCAAAATAAATTTTTTCAATGGTTAAATTATGAAATGTTTTTCAAACCTAATACTTGCCGGGAGAAACTAATAAGGGCTAACACGGCCAAGTTGGTGGCGCATAGCGAGCTGGAAGCGATAAAAAACCACGCTAGGCGTCGTGTTTTTTTATCACTTACATTTTTGTATACATCAATTTTTTAAACGAAATTGTGTTAAATTAAATTTAAAATTTTTTTAATTAGATTTTTTATAACCCATAAACTCAAGGGCGTAGCAAGTTGTAAAGCTTGGGGGGGGGGTTTCAAAAAAAAAATTTTGCCAAATATTAATGGAATTTTAAATATAATATAATTTTATATTTAATTGGTAATTAGTTTGGGGGGGGGGGGGAATATGCACTAAAATTTTTTAATTTGGGTGGGGATATGGCATGCTTGGAGGGGGTTTCATCCCCAAACCCCCCCCCCCCCCCCCCCCTTCCCCTTCCCCCCTCTCCTACGCCAATGCATAAACTGCTACAAGGTTATCATCAAACTATACCATGGATATCTAAATAGCGAGAAATACATGGTGGGTAGGCCAGTAAAATGTTCGAAAGACGGTAAGTTTTTTCTAGCAATCTCGTATCTTGATTGACAAGACGAAATATCTATATATAAGATAAAAAATATTTTTATGTTTTTAAATAACTAAAAACTTGTAGTACACAGGATATTCCGAATCTTTTACATATTAGGGAACAGCCAAGTCAGAGCTTTACCTCTTTTTTCAGCGGGTGGCCCCGCAAAGGTATTTACATGCTGACCCAATTAACTTAGGCTCTCAAAATGGACGGCTCTGGGGTTTGTTGGCGGTCATACATCGAACTACTATCAGGCTGAATGTGCTTAAAATGAGTTGAGAACACAACCGCGTAGTCGTCCGATTTTTTAATAAATAAAAATATAAATTGCGTTTGACATAATTTATGTGTTTTTAATGTTTTAGTTAGCATAGACAATTGTCCGTGGGAAAACTATATTTGTCAAAGTAATTTATTAAGCTCACAGAGCCATCCTCCTAAGGGTGGGATTTATGTGTGCATTTATTTATTGTAAAAACTTAATTTCAACTTTTATTGTTTAGTTAATTAGCGAAAATTATGCTCTAATCAATTATTACTATTGTAAATTGTAAGTTGTTGGAAACAATTTAGATTAAAAATATCTTCCAAAATTCTGCAAGCCTGCCTGTATGACTTTTCTTATAATTTTATATCCCTCAAATATTATCACTCAAGACTGTTACTTTGTTAACTAAAATATTTTTCTAATCTATGACTAAAATAGAAAATTAATCATATATTAAAAAAAATTATATTGAGTGCCTCCCTAAATGTAAGATCTAATACGGACATTACTTATTATATATAAATAATTATGAACTAATATGTCAACGTCAAAAGGCTATATTCCGTCGGCGGAATATTGTTTGAACTTGACCTCGGTGTCCAAAGCCTATATTCCGTCTTACAATTGTATAATTCAGCGAACAAAATTTTATCTTTACAAAGCGGTTACGTGCTTTGGCTATTAATCGCTTAATTTATATGTAACTCGTTTTGCCAAGCAAATTTTTAAAAATTTTTAGGGTAGGTATTTATTAAAAATTAAAAGATTGAATGTCGCCATATTTAAACATCAAAATTTTTAAAATTTACATTGAAAATCAGTATCAATAGCACAGCTCAACAAATTTCGATGGTACAGCAAAGAATTTTTTGAAAACATAAAAGAATTTGTCCCCATGATGGTCTTATCTCATATACGTATATCGTATTTTAGTTTCTTCCCGCCTTGGCTCCTTAGATCCGTCTCTATCGATAAAAGGCCTTTTTTGACCAAATTGACAGATTTTGCGACTTCGAGAACACCTGAAGGGAAAAATTAAAACTTCAATTTTTTATTTCAAATATCCAGATTCACTCTATTTAAAAAATGCATTAAATGACAGATTAAAAAATAAAAGTAAACAAATTAACACTAATAAAGTACATAGTAAAGGAAGGTTATATTGTTTTTTTTTATATTTTTATGTTTATGTTTGCCTGGTATAGTTCATCCATATGCAAGTTTTTTTGTTTAATGTTTTTTTGCATGTAATGTTAAAACTTGTCTTTGTATTATACTTGGTGTCTGCCAACAAGTCTAAGATACATAAAAAATGAATGCGTCCAAACTAATTTAAAAATTTTTTATTTTTTTTTTATTTGTTTATTTTAGACATAATTAACCTTGGGATATGTCCACCAAGAAGTCTAATCTATCGGGATGTGTCCAAGGTTTAAATTTTTTTTTAAATTTGATTTTATTGACAAATTTAAGTGGGATAAGTCTGCCAAGGTGTCTAAACTTAAATTTACAATTATCTCGATGCGTCCAAGGTTAAAATAATTTTTTTATTTTTTCGATTTTTTTTGTTTTTTTTTACAAAACCTCGGGGTGTGTGTCTTAATGTGGTTGCGTCAAAGGTTAAATAAATTTTTTTTTAAATTTGATTTTTTTAACAAATTTAAGTGGGATGAGTCTGCCAAAGTGTCTAAACTTAAATTTACAAATATTTTGATGCGTCCAAGGTTCTTAATAATTCTATTATTTTTTCGATTTTTTTTGTTTTTTTACAAAACCTCGGGGTGTGTGTCTTAAAGTAGTTGCGTTGCGTCCAAGGTTAAATTAAAGTTTTTTTTAAATTTGATTTTATTAACAAATAAGTGGGATGAGTCTGCCAAGGTGACTAAACTTAAATTTACAAATATTTCGATGCGTTCCAGGTTAAACTTAATAATTTTATTATTTTTTCGATTTTTTTTTTGTTTTTTACAAAACCTCGGGGTTGGTCTTAAAGTGATTGCGTCCAAGGTTAAATTTAAGTTTTTTTAAAATTGATTTTAACAAATATAAGTGGGATGAGTCTGCTAAGGTGTCTAAACTTATGAAAATATATTGATGCGTTCTCAAACTTGAATATTTAATTATTTTTAAAAATTTATGTTTTTTTGACAGCCCTGGCTAGTGTCTTAAAGTAGTTACAAGGTTAAATTTAAAAAAAACTTAAATTGGACGCAACCACTTTAAGACATACACCCCGAGGTTTTCTAAAAAACAAAAAAAAATCGAAAAAATAATAAAATTATTAAATTTAACCTTGGACGCATCGAAATATTTGTAAATTTAAGTTTAGACACCTTGGCAGACTCACCCCACTTAAATTAGTTAATAAAATCAAATTTAAAAAAAACATAAATTTAACCTTGGACGCAACCACTTTAAATCTCACACCCCGAGGTTAAAACAAAAAAAAAATCAAAAAAATGATAAAATTTTTAAGTTTATCCTTGGACGCTAAACCCCTGGCTAAAAAACTAAAAATTTTTAAAATAAAAAATAATATATAAAATTCAGCTTAGACGCATTTTAATTAATTATTTCAAAAAAAAAATCAATTTTAAGCTTGGCCACTTCTTTAATATTACATTACCAAAACAATTGTGCAACATATGAATTAATAAAATACAATATAAAAAAAACACAACTTAAATAGTACAATGAATAATAACACACAACAAAAATGATGTGAACTACAAAATATTATGCATGAACTTATAAACAAACAATAAAGTGAAGAAAAAAAACAGTTGTCGACATAAAGTCGGGTTGTTTATAAATCGATATGTAAGTTTGATCGGAAAAAAATGAAACATATTTGGAGACCACAGAAATTGCAGGTCTGGTCTCAGTAATTATCTGAGAACTCTCAAAAATTTGTTGTGCTGTGTAGTATGCAAAAAAATTTTCCACTTAAAAAGCTACAATTTTGGACCCGCGAGATATAAAATAATTAAAAAGATTTTATTTATGAGATTTCCAGCATTAATATATTATAAAATCAAATTAACAATGTTAAATATAATTAATAAATTATAAACAGGTGGAATATTAATTGTAATATATAAAAAAAGTAATTAAAATAAATTTAAAAAAAAATAAAAAAAATATTATATTTACTATATTTAAGAGTCTTCCGGCCACGTATTTTTAGAAAATAAAGCCCAGGTGGTTAAGGCTTGAAAAAAAATCGGGTCCGAGTTAAAATTTGTAATTTTTTAAAGATTGTATCCTTGAAGGATGAAAAGGAAGCAAGGAAAGCGACAAGCGCTATATTACTGGGTGACCTGACCCCAAGCCTCTAATGTTGCCGCGTATTCGTTCGTGGAGGTATTATCACCATATTGGTGATACAAATGGCAACACTACTTACTCCCCTTCTTTGGACTTATACACCTGACCCCAAGTCCACCCAGCTTGCCTGGTAGGGTAAATTGAACGTAATTATTCAAATCAAATTTTAAATAAAAAAGATTTTGAAAAATTAAAATCAATTCGTGCTCAAATTTTTTGAGCAGAGAATTAAAAACAAAAGCTCCGGATGTCCGGAAGCAAAATTGCAATTGAGGAATTAAAAAAACATTTTTTAAAAGAAAAAAAGATGCATGGTCTAATTTTTCTCTTAAAACAAGTAAATGATTCTCTAAAAATTTTTCAACCTCAGCAAAACCTCCTACGGGTGAACCTAAGATTATTAAATTCTCATATGAGGTTTTATTAAAGGTTTCAACTATAGAATTTGTAAATGGCGGGAAAGGATATATCTCACATTTGTTAGGATTAAGAGATAAGATTATAACAGAAAATTGGCGTTGGGCTATACTAAGTGCTAAATTGATATCTTCCAGCTTGCCACACATGGTACAACCATCTAAATACCATAAGTGCAAACGGAGATTTGTTGAATTAGAAATTTCATCTATCAAGTTTTTAAGCCCAAGGCAAAACAAAGGCGGACCTAAAGGGTCACCTTGTTGAACTCCCTGTGAGGTAGAAATTATTACATTCTGAAATTTTAATATTGAATCAATACCATAACTTAAATGTATATAGTTGTGGTATTGGGGAAAAATTTTTAAAAAAGATTCGATAAGGTTAGAACGATCTTGGCAATTAAAAGCTTTTTTTAAGTCCAGTTTAACTAAATATTCGTCAGAATACAATGATTCTAAGGTAAGGCGGGTGGCGTGAATCGGAATTTCACAGCCCCCTTCTATACCAAAACCCAGTTGGTGAGGAGACAGTCGGTTTGCTAAAGTGGATTTAATCCTGCTGCATATAACTTTAGAAATAAGACGTCTAAAAAAACAACCAATAGCTATAGGGCGAATTTTGTTCTTTTCTTGGAGGGGGAGAAGACGAGCCCCAAAAAATATGGGGGCAAATTCCAGTGGGAAATTTCCATTAAAAATAAAATTTACCACTTTGCAAAAATTGTTGATTAAAAAACTAGAAGTATCAATTTCTAAAAGGTCCTTTATAGGTCTAAAAAAGTCTAGCCCTGGAGCAGAGTCTGTTGGAAACGTTTTAAGAGCTTTAAGAATTTCATTTGGTGATATTTCCATTTTTGTATTTAAAATTGGGAGAATTTTAAACTTATTAGCGGGCTTAGGGTGTTTGTCTTTTAATTGTTCGATTGTTTCAGGAGTATTAGGTGCAATTTAATTATTGCCTTGAAGGATCCTGAGGGCTCCCTTAAGATTAAAATTATTAATTTTATTCGAAATTTTTTTAAAAGATTGGTCGGTAGGCTTATGGGAAGTTTGAAGCTGAAAAGGAGGGGAAAAAACAGCCTGGTCAAAATTATAAATTCTAGATTTAATAAATTGGACTAAAGGAGTCTCATCAAGGGGGTCTGGGATTCCTAATATCAAAGTTGGGAAATAAATTAATTTTTCCCAATTATCATGGTTGGGGGATTCCACTAAATTAGATAAAATTTTGGAAAAAAACACGTAAACGGCATTTATCGCACTTTTGGGAACCCTTGATATTGTGGGTCCACATTTAGCCAAATTTTGGGTTCCGGGCTCTAATAAAGTAATCTGCACATTTTCTATGTAAGTCTTATTGTTATACGAAAAACTATTTGTTGCTTGCCCAAATAAATTATAATCTTGAGGAAGGGGGGGGGGGGGAAGATCGGGGATTAAGACTTCGGGGATTAGATCAGACTGAGGCTCATTTACTAGAAGGGCCTCCGGTTTATTGCTTCCCGGGCATCTTTTATCCTTGAAACCGTGGAGTGATATTAAATTGTTATTCTTTAATGAAATGAGCCTAAAACAAACAGAACAATTTTTTTTCATTAAAAAAATCCACTGAACCAAAGGTTTAAAAGAAAATAAAAGGACAAATGTGGGTCAGCGGGGGAAATCTTGAAATTGAAGATTGAACACCTTACAGGGTTAAAATTGAGCAGGATGGGTAAACAGATTTGGGATATCAATGTAAAATTTAAAAAAAAAACATTAAAAAAAAGGAAAAAAAAAAGAAATAAAAGTAAATGAAAAAAAAAAGAAATAAAAGTAAATGAAAAAAAAAATTAATAAAAATAATAAATGTACAAATTTAAACTTTTTAAATTTTAGGTTAATGCTAAGCTAAAATAAAGGTCAAAGTTAAATAACTAATGTGAGGTTTTAATTGTTGGAGTTGATTGGCCAATAAGAGAAATTATTTTTTTTTATTGATGGAGCACAATCTCGTACAGCTGTACGATCGCCAACCATGACTCAATTAACATCGTTAACAACCTGTTCATTAAATATACGATGGTCTCCAACTGTATCACGGTTTATTGTATCACGGTTTATGACAATAGAGTGATTATCACTTTTTAATATGTGCATGTGTGATTTAAATATTTTAAACAATTCATTGTATTAAATAGGTCATCCAGCTCGCCGACGATGCGTCTTGCAAAAGGAGAATTGAGGTTGTAGTAGTCACATCTTGCATCCACGCGATTCAATAATTTTGGTGGAACCTCACTTATTAATATGGACTATTCCGTCATAATTCTTTTTTCTTGCTTTAAGGTATCTGTTTAAGATGAATTAAATATAGGATAATATATTGGTAGGAATTGGTAGCCTAATAGTAGAGAATTAATGCCACCAGGATATCGTTTAGGAATATATAGATAAGATGGTTCGGTAATTATTTGGGTAAAGATAATTTTATTATATAATTGGTTATCATTAATTAATTAATTGTAAGATCAAAATATATTGGGTATATATAGATATTTTGAAAAGTCATCGTGATATGATCAAATCTATATTTAAAAACTAATTTATTAGGAAAAACTATTTCTTGCAAGTCATGATGACACAGATGAAATTAGCCCATCAATCAATCAATTGTCTAGTAGTATAATCCATTAGTATTACGGGCTACGACAGTATCTAAGCTATACCGCGTCATAACGGCGCTGGTTGCGTCAGTAAAGCATAAATTGTTAGTTGCTAGCATTAATAACATTAGAACTATTTAAAGGGCAAAGAAACTGTTTTAGGCAGAATTATTGTGTCAATGTAATTGTGACAGCTGCGGAGATTATGGTTAGAGCTACTTCACAAGATAGGCAATTTTCGCATGAAACAATAGGCCTTAATCAGTTGGTATCAATATAACCCATCCCCCCCCCCTTCCCCCCCGAGAATAATAAGCGATAAAAACAATTTTTTTTGAAGCCACCCTGCATTATCGCCAGGACAATAAAATTTTTGACTAACAGAATGCCTCGCGTTTACCTATTAATATCATACTTAGCAATGAGAATTTGTAATGTTTAATAGAAGACACAGGAGGTGTGTCTCCCGGATAGGATGAATAAAAAAAACCTACTTTTAATCCATAAACATGTGTAAAACTCAAAGCAGCGAACGCCACAGAACTGGAAAGTAGAGGCAAGGCATATCTTGAAATAATTCTTAATAAACATATGTATAAAAATAATTGTAGTTAAAAACTCAAACCTAAAAATTCTAATAATCTGGTAAATTTTTAAAGTTCTGTTAAAAAAGCAATATAATTTCGCCTGCGACAATATTAAAAAATAAAAAATAATGCCGTTTGCCACCATATCGAAAATTCATACATAATGAAACTTTTACAGAACAAATATTAGATAAAAATTTCATACTAAACAAATACCCAACTATATGTGACCTCATTAGGAATATTGAACTTTAAAGCTAAATTATATTTATAAATGGGTGCTAAACCTATATATTTATCATGCAAGATCTTCCATTGATATGGAAAGACGGAGTAATTAAACTATTAAAAGCTGGTGCAAAAAAGGTATTATTTCACCAACCAGCACCAACCATATTATGGGCAACCCATTATTCCCGTACCCAAGGAATCAGGTAAGGTTAGGGTCTACGCCGTCTAACTTATACTATACAAATGTATTAAAAAGGAGAAATTGGGTCATCGCTGGGATCAAGGTTAAGTTAGATTTAGCGAACGCATATTTACAAAGAATCTCACTGCAGTTAATGCCTTCAAAACTGGCATTTACAGATTTGGTTATTAATTTGTTAAAGAGGTCTAAAAAGAGTAAAAATTAGTTGTTCGGGAGGGCCCATCCGGACCTTATTTTTAAAATATGACGGACGAGCCGGGCCGAAATATCACAACCCGGTTTATCTATGGACAGAAATCTCCAAAAGCGAAAGAAACTCCGAAAAACGAAAAATATGACCAAATGACAAAGCAATTACTAGGGGTAAATTAAAATGAAGTCTGTAAAAGTTTAAAGTAGGCTCTCCTACATTAAACCCATCCCAGACTTAAGTAACTAAAGGTACTCCTACTTTGGGTAATGGTGAAGGTATATTAGTAATAACTGTGATAAAATTGTAAAATAAATGTTCAATTAGGGTTGATAACATGGTAAAACAAAATTTGTCAATATCAATGTTAAATTATTATGAAAATATTACGTGGCCGACATCAATTTTAAATTAGTACGTATTAGATTTCAAACCTGGCCGTACACGAAGAGTTGATGATCGACACAGACTGGTCTCTTATAAGTCCAAACTCGGCAACTTACTTAAACGTCTACCTTCAACTTGACGACGTTGAGCAAGAAGTAAGGAACAAACTTACCATCGGATGTAAAATGGAGATCGTTGACTGGTGTCCTATTCGATAAAATCATTCCCATCAAAATGAAACAATAATACAACTTGCAATAACATATGCCCTAGAAACTACGGCCCTTCGAAAAAGTGACGAAAGAAGTCTTTAAACGACAGAAATGCGAATGTTACGAATGCTAGGAGTGACGCGCAAAGACAAAATCTGAAATGAACATTATCGGCAGCCTGTATATTACTCCCATCAATACAATCGGCTCCGCTGGTTTCGCCACATCGAAAGACGAAAGGGTTAGCTTCACCTTTGAAATCTTATTTAGGTTAACGTACAAGGCAAGGGTAGAGGCATACCTAAACTCATCTGGTCACAAAAGAACGCCAGCATGAGATGCCACAAAACAAGGACGAGTGCATAAATAGACCCAATTGGAAAATCAAACTGAAGGAGCTCACTGCCTCCAAAAAGGCAAAATAATATGAAAATTTAAAATTTTTTATTCAAATATTTTGTTATATTATAAGTTAAGTTATTATTTTTAAATTAATTGGTGTATAACAATTAGATATAAAAGTCGGGATCCGAAAGCCCGCATAAAAACGAGCAGGGACACCGGGCCTGAATCAGAAAAAAAGAATTGAGGGCTAGGCCCGAAAATTTTTTTAAACTTCATTTTAATTTGTTTTTTTTAAACTATCATTACCAATAACTTATCGTTTAAAAAGCTTAACAGGGAAAGAGTTATAAGGTTTTTTACAGAGCCTTGTAGCTAGGGGGGGACTCAAATCTGGCTGGCTCCCCTTTTCTGGCTTGCTATTTTTATTTTTACTACTAATTTTAATTAAACATTCCGGCTTTGCTTGAAATTTCAAACCGGATCGGTCCGAAATTGAAACGCAAAATAATGGGGCCAACCCGCCAAGCCTATAAAATGTGTCGGGCGGGCTGAGCCGAATATCCGGCCCGTTGCTTTGATTTTTAACCCGCTGGTGCTAGAGTGAGAAATTTTTCATACGAATGTTGCCATGGGGTTCGTACGGACCCCAGTTATAAACCTCTATAACTTTAAAAGTTCTAAGGTTTAAATGGTTTTTTAGAATACTTTATTATATAAGTTATCAGGCACGATTCTAGACCCCTTTGGTGCCCCCCCCAATACATAGTAATTTTATGTTTGCCCCCGTCCAATTAAATTTGCCCCCCCCCCCCCCCCCCCAAATACGTATTTTATTTTTTCTTCCACATAACATAATTAAATTTGCTCCGCCAAAAATATCTAAAAAATATTATTTTAAAAATATTTACTTTTTTAAAAAGTGTTTTAATTCATCAAAACTTCTCATCCGCTAAAGAGATCAATCACAGAAATTATTTCTGTTGTTAATTAGATATATAGAAATATTTGATTTTACAGAAAGCTTTATATTTGTGAAAGCAATTTAAAAATCTGATGCCTAAGAAATCTAGAACCAAAGAACCTAATCGCCCAATGCTACGATGGGGCAAACGTAATGTTTTTAAGCAACCCATATATTCACTGCTTTAACCATCAATTGCATCTTGTTGTAAAAGATTGTCTTGAAAATTTAAGTGAAGAGAAAGATTTGATTTCTTCCCTTCATAAATTTTTTCATCAAGATGCAATCAAGGAAGTTGGTGAATGAGGCATACCATGGCTGTTGCCCCATCGGTGGTGTGGTCACTACGACGCCATTGTTTTTTTTTAAATTACATAAAAATATTAAATACTCTTTTGAAAATTAAAAATAAATTTTTTTTTATATCTTCAGGTCACAGGGCCTAAGCGTTGGGTTTTTTTGACCATATATATAATCATCAATTTATTTTTTTGTATTTATCATTTGAAAAATTATTTTATTTATTTAAAATAATTAATGATCAATTTTGATGCAAAACAATTTATGTTTTTAAAACTTTTGATTTACACCATTGTTTGTTAGAAATTAAACAATCAAGAAATACAAATACAATGACAATAATTTATCTATGGATAAAAGAAAAACTAAAAATAAAGATTTTTCTGATTTTTATTTATTTTCTAATAATAAGTTTAAAGGATAATTTAAATAACAATGATGAATTAAAAAGTATTTATTTTAATATTATTGATTTATTTAATGATTCTTGATAATTTTTTACCGATCATATTTATTTAAAATCTTTGGATTCCCTTTATTAATTCGATTATCCTTTTTTAGATATAAATAAATTAAAGCCTCTTTTAAAAATAAGTAATATTTATAAAAATTCATTATCTAAAGAAATTGACGTAGCCAAAAATTTTTTAATAAGAAAACTTAATAATTACAAAGAATGTGTTACTAATGATTTTATTAAATTTTTATATGATTACAAAGATGTTCCTAATCTATTTAACATTTTTTCTATATTTGTTATTTGGCTCTTCAACGTCGAGTTGTGAGGCCATATTTTCTTCTTGAAGAAGGATAATAACTTCTTGTAAGTTGGCAAGTGACCTGCGTAAAGGTGATTTGGTTCTTCTAGGACACGAAAAATCATTAACTGGGGCTTGCATTTTGATGAATTTTATAATTTAATCAAAACCACCACTAGCCTAAAATTAATTCATACAATACACTGCTCATAATCAGCTAATTATTGCTTACTATTTTAAGACATGGTTGCAAATTTTTATGCTAACGTTTATGTTCATGTTTTATTTAATTTTTTACCCTAATATTGATTACTAGTTATATAACCAGTTTTTCATATATATTCTTCCAAATTAGCATACTTATACAATTTGATTATGATAATCAATCTTAATTTACTATACATTTTCTAAAATCCAAAGTTTTAAATTTATTTTTATGGGCATTGATACCAAATGATAAAATTATACTTACAATCAATTTCCAAATCTCATATCTTTTTAAGTAATCGATATTAGTGAAAACAATTAATTTTAATTTACATATCCAATTTAGCAATATTTTCATTTTATGAATATAATAAATTACTATTGATTTATTAAAAACAAAAATTTTGAACATGGATTTAATTGTTGTACATGTATGTTTTTTGCCGTGGCCGAAGGCGGCAAAAAATTTTTTTCTGTCCCCCCACGAGTTTTTATTGCCCCTCCCCCCCCCCCCCTCCCCAAAGTGGAAAAGCTAGGGCCTGTAATTAATTAAAACTGTTGTTATTTAACACAATGAAGAAAAAATCTGAGTTTGTCCTATATCTCAATATAATAAATATACCAATATTATTTAAATTGTGTTTGTAGTTCTAGTTTATTTTATGTGAGGAACATTGAAATTGCTATGCGGCGACGATTATAACCCCGGGTCAGTAAGATTAAGTGCGTCTCTCCACATAATTCATTTAAATGTCGCCGCACTCTCCGGAATATTATAGCATACAGGTTATGCATCCGTGGCAAAGGTCGAAGGCCGGTGTCATTCACCTGCTAAAACAATGCCCCCTTGCTCTATATCCTAGAAGAGACGGCATAACAGTCAGAGCATCGCCCAGCCCTGTCGATTACTAGGCAATCACTTAACCGATATGAACTAAAGATTTTTTGTCTAGTAAAACATTAATTGTGAAAAAAAAATGGTTTTTGGCTACCTTGCCTTAAAAACTTATTTTATGAGGTACTCTGCACTTCTCTTATAAAAATGACGTCATTTTGTACAAATTTTATGCGTCAAATTTCTGTGCTTAAGATCATCACCCAAAATTATTTTAAAATCATATACCCATCCTTCTGTATTTGAAATATTTAAACTAGGTGATTTGGTTAAGGATATAATCGCTGTATTTTAAAAATTTATTTTATGCGCCATTTTGATTTTTATAGCACAGACACTCCAAGATGGAAAGAATAACCTGAGTTATAGTAGCTATTTAACTATTAAAAAAGAACACATAAAAAACTAGGTTGTGATATTTCCAAATTATCTAGCTATTAAAAAAGAACACAAAACGTTGTGATATTTCCAAATTATCTAATTATAGAGGCTGTATTATTGTGTTTAACATTAAATATGACCATGAGCCATACGGACCGGACCTTAATAGAAATTTTAATTTTTAAACACTTTTCTGTTATAAGGCTTAACATTTTTTATTATTTTTACAAAAAAAATCACAAAATTTTAAATATATTCAAAATGTATGATGTGCTGGGGTACATATGGACTAGAGATTAAAGTGGGGGCCCCCGCCCGGCCCGGTACCGGCCCACAAAACCGGCCTAGGCCAAGTTTAAAACGGGTCGGGAAGGTCTTACCTGAATCAAAAAATTAACTATTAAAAGGCTATTATTTCTACATTCTCAATTTTATTAAAAATTTAAAGCAAAAATTTATAGCGTATAAACTTTCTAGGCCGTGATTTGGGCCGGGCAAAACCTAGAATAAAAAGCCAAATTTAGCCAACCCAGGCAAAAATCAAAAAACATAATGGGTGGGCTGGGCTAGAATATTACGCGATTTAAACTTTAGTATGGGGACCCCACAACGCCCGATGGTTAACAATCCATATATCCCTAACCTAAATCTATTAACCTTCTTTTTGAAAATCCATTCTACCGGTCAAAAATATTGAAACTCTGAACTAAACCCAATGACGTATGTGTCATCTGTGGCTCGACTGAATCGGGGAAAAAGTGCGAGCGAAATAATCATATCGGCTTTTATCACTCAGCACGCTACTCGTGGAAGTGTAATTTATCAAAGGTATTTGAAAAGCCGCAGCAAATTGGCGACTTGACTGGACACGCCATTGTAACATGCGATACCTGTTATGAGTTTTGCTTATAAGTAACACCGGACAACAAATTTTTGAGCTTAGGGATTTTCAAATCCGTTTACCGTTTTATCTAATCAAACTTTGTAACTCAGCTATAAACATTAAAAACTCTTAAAAAAATGTTAAAAGACGAAAAAGGAAACAATAAAAAAATATTGGAAAAAATTGTTTTTCGCTTAAAACAATTAAACTGTTGAGGATGAAATATAAAAATTAAAAACTCTTATTTTGTGCTTCCCCAAGTATAAGATTTAGCGGATATTATGTCTTAATATAAAAAGTGAAACTCGGTAATGTCATCGTTATCCCTTTGATAGTTAGCCCGATATAACGCTGAATTCTTGCCTAAAGGTGTAGATAATCCAACTTTGGTAGCCACTCTGTCTCGGCAAATACTTAAGGAAAGATTTCTCCGGCATTATACCGGTGGCGTTTAAAAACGCCAATAATATCATGAGTACTAAAAGCGATTTCAATAAAATCAATGTCACTATGTTGAATTTGACTAACTGGCTTTAAAACTCGAATATTTATCAAAAATTAAACATAAAATATCGAGACTTTTTACTTGCTGAAGCTCGAGTTCGAATTCCCTTCAAGAATTAAAATTTCCTCTTTAATATTATTAAATGCTTTAAAAAAACTAATAATGACCCTATCGACAATTTTTTAAATTACTTATTGCTTGCAAAAAGGTATTAGGCAAAACTGTTTTCGTTTTTGTACCAATATATAAACATCGAATAAATATCTTGTTACTTGACATGCAATTAGGCCCGTAATAATTTGGCGAACAGTAACAATATCCATATGAATCACAAGCACCAAGCGAGTTGGTTGAACATTTGCAACCTAAGTGCATACATGACATATTGGCTTAAAGCAGGTCTTGGAATTACACAGGTTTATGTAATGTTATGATATTAAAATCAAACAACAAATACACATTTCGTTTTTTTCACTAAATCCTTTTAACATCAAAAATATTTTTGCGCATATAATGAAAAATATTTTTTTTTCCGCGCAAAACTTATAATATTGATAGGTTGATTCCCCAATAAATCTGTCTCCGCAGCCCACCTGGTATCGCACTTAATGTCACAATTTTTAACGGGTGGCTTTTAGAGACAATTTAGGGTAATTGCTTAAAAATTTTTTTTGTTAAGCATTTAATTTTTGCATCGAAAGATATTTCTAGGCTAATATATTAAAATAATGTGGTTGCCCACCAATACAGCCCTTATTACATTTCAATACATTTCTTTGCATGTTTCGACGGGGAAAATGACCGTTTTAAAATATTTATTTCTTATTAATAGGCTGTGCCTGATAGACTAAGTGCGCAAAAATACAAAAAAGGCGACAACGTTTTTTTTTATTAAAAATGTGCAACTTTTTAGTATCAGCCTTTATATAAACCAGGGTCCTTCCTCAGAATTTCTTTTTTATAAACAAAATCTGTTTTTTTGGGCATAGCTAAACGCGTACTACCCCTAGTGGTACACATTATACCATACCAAAAAACTTTGGTGATATCAAACATATTCCATATTTGTGAAACAAAGATTAATTTTATATGAATATAATATTTTTCTAGGTGGCTATATCTGATTGGCAGTTTTAATCATGGAGGAAAGGGATGAATGATGAAATTAATCATAATAAAATACATCATTACTTAAAATATAATAATACATACAAACTTTGCCATTTGACAACAATTAATTTTATCACCTTTTAAACCCAAATTAATTTAAATTACAAGTAAAAGGGATATAGTATTATAATTATATACATACGTAGGTAGGATTTTAGAAAAGTGGGGAACCCCCAAAAAATGTTGCCTTCGGCGGCAACAGTAGGAAATATTTTGACGCCTTTGGCGCCAAAAAATTGAGCTTTATATTAGTAAAAGCCTCTTATTATTTTTTAATAATTTGTTTATTGAATTTCATTCCATTTTATAACGATAATTTATTTTGGTTATTTTAATTTGTTAGCGTATTTGCGAGTCTCAGCAACTTACATTTAATATGGTATCTAAATGAACTATAATCATTGATAAAAAAATGCATAAAAATTTATAGACATACAACCAGCGTGTCCTACGCAGCAAATTTCATGGAAGAGCTACCCCCCTCGGCAAAATTTCGGGGGTAACTTTATCCCCCCTATTCCCCCCCCCCCCCCCCCCCCCCCAAATTTTTTGTCTGATTATAAGCAGCCACTTCAAATCAATTCAATTTTATTTATTATAATGAATTATTATAATGATATAAATGTTTAAAATTATTGATAATTAAGTCATTATCTAATTGCAATAAAATGTCCTCTTCAGATTTTAGCAAAAGGAGATATTGTAAAAACATATCTCCCATTATGTTACGAAGAGAAGTTTTAATTAATTTTATCTTGCTCAATGATCTCTCAGCGCTACAGAGATCGTTATTGTAAGCACGATTTTATATATTTTTTTAAGGTTTTCAAAACTGTTGTATGTTTTATTTAAAGCCCTATAAGGTATTGTCATCTGAACTAAACAAGGTTTCATCATCATCCTCATCACTTTTTTAAACGTCCTCCGGATAGTTACAGAAACTCTCTGGAGTATTTTTTGATTCTAGAATTAAAAAAAAATATTAACCATTCAAATATTGGGTAGAAATGATTCCATCTATTAAAGCTTGGCGGAAAAACGGAATAAACATTTTCATTTCTTCAGAAATCAAAGGTCGTAAAAAGCACATATCTCTTTTATATTTTCCACATTAACTTCATTGTGTATTTTTAATGAAGCTGTGGTAAAATACGAGACTCCTTTATAAAATTGTAAAGTATCTTTAAATCTTTCGTGAAATTGCATCAAGATAAGATCCAAAGCTTTAAAATATGTTTTAATACGGTAGCTATGAATTATATACTATTTTTACCTTTAGATTACGTCCACCTCGCCGCGTTTTTGTTTTAAACTAAAATTAACATTGTTTTCTTTACAAAATTTAGAGGTATCCTCAATGATTATTTCAAATTTTTCTTGATCTGCATTTTAATATAATAACAAACTTCGTAATTTATTCAAATTTGATATAGTGCATTTTATTAAAGCGATTGTGGCTCCCATATCAAACAATGGGCTTTGGATTTGCAAGATTTTTAAATAATTTTTTGATATAGTAATTTTAGGTAAAAATATGCCAAAAAGGTACTTTTTGACAACTTTAATAGCAAATAAAATGAAAACTAGATCAGGTAGGAAAAAACGGAAAGCACCATGATGTTTAAATAAAATGAAAACTAGATCAGATAGGAAAAAACGGAAAGTACCATGATGTTTAGCAGAAAAAACTGCGATAGAAAAATGTTCAAAGTTTTTGGTCTAAAATATGAAGTCATTTTTTGTCGACCAGTGTTATATATGTTTTGTGTGTAGACGTGTAAAAAATTGAGAAAAATATTATGTTCTTGTTAAATAAATTACCCACTTTGACTGCTATACCCTCCTTTTGAAAATACCCCCCATAACTATACCTACCCCCCTCGAATACCTACCCCCCTCGGCCGATTTTTTGGAACCGCTTGGCTCCTACCCCCCCCCCCCCCCCCCCCCCTTCCCCAGAGTAGGAGACACTGCATACAACATTTAAAAAATAATACATAAAGTATTTTAAAAGTTATATTAAACATTTTTAAATATAAGTCGATAATTTGTAGATAATGAAAGAAATAGATAAATATGAAATGAAAATTTATTCTTAATAGTTTTTTAAGAGGATGTAACATTTAGAATACCAAAACAATGTTTTTATATTCGAATAATAATAATGAGAGGGAAATTTCAGCAAATATTTAAGAAAGCAGGTATATATTACCAAATTGAATTATTTACTGTTAAATACGCCACCAACTATACTGCGAGTGGCTAGTTTTTAATCAATCATTAATAAAACTAGTAAAGAAACAAAATATTTTCCTAACTTGACTTAAAAGATTACGTGTAAAATTATTTCATTCAATAGACATCCTTCAAAAGCCTGATTTAAACCAATGTAAGGTTTTTCCAACGAAAATACAGTTCTCGATTAAATTTTTTGTGTGTTTAATAAAATCAATCGGTAGCTATTGTTGATCGCAAACAACATTTTATACCTTTCATTGTACTAAAACTTCGCTCGGCCGTGGTGGTTATTAGAAGGGCCGAACCAGTTAATATTAGTTCTTTGACACCATCCAATAATGGCCCTTAGAGCTCATTAAAAGAAAGTTTTTTATAACCATTTTTCTTTGCCCAATGTTCTCCCCGTGTTTCAAACCTTTTAATGTTATCTAAGATATAAAATTTTTTTATTCCCAATATATATCTATTTCGGAATTATTTTGCAAAAAAAATTTAGGATAAATTTAAAAAATTAAAAAACTGTTAATTCGTGCCTACTCCCGAATCCAAGATTTAACGCGGATATTATGGTGTCTAAATCTTAATATAAAGTAGAACTCATAAAAATGTTTCAACGTTATCGGTTTATTTAGCCATATTTGAATGATCGGTGATAGTTAGCCTGATATATATGCATGTGCGGGGTTCCTGTTAAGGTGTCCAACTTTGGCAGCCAAACTCTCTGGGCAAATGCATTAATTTCTTCGGCAATTATCAATGGCGTTTAAAACGCCAACATTATCTTGGGTACAAGAATTCAATTGAATCGATGTCATTTTGTTGAAGTTTTCACTACTGGTTGTAAAAAATATATATCTGAAATTATTTAACATGAAAGTTGTATCATGATGACTTTATTAATTTGCTTGTCACAAGTTCGCAAGTTTCCTTCGTTCTAATTCTTATTTACAAAGCTTTATAAAACAATTAATGACCCACAAATATTCTTTTTTAGAACGTTCTATAGTAGGCTATAGACCTAATTGTATTTTTAGTTTAAGTTAGGGAATCCAGAGTCAAATCTGGGTCACCGTCAGCCCTCAGAAGGCGGGTGTGAAAATCCTGAAATTCTGAATAACATTAATGAAAACGACAAACAAAGCGAAAAATCAAATGCTAAGGCGTCCCCTGCATGCGCCCGCTTGTTGTATCTGGCCTGCATCAAGTGAGAAGAAACATTAGGGTCTAGTCCGCTAAACAAAAAGAAAAAATACGATTTGCAAGTCTCAGGGAAAGATGGTGGAAGTGGCGAACATGATGGCTAAAAGAAGGATTAATGTGTTGTGTGTGCAAGAGACCAAAATGAAAGGAGCCAAAGCATTGATGATGGGTTTAGGATACAAGATGTTTTATAACGGAAATGACAACCAACGCAACGGAGTGGGAATTATACTAACTCAAGCACTGCCAGCAGTTATAAAAGTCCAAAGAGGCTCCGAACGAGTCATAGCGATCAAATTGGTCATCGAGGGAAAAGTTACCAATGTAATCTCATTGTATGCACCTCAAACCAACACAAAGCAAGAAAAGGACGAATTTAGGCAATAGCTGGAAGTTATGCTATTAGACATATGAATTAACAATTATAGCTGGGGATTTTAACGCTCATGTAGGTCAAGAAAAGACTGGGTACGAAAGAGTCAATGGTGGAAAAGGATATGGAGTTATTAATGCAGAGGGGCACCTGCTAAGACTAGCACAAGCATACGATATTGCTATAGCTAACACCTTCTGCAAAAGAAGGTCATCTCACATTACCTATCAAAGCGGCAAAAATGAGTCTCAAATATACTACATTCTAGTCTCAAGAAAACAGCTTAAACAAATTAAAGACTGCAAAATTATACCCGAAACTATATCGGCGCAGCACCAACTCCTTATCATGGACTTCGTGTTTTAACGACAGAAGTCCGCACACAACAAAGTTTAATTCCTCTTTCAAATGGTCTAAGCTTAGAGATAGAAACGAATTTGCTATCAGCTGCAACTTACCCGACGACTATAGCCATGAGGACACAAAAAGTCCAATACAATTCTGGGAGCAGCTTTCTTCAAGACTTAAAACGACAGGCAAGGATACACTTGGAATAACAAAAGGAGGGCGTGATAGAAAAAGAGTTATTTGGTGTTGGAATAAAAAAGTAGAGCTCGCTATTGCAGAAAAGAAAAAGCTGTTCAAACGTTGGAAAAATAGTCAACTGATCAATGGCAAGCTCAACTATCGACTTCAATGCAAAGCCGTCAAAAGCGTCGTACGTCAAAGAGCGAAGTTTACGAGAGAACCTACAACGAAATGGCCACCAAAAGTGGACAAAATTTGATATACAAGATGGCAAAGCAACGTGAAAGGCAACCGAGAGACTGTGACGGAAATGTAAAATTTATCAAAAACAGAGAGGGCAGGCTTCTCGTCGATCAATCAAGCGTCTTGGAATGGAAAGAATACTTTAAAGGTTTACTGAACAGCGACCATGCAATTGAGCTTGAAGACATTCCCCCAAACTGCAATCTTATACCACCAATCACCAAATCAGAAGTTAGCCTTTAACTTAAAAAATGCGGGAACGGCAAAGCAACGGGACCCGACAATACACCCATTGAATTCTGGAAATATTTAGGGAAAACGAGATATCGGCGTTAACAACTCTATTCAACTCGATATTAGCGCATCAACAAATACCTACCGAATGGCAAAAAAGTTACGTTGTACCAATATTCAAAAACAAATTGCCACAATTACCGCGGCATCAAACTAATGTCCCATACCTTTAAGTTGTTTAAAAAGATCCCTGAAACCAGAATGCGAGAAGTTATCGAGATTGGAATTGAGCAATGCGGATTATGAGAAGATGGTCTACAACGGACGCAATTCATACTGTTAGCAGTTTAACAGATCCTTTCACAAGAAAGAATCTGAAGCTTTACTGCTTGCTCTTAGACTTAGAGAAAGCGTTCGACAATATCCGGAAAGCTTGGTGGGCATTAAAAAAAAAGAACGTGCCCGAATCGTATATCAAATTAGTTCAGAGCTTGTATGACAACAACCTTACTTACGTAAGAAGCTCGGGAAGAACTTCAAAGGGTTTCACAATCAATGAGGGAGCGCATCAAGGTTCGGCTTTAAGCCTCCTGCTATTTATCTCGGTAATGGACTCAAGAAGCTTTCACAAAACCGCTGTGGCACATACTTTACGCAGACATCCTGCTCATGGCTCAAAATTCGGAAGAAGAGCGAAGTTGTACTAAGTTGGAAACGTGCACTTGAAAAGTTAGGCCTTAAAATCAACAAAAACAAAACCGAACTCATAGTTTTCGGAGGATCGGGAGATGATCGACATATAGTGGTCTCTCAAATCCCTTCGGCAACTTACTTAGCCTACCTTCAACATGAAGAAGACGTTGAGCAAGAAGTAAGGAACAAACTTAAAATCGGATGGTTAAAATGGAGATTGTTGACCGGTGTCCTATTCGACAAAAACATTCCTGTAAAAATAAAAGGTAAAGCTTATGCAACAAAAATACAACCTGCAATATCATATAGACTAGAAACTACGGCCCTTCGAAAAAGTGACGAAAGAATCCTTCAAACGACAGAAATGTGAATGTTACGAATGTTTCTAGGAGTGACGCGCAAAGACAAAATCCGAAAAGATTACATTATCGGCAGCCTAAACATTACTCCCATTAATACAAAAATCGAAGTTAATCGGCTCCGCTGGTTTGGCCACATCGAAAGACGAAAGAGTGAACTTCATCTTTGCAATTTAATAAATGAAGTTAACGTACCAGGCAAGGGCACACGAGGTAGACCTAAACTCACCTGGTCCCAAAAAATAAACGCCAACATGAGATGCCATAATTTAAGGAAGAGTGCATGAATAGAGCCAATTGGAAAATCAAACTGAAGGAGCTCACTGCCTTTAAAAAGGCAAAAAGCTAAAATAAAAAAAAATAAAACTATTAATGACCATTCAACGAATCTAGTTTTGCAGAGAAGAGGTAAATTTTTTAGCCCTTCTTAGAGAACTAGACGGATTTTGTATAATAAAGAGAGAAAACAAAGATAATTGGCAAAATGTGGAAAATAAAAAACTTGTGCATTAAAAAAGCGTGGGTCGGCAAAAAAAGATAAAATAGTAAAAAATTTAAAAAAATATAATACTTTGGGTCTATTAAAAAAAAGTAAAAAGTAGATAGATTGATTTTGGAGATATTTTTCTTTAATAAAGAGTGAATCGAGTTTAAAGCGGGACCTGATTTTCCGCCCGACCCGCCTGACTCATTTGCTGCAGACAGATTCGGCCAGGTTTATTTATTTATAATTATTGGCCCGAACCGGTATCAAGTAGAGTTGGAAATTTAGAATTTCAAGCAAACAGTTTTGTGGAAAAACACTTAAATACAGTAATGTGCGTCGAATTAACCTTTACAATGTAATAACAAAATCGTCTGTTTAAGTCCTTATTAAAGATGGGAATACCTTAAGCGCATAAATTTGGTTTTGTTCTACACTCAAACACCGTTGTTAGTAGTTTGGTGACCACCAACGAATCCCAAAGCCTTGCATTTTTGAGAATCTATGCAAACCAAGCTCATCGGCGCGCATAAATTCTTAAGCTCTGCGGGGCCTTCAGTGGCGTTAAAAGTAGTAAATCGGAAGGTTTGAAGTAAATTCCATTACCACATTTTTTAAGTCCTTATTAATGGCTAGTAACAATACATTGATAAATATGGGTTCCGACTTTCATCTTTAGTTTTAGTTATTATCAACAATAAGGGTCTGGAAAAGAACCGGTCCATTTATAAAGGCAATCCAAGCAATACTGGTCGTCAAGCTAATTTAATTAAATACTAAGGTTTTTAAGCAAAAATATTGAAGTACGCATTTTAAACGTCTAGAAACAGTTGATTTAAGGTGCCAATGGGTCACAGATCTGCCTTGGAGAGATCAACTTATGTTTAACTTATATGCATGCGCACTTTTTGACGAATTAAAAAGCCCAGTTATTTTAGATGGACTAGGTAGCTAACCTGGGAATATCCAACTACCTTTGAGAATAGGGGGGCGCGCCAGGCAGTTTTTATCATCAGTAAAAACAAAAAGTCCGCCGGAAAAGGAAGAGCCCGAGCCAGGTTTGATCCCCCCCCCCTCCGGCTACGGCTCTGATTAGATATTATATTTTTTAATTCTTGAAAAATTTATAAATAATACTTCTGCCCTTGGTAGAGCCATATAATATTAAAACAGTTAAAATTTTACTTCAAAATTTAAATAAAAATTAAAAAAAGAATGCATTAAGATTCATTAAAAAAATTAATTATTTTGGCAACATTTTCAATGTTTATATGTAGGAACTTACTACATTTTGAAATATACAATGATAAAAAATAATAACTAGAAAGCGCCCCGAAGACGAGCAGCCGCGAAGCTATCCGTGGCCTAGTCATAGGCGAGCTATAACGCGTCGTTTATTTTTATTTGAATTTTTTTACAAAAAGACTAAATTAGTTGAACTTTTAAACAACAGTATTAATTTTGAAAATGTTAGGTGCGCATTATTTAAAATAAGTTTTTAGCAACCTGATGTTAAAAATGCTTATAACTTTTTAAGGAACCGTTACGATTAAGCTCTGTAAATTTACCTGGCCACATGGGCTCCAGGGTCGGCTATGCAATTTTAATATTGCTGAGTTGAAGTAGAACTTCAATATATACAGCTTGGGTTAAATTTAGAAAAGGTATAAATCGAAAAAACCTTTAAGGGGCTAAACGAAATCTAAATATTTCTAAGATAAAATAATTCATTAGCACCCTAAACCCCATCCCAGATAATGGATCATGCTATATGTTAATGTGTGACTGGATGTGGGACTTGGGAAAAATTTATAAGCCTCTCAATATGCCCTTTCGGTGCAACTTTATCTACTTTGTATAAATCAAATGAAGGTGTTGTATATTATTTAATTAATATGGTCTAACGATACAGTTAATAATACTAGTTGACCTATAACTAATTAACATGGTCTGATGATATCATTTGATATTACTTGTTTAACATTACTAATTAACATGGTCTAATGATATAGTTTTGATATACTTGTTTGACCTATAACTAATTAATACCTATAATTAGGCCGATATTAATTAACATCATTGGAGCAATGTTTATTGGATTTTAACATACATTATTTCTCATTACCTAACTAAAAATCTGAAGCGGGGATAATCATTTCAATTGGTAATCATCATCAAAATACCCAAAATGATAATTGTTCGTAAACAATGCTTAATATTGTCCAATTTGCCTGTGTTATATAAGGGTTTAATTATTAAAATTCCCCCTATCACACTGATACCAGCCAAATATGGCAAAATAAAAAAACGCTCGCATAATTTAAATGGAAAAGCTAACATTTAAATACCTTGGACTTAAAAGCTCCCATTATAAACGAAAGCTTGAATTGTTTAAAGTCAATTGAAAATGTTAGAATCCTGAGTTAAGATAGCATTTTACTAAAGTCATAAAAAATTTAAAATCCAGTATCGTAAAATAAAAATAAAGTGATAATAGAAAAATATTGTACAAATAATTTTTATTTAATCACAGACCGAAAATTATATATTAGTTTTTATTATATTTATAAATTTTTGTCAATACATAACTCCTATATTGTCAAAATCTTTTTCCATCCCAGGAATCACAAATTACGCATTTACTTTCACATATGACACAAGAGCATATTAACTTAATTAATTATATTTCTGTTTCAGGCATACTATATTTATATTGAATGGGTGATATCCATTGCCCCGTTAATGCGTAATAAAAGTGTCAAAGCCCTAACGGGTACGGCGGCCTTAAAAAAGAAGAGGCTGTAAGGAGGTGATTATTAATAGGTACTCCTAACCATGTAGGCACCGGTGAATTTTTTATAGAATAAGGACATCATTGAGGACAATTTACCATATCAACATAACTTTTCATCATTTACCCACTGATCCATCTGTTCTTCTTAAAAATTACTGGTAAATTTGATGATCTCAATTTCATTTTATTTATAGGCTAGCTTTGGGATCAAACGAGCAAATATTTCCACCTCCTCACCAAAAAAAAATATAAATTTTTGTGGTATTAAATTATTTGAATGCTATAATTTTTAATATACGATTTTTGCAGTGCCGGCCAGTGTAGCCTAAACGACATCGACAATGACCCAAGTAGTCGCATTGTTTGCCTATCGCATTTGGGGAGCAATCACAATCTTTAAATAAAAAATGATTAGATTAGAAGTTTTTTAACTTGTTCAAAAACATAGATTAGAAAGGCAATTATTATTATTGATAGAAAGAGTATAAGTTGCCCGCTGGCAACTTAAGTGAGCCAAAGCAAGTTATTTAAAATACGCTTGCCTTCTGTAACAACGAATAAGAGGGAAAGTTATATTTATAAAAACAGATATAGTGAGTGAAATAACATGTTTATATAGTATATATGGTCATTTCCACCTCACCAACAAGTCCGGGAGGGGTACCTTTTTAGATTTGGCTGAAATTTTGCATGGAGGTAGTATCAAAGGGTATCTAATTATTTGGAAATATTGACCGGAAGTCATTTTTGAAGGAAATAGGGGCAAAAGAAAAAATTGCAAGGTGAATTTTCGCATTTGATATTTGGGAGGTTATAAGTCTAAAAGTATTATAGGTAGAGACTGATTTTTTTTTACTTAAAGGAAGACAATAAGGGCTATGTTGCATGTGTTTATTATTTTAAAAAATAACATTCAGTTTGATATAACAAAAAAAAGTATTAATTTCTTGAAAAATTACTGAAATACAGTTTTTAGTATTCATTCTTAATATGTGAACTCAAAAGTATGGGACCAACATGACTTTTTAAAAAATTCAAAAAAATAATTTTTTTTTGAAATTTTTGTTATATTTGGAAAAAAAGGGAACTTCAGATCAAAAAATTGGTAATTTTCAGTATTTTACTCCTATCTTCAAAGCTAACTTCCTGGGTTACCAAACCAATTTTAAAATTTAAAAATGCATTTACATAAAATATCGCAATAAAAAATAAATTTCCCAAAACATTTTTTACGTACCCATGGCTTTTTATGAAATAAAAACAAATTTGCCAAGTTTTTTTAAGATTTTAAGGTAAAAAATAAAAATATAATTTGTATGCTTACATTGTTAACTTTTACTAGTCCTTTTTAGTTTGATGAACAGTATTAAAAATTGAACATACTTTTTAATATTTATCCTCGGCAATATTGAAAAAATTTGTTAAATTTAATGTATATATAAAAAAAATTTGATTTTAGACAAAATATTACGGGTAAAAAATTTTTTAAAATTCATTTTTTACCTTTATTCATTATATTTCAAATAAAACTGCCATAGACGTTAAATCTGATAAAGAAGGGGTAAATTGGAATATTTTTGGCCTATATGGAATATTGAGGTTCAACAGATGTTCTTTTTTTTATCCGTATCAACAAACCTAAAATAAAAGTAAAAAGTTAAATATTTAATGATACACAGTGATATGGTTTTTTGATATTTTAATTGCATAAAACAAGTCAGATTAGGATTTAACAACTTTAAGAGATTATAAAGGGCAGAATTAGCTTCAATTATGAATTTAGAAAATAAATATGACCTATTATATAGAAATTCAGTGTTTTTTTTACTAATTTAGAAAAATGCCAAATATGTTTTTTATATGGTATTTAGACCAAGGCATACAATATATATCTAACCGACCTTAATAGAGTTTAAAAACCAATAATTCTAGTTCTGTTTACATTTTACTGTTTAGTAATAAAGAGGCATTAGACCTATTAGAGAGGAAATATCACTATTATTTGATTCTATAAACATAGATTTGGGCATTGACCCAAAGTTTTTCACAACTAAATGTGTTCCTCACGAATTTTTACACAAGAATTTCTTTTTAATATTATAATCAAATAAAATAAGCTTGCACAGAAGAATACAATCTGCGTTGGTTTTTTAACACTTGATTGCTGTTTTTTGGCAAATTTTGGTTTTTTATTGTAGAAGCGTCAAAATCCAATGAAATTGGGGCTACTATATGTTATTAAGCGATATTTTATTTAAAAATGCACTTTAAATATTAAAAAAAGGTTGGCTAGGAATACCAGAAAGTCGATTTTAATACAGGCAAAATTTTCACTTTATCCGGTTTTGATATTCACTTTTTCATTGTAAATTTAATAATAGTATTAACCCGCGATTAGCACTGTGGGATCCATATGGACCCCAGCAATTAAATTTTAAATATCTTTAAAAATATTATATATTATTGGCCAAAATTTTATGACTTATTTTTTAAATATAATAAACAAACCTAGTAATTGAAATTTGGTTTAAGTCTAGTAACAAAATTTGTTGAGAATTTAGAATTTGAATTGGGGTCCGTATGGACCCCACATAGTAAATTTCAATGTTGAAAACCATTATATTGCCTCAATGTAAATTCAAACTTACATATTTTCAACCTTATTTTTTAGTTATATTTTCTAAATGTTTTTACATATTAAGTATATAATATGTTTGTATTGTATAACAATAATTAAAATTATTATTTTTTCTTTCTAAAATGTCTAGTTTTTAAGGTGAATAATAGCCAAAAATAAATTCATATTATTTTTTTTTCCATAAATCTTTCCTAAAATGTTGTACCCGACCTAAAAACACGTTGATAAATTTAATTTATTGACATGATTTGTTAAAAAAATTAAAAATTTCAATTTTTCAGATTTTTTTTTACTTTGTGTTAAATAAAATTTGCAATCTTCATTAATGATAACTATGATAATTAAAGAGCACGTATTTCTCTACAAAATAATAAAAAAATAAAGACTAGCTTTAAAACTGTTGAGGTTAAAGAAGTTTAAAATTGGGGTCCGTATGGACCCCATTATAACATTAGCGTTACACATTCTCAATCTACCAATCGGCAGGTCTATTCGATGTTAAATGAACTCGTGTAAAATGACCTTTTACAGTTCATTTTACACCGAATAGACTTTTACACGAGTTCATTTTACACCGAATAGTAAAAACGCTTTGATGTATTACATTTCAATAATAGTTCTCTTATGCAAAATCTTAAGAAGATTCCAAATATGTTATTCAATTTTGTCTAACTCTTTTAGTTTTTAAATTAAGGCGATTTCAAATTAATAACTATATAAATCAGCATATATGAATTTTTACAATATTAATAGTATTCGACCAATCTAACATTATACAACGAATTTAATTATCTCATTCGCGAAATTACATTCTCTATCTTATAATTTCTGTTAAAATATAGATAAATAAAGCCCAAATATTTGTTCGGAATTTCATTATAAATATAAAAAATGTGAGTCTTTAATTTATAAGTCATGTTGCCAAGTGGCTAGAGTTCTCTCCAGCCTATCCGTACCCCGGTTCTATTCCCTGAGGATACGCTTTTTTAAATATTTTTTTAATATACCCAAGTGTTGCCTGACTTAGTTTAAATACTAGCAGTTCCTAAAATGTTATTTTGAACACTTAAATGTTTATATTTTAGCCCTTAAGCTGCGTGCACTTTTAATTTATTATATAACCCATAAACTTTACTTCAGCTGCTTTTGCCGTTTGAGCCATTTCTTTTTTTCCTTTTGTCGCTTCCTGCTTCTAGAAACTTCGTGGTCTCAAATAACTATATAAAATGCGATCGTATTTTTTATTTTTTTATAAAAATTAATAAGAAGCGCACAAATCTACCAGTGAACATATTTTTAAAGTTTCCTAGAAAAGGTATCTTTATAAATAAAAAGTTATTGACAAAAAAATATGATTAAAAATATAATATTATATCATCTTAATTACCTAAAATAACATAAAAACACTCCAAAATTACTAAAATATTTTTAACCTAAATCAGGCAACACTCGGGTATATTAAAAAAATATTTAAACAAGTGTATCCTCAGGGAATAGAACCGGAGCACGGATGGGCTGGAGAGACGAACTCTAGCCACTCGGCAACACGAGTTATAAATTAAAGACTAACATTTCATCTTTTTATAATAAAATTCCTAACTAACATTTGTGCTTTATTTATCTATATTTTAACAGAAATTATAAGATAGAGAATGTAATTTTGCAAAAGAGATAATTAAATTTGTTGTCTGATGTTAGATTGGTCGAATATAATTAATAAATTTGTAAGAATTTATATATGCTAATTTATATAAAATTTTGATATCGCATTTATTTAAAAAATGAGTTAGACAAAATTGAATAACATATTTGGAATCCTCTTAAATTTTACATAAGAAAACCATCATTTAAATATAATACTAAAATGAACTTGTGTTAAAGTCTATATTCGGTGTAAAATAAACTCGTGTAAAAGGTCATTTTACATGAGTTCATTTTACACCGAATAGACCTGCCCTTCGCGGATTAATCAAATAAATTAAACTATTATGTTTTAACATAATTGCGCCTATGTCCTGCTTTTTAACTATCAAATTTGGCACAACATATATTAATATAGTGCAAAGGGCATAAATATGTCCAAAAATTAGGGGAAAAAATTAATTTTTTTAAAATTTTTTAATATGTCATGCCGGTTCAAACTTTTAAAATCATATATTTATTGACATTATCAACCCATTAGTGCCAATAATTCCACTTTTGGAACACCACCTTTGAGAGCTCATAACTTTGGTTTAAATAAGATCATAAAAAAAATTTAATATCAGTGCAAAGATCCCATTCTCAATTACAATTTGATATAATAAAAAATTTAATAAAATATTTTTTGAGGCGCTAAAATACAGTTTAAAAATTGCAAAAAAAGGATATTTTTTTTCTAACTTTTAATAGCTATGGCTTTATATTAATTATTTTAAGATTAAACAAATGGGGTTTTTAAGGGATCATGTTTATTAAAATATGTATAAATTTTATAAATTTTAGCCAAATTGCCGCCAAAATATAAAAGTTTAAAATATTTTGTTCTATTTTTGGAACTTCCGGCACATACCATACCTAATTTTAGTTAAAAATTTAAAAATTTATTTTTTCTAAGTAAGTAATGTTAAAACTTTTTTTGATAAAAATTTAATTCAGCTGTCATTTATTTGTAATATGCCCCTTCAAAATTTGATCAACGCTTTACAATTCATTGATGCTTATTCGGGAAACAATGAAATTACTGTGATTCCTCCAAACAATTTTGGGGATGTGACAGATGAGGAAAATAGCAATGATGAATTAGTCGTGAATGACAGAACAGATGTTGCTGGAACACTAGAAAGTTTATATCCTCAAGAAGAGTTCGACGAATGTTCGCAAAGTTTTTTGGAAAAAACAAAAACCAAATCGTAGACTTGCTGTGGATTCTTTAGATTCATTATCACTATTAAAGTTTAAAAATTTAACGCCTTATAATCTTTTTCGTAAGATTGGCAAATGTAAGACCCTTTTTAGATATATTCCAAGAGAATCTTTTACAATTTGGAGTATTCAAAGAAAATTTGTCGTTGGATGAGCAAATGATCCCTTATTTTGGAAAAAGTATCAAAATGTTTATGAAAAATAAACCGGTTATTGGAATAAAAGTTTGGATACTTTCTTCCTCTTGCGGGTATCCATTTTTTTTGAAATTTACACTGGAAAAACCATGCCTTATACCGGATTATTGGGAGAGCATATTATCGATAAACTAAATGTTTAGAAAATCCAAAATGCCACGCTCTTTAATTTGATAACTTTTTCGCTTCAACCAAAATAATACGAAAACTCGGCGACCAGGGACTTAGATGTACAGGAGTTATCCGAGCCAACCGTACCGAAAAATGCCCGTTTAATGAGAAAAAGCTACAAAAGTTACCTCGAGGCAGCTTTGAGTATTTTAATGGTGAAAAAATTATTGTTTGCCAATGGATTGTTAGTCGAGCAGTCATAATTGCTAGTAATCAGGAAACGTCAACCCCGTTTGTAGTGTAAAACGTTGGAATACGAAAAAGAAAAGTTATATAAAAATTAATCAACCTAAACCAATTATTTCTTACAATAGCCATAAGGGAGGAGTTGATCTACTAGATCGATTTCAAAGTGATAACCGTCCGCGTTTACGTTCAAAAAAACGATGGTGGTCTATCTTTTCAAACTTTTTAAATATGGTAGACGTAGCTGCGTGGCGTATTCTCACGTTTATTGCGGAGGTATCAAAGATAATTTGCATTCAGAAGCGATTTAGTGCGAGAAATGTCAATAATTCAAATCGCCCGATACGTACAAATTCTGGTCCTCATAAATCGTTGAAAACTCTCGATATATCACATATCCATCATAAAAACATACAATAAATGTGCCGGATGTTCCATTTCTGGAACAGCACATTATAGACCAGTGTTTTTTACAATTTTTTGATAATCAAATGATGTTTATCAATAAATATTATCGCAAAATAAATTTAATTTTTAAAAATTTTTGTGCCGGCACAAATGGGTTAAAACCCAAATTTTATAAATTTTCAGAAAATTTAAAGATAAGTTTTTTGAGCAATTTGTATCTAAACTTGACTTTAATTTTTTGGTAACAAAAAACTTTTTTTAATATTTTTTGCGTCATAGTTAGCTTTTATTACAATCTCCCAAATAAAAAATTATGACTCTAGTTACAATACTTTAAATGATACAAGCGCGCAAAGTTGCCTCAAATTTTAATTTTGCAAAATATGAAAAATATTTTTGCTCAAATCTCGTTCAAAAATCACTTCTGGTCAAAAAAAATTAGGTTTTTATCAGCACCCAAGGAACCTACTAGTGAACCAATTTTCAGCCAAAACTGAGACTTGAAGGGAAAAAGTTTGTCGATTTGAGGTGGAAACCATATATTAATTCGATGAGCTAATTGATTTGTCCTTTAAACCATGGTGTTAAGTCGTGACCTTGATATGTCACTCATCTCCATCCTTAAACAGAGTTTGGGCTGGTTCTGGCTTCTTGGGTGGTGTAGTTAAAATATTAGAAGTAGTCATTTTAACACCATAAATCTATATTGGTCTTTCCTCAGCTATCATAAATAGCAAATCTCAGTATAATACAAATGAGTCATCTAAATAGTTTTTCACTATATCAATACACAATAGTCAACCAGTGTCATCATAATAGAGTTTCGTACAGAATACCATATGATCATAAAGTCTTCATTTATGAAAACATGCTGATACTTCCTCTTTTTTCTTTTAAGGTAATGGCATACGTCCGCTTTTCTTTTCAAGGTAATGCCAATACTTTTTTCAGGAGGCCAATACTTCCTCTTTTTTTATTAAGGGCCAAGGTAATAGAGACCGTCCCACATCCTAGACATTTGGTATTATATTTTATCTCATTATACTCATTAATAACAATGCATTTTACTTATTATAAGTTTTTTATAGGCTTGATCAAGGCCTCAATTTCAAATCGAGAGTGGTAATAACTGCTCCACATCCTAATAGGTTTTCAAATAAGGGTCTATTTTTCCCCCCTTCTTTAAACGAGTTTGGTAAATTCCTTTATCAAAAGAAAAGTCCATAAATGAAAAATGCCTTACTAGGCTAACTCAAGGGTTTATGATCCCCCTTTTTACATGTTTGGTTTGTTACTTTCTAAAAATAAGAAAAACCCATAAAATAAAAATTCATTTTAGGGCACTTGAGGGTCTATTAATCCCCCTTTTTACAAATTTGGTTTGTTCCTTTTTAAAAAAAAAAGAAAAATCCCTAAAAGAAATATTTGTTTTTCAAGATTCTTAGGGTCTAATTTACCTCTACAAGTTTTTAGGGCTGGGCTACAATCAACATGATTTTGCCCCATAATGGCTTGATCAAAACCTTTCAACACATTAAGCAAAATTTTTTTAACAAAAACCTTGAAAATTTAATCATCAAAATAATTTTTCCCATATTTTTAACTTAGCGACTACTTATGTTAGGATCGAATGGACCTTTTTATTAAAAGACTAAAATTTCCTCAGAAAAAAAAATTTTGCCTTGGCACACCTAAATACTTAATATTTCCCAACTCGGTCCGCGCACTCACGACTGCGCCATTGTAACAACGAATAAAAAGAAAGTTTTATTGTGTTATAAAAACAATAATATAGTGAGTGAAATAACATGTTTATATTGTATATATATTAATTTGATGAGCAAATTGATTTGTCTTTTAAACCATAATGTTAAGTCGTGACCTAGATATGACGTCACAACTTCTCTATTAAATATTGGCGAGAAGGTGGAATGGATATGAACCACGTATAATTTTTTATGACGCGCGCTAATAAAAAGCCTGAGTCTATAAGAGACTGCTGATTAGGCATTAAAGGGGGCGTACCCGGGGAAGAGTGGGAATTAAACGCTCACACACCGTGTAATATTTGGTCATTAATGAAAAACAAAAATTCAATCAAATTATTCTAATATAATAATGGTGCCGTAGTATTTTTTCGCCTCCGCGCTATTGCATGGCACAGGCTCGGCCGTGGACAAAATAGCGGACCGCAGAATACGATGCTTTGCGGTGCCCGTCTCCAGCGCGTTTCGTCTTGACTCGTTTGTCTGGATTCGGGCCTACCACTCGATAGCATATATTTGAGTCAACGGCTGACTTATATAATAAACCTTGTTAATATTGATTTTTAGTGTTACAGAATTGAGTACGTTTGTACTAAAAACATTGAAAATTTTGCCAGACACTTATTATTCCCATAGTAATTTCAAAAGTAAGGAATTTAGATACTTAAATTTTACCATGTTAACGGCCCTAGTTATCACCATTTTTTATTATAATTTTTGAAAAAGGCTACTTGTATATTATTACATGATATCGTTTCAACAAAATCTGTGTTTTTAACATTTCAAATCAAAAAAGAAAAAACCTAGCCAATTTGCAAACCAATCGCCCGCACATCCACGTTAAGGATTTCGACATTTATTGAGATAGTAAAACCGGACTTGATAGATAAAACTTTTATTATTACACTGAACAACAAAATTTAGAGACCTGAAGCATCATTTATGGCAACTATTTTTTGGTCAAGTTTTTGGTGCTAATAAAATATGAAATCAAAATTTTAGTATGCCTCAGATTTTAAGTTATTCGGTGTTAAAGTTGATATTTTTCTATTTTGAGATTATGTTGGGCCCTTTGTATCATAAAACTTATGGGTGGTAACAAAAGATTAAAAATATATGTAGATTATGGAAATATTCCTTATTAAATGCGTTTAATTTTTTATTAATTCATTTTTTTTTAATTTTTTTATTTATATAAAATTAGTGGTTTCCGTCAAAATGTTTTTTGATCTTAAATAACTTGAAAATATATTACTAATTATTTTAAACTACAACCTTTTTTAGACATATTTTTTATAAGGAATCGGAATATGGCAAAGATATTTTAAAATAATATTTAAAGAAATTTTGTAAATTTTTTCATGAACGTTAAATGCAGTTTAATTTTGTAGGCATTAAGAAAAAAACTAAACCCAAAATTGTTATTGCCAAAAAATTCTTTACAAACTCTGTAAAAATCGATTATGTTGTGTTTTTGTTGTCCAGATATATAAGCCAATATTATATAATATTTACAAAATATTTGTTTTGGGCTTGAAAGCGTTTGCTTAGGGGCGCAAATTGGCTCTTTACCGAGCCAAGATGGAATCGCATATTTATTTAAATTGATGTTATATTACACTTTTCTAATCAAACTTAGTAAGTCAGCTACAAACATTGTTTTAGAAAAATGTCAAAAATAACAAAAAAGATTTAAAAACAAAAAAAAATATTGCATATTCACAAAAGCTAAACTGTTAAATACAAACTTCAAATAATATTTTTATTAAAAACCGATAATTTATCGTGTTGTAATTAAGTTTGGTTGCGAAATTCTGTATTATCTAAATGCATGTAAGAGCTTGAAATACTAAAAAATGTTATTTCTCATTCTTTTATATATAAGTTACTAAAAATTTTTATATGAAAATATCTTTGAATTTCTTTGGGTATTCTCGAGGTCGCAAAATCTGTCATTCTGGTCAAGGTCACTTTTTCGATATGGAAAAATCTAAGGAGCCGAAGGCGGAAGAAACTACAAAAAACGGTAATTTTATATGAGATTAGGGCATCATGGGGATTGTATGCTTTTATGTTTTCATAAACTTATTTTTTCTAACATTGATATTTGTTATAAATAAATTTAAGCTTGCATTATAATTTTACGTCAACTTTTTGTAGTGAAGGAGCAAAAAAATACAATTACACTAACCAATAAATGTATTAAATTTATATGTCAGCTATAACCATTAAAATTTTTTAGAAAAATCTTAAAAAAGAAGAAGAATTTGAAAAAAATATATTGGATCTTTTTTTATATATTTACAACAGCCAAACTGTTAAATTCAATATTTTTATTTAAAGCCAATAATATTGTCAGATTTAGGTTGCGATGCCAAATATTTTGTTATTTCCAAATGTTAATGTTGCTTGATATACCATATACATAGAATTTTATTTCTCATAAAAAATATATGTTATAAATGATATTTATAGGGTATACTCGAGGTCGAAAAATCTGTCAATTTTGTCAAAAATGGACATTTTATGGGGACATAGCGAAATAGCTGAGGGCGAACGAAAATTTGGAAAACGAAAAATATTTATGATAAGAACATAGAAATCATCTCATTTTAGTGTAAAATTTTTTTTTCTGACATTGATATCTGTCGACCTGTGTTATTACGACTCGGCCCAAAATATATATTCTATTTCAGGCCTAACCCGCCCGGCCATTTTCGTGTCCAGGCTTTTTTCAATTAGCACCAAAACTTGTTAGTTAGGGTCCCCAGCCCGCCAGATATCAACTTGGGCTCGTCTGTACGAGTGAGGCAGTCGGACTCAGATCTTTTTCACTGTGATAAAAGTGCCAAAGCCCTAACGGGTGGGCCTTAATTATAAAGAGGCCGTGAGAAGGTGGTTTTTTAGCAATTACTCCTAAACCTGTATGCACGGATCAAATAAAGAAATACATCAGTGCTGACAATTTTTCATATATGTTTTTCTCAATTACGCGTTGATCCATCTGTTCTTCTTAGAAATTAATATATTTGATGATCCCAATTCAAGTCTATTTAAAGGCTAGCTTTGATCAAACGAGCAAATTTTTGCACCCCCTTACCAAAAGTTTTAGAAATTTTAAGGATGTTTACCATATTAGATCCAATATAAGAAGCATTGGGAAATTAAACGCGAGACAATCGCAGGTTCTCTATTAAACCAATGTCAAAAATATTGGATAAACTATTGTCACATTGATATGAAATACCTTGTCAAATACTAGTGTAGGAAAGAGAAAATATACATTTGAGGTAAAAGATATAGTTTTTTATCAAAGCTACGACTAGAATGAATTGGGAAAAATTTAGTATTAAATCAAAAAAAATTTAAAAGGAAGACAAAAACATAAATCAACTTATTAAGAGATGGTAAAAACCAAAAACATTTTTTTTTATTCAATTAGGTCAACAAATTTTTGAGAATGAGCTATAAAGACAAAACTTGCCATCTTATGGATTTTTAAATCCGTCTACCGTTTTTTCTCAAATTGTAAGTCAGCTATAAACAATGTTGATTTTAAAAAAAACAAAAAAAAGTCAAAAACAAAAAAATATTCAAATTTTTTATATTTAAAACAGCTAAACTAAAATTCAATTCATTATTTTAATTAACCAATTATATCGTGTCCTATCTAGGTTGGGGTACCAGATATATTATATAATTTAAATGTTGATGTAAATTTGTACTTAATAATTTTATTTCTCATTATTGTAGATAAAAAATATATGCAAGTGATTTTAATATTAAAAAAATATCTTTAGTGATCTTTGGGATATTCTCGAGGTCGCAAAATCTGTCAAATTGGTCAAAAATGGATATTTTTTTAAACCTAAAAAATTAGCCGAAGGCAAAGAAATTCAGAAAACAGAAAATCTATATGAGATAAGGCAATCATGGGGATTAAATTATTTCAATAAACTTTTTTTTCAGACATAGATATTTCTCAATCTGGTCTACAAAAATCAATGAGTCAAAAAAAATTATGACACTTGAAGGGAAAATCCACACTATATATGGGCTTATCTTATCTTAAATGGTTTTTCCGTTTTCCAGAATCTTTTAAGAATTATGCTATTTTGATAGACATAATATAAAAAAGTAATTTTGCGGGTTCGAGAAAACCTAAAGAGAAAAAATTAATAATTTTTTTTATTAAAATCAATTGTAATAAATTATCTAAAATAGTGTGTTTGATAAATTAAAAAAAAATTAAACTTACAAGGAAATTTAAGTTTAAGAAAAAAATGGAGAATTAAATGTTTTTACAAAAATACCCTCTATTTATAGGGTTGGGGAGATATGTGCAATAAAAATTAATCAATGAGAGTGCCAAATAAAAGATGAAGCAATAAAATAAAAATTGCATCATAAGGAACATACTCCCTTAGATTAGAGATTTTTTTCCAGTTCCCGATCCTGTGTCTGTTCATCAGAAAATGGACATAATTTCGCAACGGGCCGTTTGAAACTGCCAGAGGAGCAGATGACGGTGACGACTCAAATTTTGCCATCATTTTCGGATAAAGAGCTGATACTCTTGCCCTTTTCCAGGCCAAGGGCTGAAGGTTATCCTCGATCATAAGATCCAGTTAACCTGTGTACATATTTTTTAAATGCCTCGATTTGCTGCGTCGTTGAAGGGTAGTTCGTTGATCAACGAGTCCAGAAATGACCTAAGAGCTCGAGATGGGCTTGGCGTTGGTTATGTCAAGGGTCTTCCGATCAATATATCTCCAGCTGTCAAATCATCCTATTTTGGATCATTAGATAATGTAGTTAACGTCCTTGAATACGAAATACTCTCTATTTGGCTTAATAATGTAGTTATCTTCGGCATCGAAAGTTGTTGTTTCAATCTTTTAAGGTGATATTTGGCAGTTGATTGCTGCTTCTCTAAGTCCACCAAAATGAAAAGCTCTTATAGGCATGAATTGCCTGTTGATACCTTCCGAAGCAAGGCTCTTAACTATCAATCATGAATTGTGGGTTAAGTAACGGCTCGAGGTATCCTCTTAATTCTCTATTTGCCTCTAAATTTGTGCCATTATCTGAAAACATGCAGTGGTCTACGGCGAGAATTAACCGCTTTAAGGCATAAATGATTGAGCAGACAGATAGTGCGCATACTCAAGATCACTTTATTAATGGAGAAACAAATAAATATGGCTCTATAAACCTTTACCTGGCGATGTTTCCTCCCCTTCCTTTTTTTTTAATGTTATAGGACCAAAATAATCTACCCTGGCATGCATTAAAGGAAGAGAAACATTTACGCGATTGATAGGTAGGTCGCCCCTATTGGGAAAATTTGGCTTATGATTTACCAGCAAGAAATACAGCGACATAACACTCCCTTAAGGGTATTGGCAGCCTTTAAGGGCCAAAAAACGGAACGTACTGAAGCCAGTGATTTATGATCTCCGTTATACAGGTTTTTTTCATTATACATGTTTAATTATGATTTTTTTTCATAATGTTGCTGGGAAGGAACATTAGATTTGGCCTCATACGAGAGGTTTGAACGATATTGGCCTCCGACTCGGATTACTCCATCCTTAACGATTGCTTCTTTGAAAACTCGTTGGTGTTGCAACAGCTAATTAATCGCGTTTAGGAACGACGTGTATTGACCTAGCTTGACGATCACGACACCGGCGTCAGACTGAGTAACGAAAAAGCAATGAATTATCTACAGAGTAATGGTTAACGTTTTATGCTTAGAATGGAACTGAAGCAATGTTATAGATTCGTTTGTCTTCCTTCATTTGGGGATGTCATTGGGCACGCAAAAAGGCGAATCTTGGTATGACTTGGGTTGTGAACCTAAGAATTCGGGACCGTTCCACCATAAGGTTTTATCCAATTTCGCAGAGCAGACTCTCGAACAAATCTCCACTGTTGACTTGGGACGATACATGTGCCGACTTCCATCTTTGGAGAGCTGCTGAAGACACTCTATTAGTAGATACAAAAGTCTTCCATGTTATTGCTGTTGTTGCCCCAGAATTATTGTATCCAACTAAATTAGGGGAGAGGGAAAAGTTATCATTTGTTCCAATATTGACTCCACGAAGTAAACGCGGTTTCATTAGAGTCAAAAGTCTTTCATTGAGATGGGGCGCGATCTAGTCTAAAATGATTGTGAAATCAGACCAACAAAATACACTGTCGAAATCTATTTGGAGTGCTCGTATAGTTTTTGAGAAATCTTGTCAAGTAATGCCCGCAATTAAAGTCTGGGGATGGAAACGGCTTTTAGAGGTGCCACACGCGATTTTGAACATTTTAATTGAGCCACCAAATACATTGCAGCTTCATATGCCCTCTCACTGCCTGCATTGCGGGCTGAGATGTAAGAGTCGCGGAATTTTGATCGTATGATTTAACAGTTGACTCGTCAGTTGGGACCACTCCCTAGCAATGTTATCTGGTACGACTGCATTTTAAGGCAAATTATTTCTGTATTATCATTTTAGCTTGGACCGTGATGGGTCCTACCAATCTATGGGCAATCGTCGATAATATATTAGATTTGGTTGCCGAGAAAAATATGTTTGAACTAATTTTTAATCCGAGGGTATCGTTTGAGGATCAATTAATCCCAAGGTTTAATGACGGCGAGACGCTCAATGGATCGGGCTTTGTTTCGTCAGATTCATTGCAATATCGAGAAGTTCGTTTGACATCCATTTGTGTGTAGAGTTAAACCCCCATGGCTTAGCATACTTTTAATCTGCCGTATGACTTCAAAAGATTCAGATACCGTATTGGCCCCTGTCAAGAGATCATCAACGTAAATCTCTCAGAGTGATTCTTGAACCGATAGGGACCTCGGTTTCCTCATGCGAACAGAGTTTTGATCGCTAAATAGGGCGCTGGAGAACCGTAAATAACTGTCTACATATCGTAAAAAACTAATTTTTCCAACGGATTCTCTCAAAAGATACGTTATAATTGGCAATGTGAAGGGTGCACAAGAATATGACGATACATCTGTTTCAAGTCGGCAACGATCACAACCTTATGCTTTCAAAATAATGATTAAAGACGATAGGTCTTTCTGCAATTTCGGACCTGAGGCAATCATTTAAGGATAATCCTGTGGATGTTTTAGCACAGGCGTCATAAACTATTCGTATCATTCCGTCAGGACTATCACGCGGTTGTACTGCATGATGAGGAATGTAGTAAATGGGACGGTCGTTAGAGCTAGTTGACGTTGGTAACGCTCTTCTTTTAGATAATTCACAAAAACAATTGAGGCTATCCTTAGACATTTTGCTCTAACGCATGAAATCATTTTAAGGTATCGGAATAAGAAACTCCTAACTGATTAATGTTAGAATTTAACGCTAATTTAACCTCAAAACGACCGCTCGGGGTCTTTCGATAAAAATTGTCGAAATCAACTTCGCATTCCCTTCATCAGAAATTGGAAATTCTTTCAACCATTCAAGTTCCCAAATCCGCTTCAATTCGTTGGTGGTTTTGTCATAGTATGTATGACATGATGCATATTAAGAGATATGTCGAAATGGAATCGGTCCTGAAACAATCCATCCTAACTTCGTTTTTTGTAATATTGGCTGATTTTTAGCTGACTTTACTTGTCCCACCTAGAGAAGAGTTGCCAAAATAATACGGCTCTTCATAAAAAGGGTCAACAATTTTTGAGAATTATGAATTACTACAGAGATCAAACCTGCCATCTTAAGAAATATCAAATCCGTTTACCGTTTTTCCTAATCAAACTTAGTTAGTCAGTTATAAACATTAAAAATTTAAAAAAAAAAGGTTAAAAACCAAAATGATTCAAAAACAATATATTGAAATTTTATTTTTGCATATTCACAATATTTACACTGTTAAATTCAAACTTCAAATATTATTTTCATTAAAAACCGATAATATATGTCGTGTTTAAGTTTAGAGGCGAAATTTTGTATTATCTAAATGCCGATGTAAAAGCTTGATATATTAATAAAATTTATTTTTCATTAATTGTGATTAAAAATATAAATTACAAAGGATCTTTATATGCAAAAAAAATTTTGAAATTTTTTCTTTTTAGGGTATATTTAGATCTGTCAATTTAGTCAAAAAGGCCATTTTTCGTTATAGACGGATCTAAGGAGCCCAAAGACGAAAGAAACTAAGATACGAAAAATATATATGAGATTAGGTCATCATGGGGATGCATTCTTTTATGTTTTCATAAAATTCACTCTGACATTGATATTTATTGACCTGTGTAATATGTGAATTAGGCTGACCTCATTGTGAATGGGGTCCTAGAGGATTATTATGGAATATCCAAAATTTTTGTCAAAGGGATAAGATAAATTGATGCTAATTTTTTCCAGAAAAAAACATCGTATATTTTACTGAGTAGTTTAATCCGCCCAAACGTCTATTTACACAAACGGAATACAGAATTGGCAAATATTCGCGGTTATTTCTCCGATAGATAGTTCGATACGCATTGGCTCAAATTTTAATCTTTTTACGAAATTCTCAGTTATGAAACATTATTGCGAGCCGGATTTAGCTGGCCACAGCATTGATTCTTTCCGTGGATGTCGTTTATTCGCAGCAATGCTGTCGGCAGCAGAACATCCTAAATTGTTTGAAATGCAGATCGTAAAAGAGCAGATGACAATATCACCCTATCGGCATTAAAGTGTGATGTCTTTCGCCGCATTTAAGGCAGTTGCTACCTTACTTGCCCTTTGAGGTGACGCAGGCAATTTAAGCATAGCCGTTTATAAAAGACGGCTTATTTGCGATCCTGCTGTCATAAATTTTTGAGTGAATTAGAAGGGTGTTTTGGCACGTCATGTTGGTTGGGATGTTGAGGAGTGGACTTAACCTAGCGAAACTTATCCAAGTTTATAAATAGCTTCAAGAATTTGGCAGCGGCGGTTGAGAAATTGAACAAATTGTATTTGGGTGGATCTCATCTTTTGCTAACGACGTTTCCCACGCCTTGATGGTGATTCTATTTATTAGAAATTACATGTATTAAAATGCCTTTCCACTCGTCGCTTCATACAATTTAACGCTCTTATATGTTTGTTTGGTCGTAATAGTAGTTTTCTTTGTGCATAACTGGAAGCTCGAGTATTGCATCAAGAGTTTTGTTGTCGTATCTCTCTTTGAGAAAATTCCACGCTATTTGATAGTTTGGCACTGAGATTCGAGTTGGAGAACTTTCGCGTTTCACTTTACGGGCGCTTTAAGGTAGTTGAATTTTTTAATACCTGTAATCTTCTATGAATGAATCAATGAGTTGAAGATATCGGAAGTTAGTCCTCGTAAGATCTGGAGAAAGTTGCAAGTTGAATTTAGGATTGCGTATTTGAGATTGATTAACTTTGAGAACTTGTCCCGTTGGTGCTTCTATCTATAGGTTGTCTGCCCGTGCAAGGGCTTCTAATTTAAATTTTTAAAGTACTACAGCGAGTCGTCATTTTTTCCGTGGAAGTCAATACGGATTTTCCCCTCGAATTTAGATAAAAATGTCGGAAATCTTATTTTGTTGGAACTTCAGTACATTTAAGTTAGCATTTTCTGAATTAAACTCGCAATTAGATACGACTATTGAGAATCGAGAAAGCGCTTATTTCGCTTGAGCTATTTGACTCTTCACTTTATCCATGGATTGCTCGTTCGAATACGGTACGAAGTATTAAAATTTTTTAATAAATTAAATAAACTTACGAAATTAAAGTTAAATAAATATTAAAATTAAGAAAAAAATGGAGAATTATAAATTTTTATAAAAATACCCTCTTTTTATATGGTTAAAGAGAAAGTGTGGGCAATAAAATGAAAATGCAAACAAATAAAAGAGAGAAAAAGTATAATAGAATTTTTAAGTTTATCAAGAGCTACATCAACATTTAGGTAGTATAGAATATTTACACCCCAACCTAAAAAGGCAATAAATTACACTGGACAACAAATTTAGGGCGACCCTAAGCTACATTTATGGCAACTATGGTTTTGGTCAAGTTTTTGGCGCTGATCACGAATATGAAATCAGAATTTTAGCCAAGGCCTCAGATTTTTAGTTATTTGGTGTCAAAGTTGAGATTTTTCAATTTTGGGGGTATTTTGGGCTTCTATATCATAAAACCTATGGGTAGTAACAAAAGTTTAAAAATATATTTAGATAACGAAAACATTCATTATTAACGTAAGGGGTTTGAATTTTTTTTTAATATTTAATTTTTTTTATTTTTACATTTTTGTAAAATTAGTGGTTTTTGTCATAAACTCCGTTTTTTGATCCTAAATAACTTGAAAGTAAATTGCTAAAAATTTATGTAATAACCTTTTTTAGATATGTTTTTTTATAAGGAATCTGAATATGCCAATAGATTTTTTGTAGAATTAATAGTAAAAAAAATTTTTAAATTTTTTTCTGAACTTTGGACGCGGTTTAATAAAATTTGGAGGCCTTAGAAAAAAAACTAAACCCGGGATCGTTATCGCAAGAAAATTCTCTACAAAACCCTCAAAAAATTGTGGATGTAGTTTTTTTTGTTGTCCAGTGTTATTGGTTTTGAAATTAAAATATTATTTAAAATTTGAATTAAACAATTTAACTGTTTTAATTAAAATATTTTTTTTCAATATATTTTTTGTTAAACTTTTTTGTTATTTTTAACTATTTTTTTTAATATTTAATGTTTATAGCAGGCTTGTAAAATTCCTTAAAATTAATGCAAAATTTGCTAAGGTGTGTTTTGTGTAAAATCTATAAAATCAATCAACACATTCGCGCATTTTCATTTTTTTGTTTTTTTTATATTTTTTGTTTTTTCCCATTTTTATCTTTTTTTTTTATATATATAATATAATAACTGTTTTTAAAACTTACAATGATTTATTACCGGCTTTATATATTACTATTTATAACTTCTTTTAATTGTGAAACAATTTTTACACATTTTTGCTTGTTGTTTATAATTAAATTGTTGCTAAATCCTACTTAAAATTTAACCGCCCTTTTAAGTACCCCGGATACCCACTGGGCGCTTAAAAAATTTTTTATTTTTTGGTTTGAAGTTTTACTTGAGTATAGAGATTCATATCAATTAAGTAGTTTTGAGAACAATTACAACATATAGCTAAAAATTTTTTTTAATGAAAAATGATATATTTTTATTCTATTTGCTTTCTCAAGGCACCTTGGGCCACTCATCTTAGCATCTGCAAAATAAGTATGTTTTAGTTTTTATTTTCAGAAAAAGTGCCATGATAAGAAGCTTCGATCTCCCTGGTATCTGCAGTGTTAACCACCTATTAATCATCAACGAGTCACTAATGCATATAAAAAATTACCATTTTCGCAATAACGTCCAAAATATCCCTCTTTGCATATTGGATAACCTTCGTATTTGTCGCAGATCCATTCGTGGCTCTCACAGTTCACACAATGGCAATCTAAAATATGGTAAATAATTAGGAAAAAATATATTTACTTTTATTTAAGAATCATATATATCAAATCATTTAACATAATCAAGAAGAATTGAGGAATTAATTGGCTATCAACCGTTGGTTTAATTGCTAGATACTTAAACTAGAATATTTTTTAATTTAACCCCATTATCAAAGATAATGCACATATTTTCTTTATATAAAATTGTGCTACGATCGAGTCTAATTTGACATACAAAACTTTAACGGCTTAAATTAAACATCTTAGATTAAACTCTCATATCATAGGTCTGTTTTTACATTAAAAGGTTTAAATTATTCGTGCGGCATTTGCTATTTTTCAATCCTTTCTTTTTTTTCATAACTTTTTCAACCCATTGTAAACATTCAAATTTAGAAAAAATGCCAAAAGTGATACTTTATGGACTTAAAACTTTTAACTAAATTATGTTTTTTTATAAATAAATTACTTATTAAAGTTTTGGGTTCTTAATACTTTTCTTTTCCAACTTACTTATATTTTGTTATAATTCTTAAAATAAAAAAATTAACATACTTAAATTACTCTTAACAACAAAATTCAACAGAGGTTATGATGACTCAAGTCAAGCATAATTTTTACTCAGTTTAGCCCAACCAAATTTGTCATGTAAATGTAATGAAACTTTTTAAAATCATATGGTTTGAATAAAATTTAAAAAAATTTTTACTGTTGACTAATTAGCGAGAATTTTTTATAAGGTGCGGTCAAGCCTTTGATAATTTCTCTAAATATCTTTTTTATTTAAAGTTAAATTAGTTTTAGTCTCGCGCACATACATTTTTTGGCATTTTTTATGATATTCTGTTGTAATCTTAAATTTGCTGGCAAAAACACGAAAGAGTGACAAGTAGGCCTAAATTTTAAATTTTGCTTTATTCGAATCCACTTAGGTTTAATTATGCTGACCTATAAAAATTCTGATTTTTTTAGATGACAGTACAATACTGTAAGGGCGACGTAAATACGGAGGCTCTTTAACAATGCTAGTAAAACTCAGCATTTTACACCTTTACCATTTAAATATAATTGTAATTATGAAACTCCACTGAATATTAAGGCCTTTCCCAAACTTATAATATAAAAAAAATATTATCAAAATTTGTCGGCTAAATTTAAGAGTAGCCCAAGGGCCCGGCCCGGTTAATGTTTTTAATCATTAATATAATAAAATAAAAAGTCTATTACGTAGGTCAACAAATATCAATGTTAGAAAAAATAAGTTGATTAAAACATAAATGTATCCCCATGATGGCCTTATCGCCTATATATTTTTCGTATTTCGTAGGTGCTTCCACCTTCGGCTCCTAAGATCAGTTCATATCAAAAAATGCCCTTTTTGGAAATTGACAAATTTTGCGACCTCGAGAATACCTAAAAAAGAAAAAATCAAGAATTATTTTTTTTCATATAAAAATCCCTCTTATATTTATCATCTCAAATAATGAGAAGTAAAATTTTTAGTAAAGCTTTTACTCAGCATTTAGATAACACAGAACATTCCACGTCCAAACTCAAATACGACACCATATATTATTGGTTTTTAATAATTTTATTATTTGAAGTTTGATTTTAACTTTTTAATTATTGTGAATATGCAAATAAAAATTTAATTTATTTTCGTTTGAGAATCTTTTTTTTTACTTTTTTAAATTTTCAATGTTTATAGCTGACTTTGATTTTGTCAGAAAATATGGTTAATAAATTTAAAAATCTTTAAGATGGCATGTTCTCTGTTAGCTCATTCAAAAATTTGTTGACCATTGTTATAAAAGGATGATATTATATGTAAGAGGAATATGACAGTATAATTACAAATTCTATTATAAAATATCCTTTTTAGGGGGAATGCCGCTATAAAATGTAGATTTATGTCTATTTAATATTATAATAATTAATTTTTATCAAAGTTTATTTGTTAAGCAACGGTGTTAAATATGGTAAGGAAGGGGGGTTAAAAGCCCTCCAACTATTTAATTGGAAAACAAGAGGTTTTGCTGTGTTCAAGATAGCACTACCCGAGAAGAACAAATTAAAAATGAGGTTGATAAATTTTTTTAAAAGGAACAGATGTCTGGATAAGTGATTTTTATCATTAACATTATTTCACTTTACAATCATCTATCAAATCTCTTTTTGCTTATTACCTTATTCCCTCACTTTTATTAGATTTTTAAGCAAGGTTACAAATTTTTTTAAAGCGCAAATTTTTATGCGTGTTTTAACAAAATTTAGAAAGAAAATTATCGTCATACATTGAACAAATATAAACTAGCATTTTAGACTATTATTTAAAAGGAGCTATGAAAATAACAATAATTTTAAAGACCTAGCTAATTCAATATGTGTTATTTAGTTTGAACGAGGACTAAAATGTATAAATAAAAATTACATTTTCTTTAAAAATAGCAAAACCTTACAATATAATTTATACGTTAAATCTTATTTCAATCTTACATTATTTTGTGCCATCTTTTTATATACTACCGTTTTGTTAGTCTTGTCCAGGACCCATAGAAGACATAAAAATATTTCAAAATTTTGAAAAACTATTTTATCAATTGAGTATTCTACTTATACCAAATTTGATAAGATATAAAAATTTAAATACCAATTTATTATTTTTAATATTAGTTTTAAGCATGTTTTATTTTAATGATTGTGATGGTCAAAATAACTAAAGAATAATTAAATTTTTGGCCAATTAGTTTTTATAAATATTACATTTATGCACAATATTTTGCTAACGTGCTAATAGGTAATTTAAACATGAGTTCTTTCATTAAAAACATAAACAAACTGATTAACCAACAAAATTAATGACAAAAATCAACAAAAACAAACAAATTAATGAAAAAAATCAACAAAAACAAACACGCCAGTTTTTGTATTAGTTTTTGAATGCAGCCCAATGCGTTTTTAGAAATATTGTTAAAAAAATTTATTTTTTCTATATAGGCAAAAAATTAATATCTATAATTTTATTATATGATATTAAAAATATTTTATTTTTAAGATATCCAGCATTAATATATTATAATATCAAATTAACAATGTTAAATATAATTAATAAATTATAAACAGGTGTATATTGTATGTAGAAAGAAGTAATTAAAATAATTTAAAAAAAAAATAAATAAAAATATTATATTTACTAAATTTTAGAGTCTTCTGGCCATGTATTTTAAAAAAGAAAATAATTATTTTTCAAAATTTCTATTGAAATTTTTTGTTTTATGCTAAAACTCGGTGAAATAAAATCATTCTTAATTACTTTACCAATTTGTTTGAAAATTTTCAAGGATTCAGGACCAAGATCCAGAGGTTGTGGCAACAATTGGTATAAAAATATTATCGGAATTTAAAAATTAATATTTGTCTTTAAAATTTCGGCATTTAAAATTGGATCAAAATTATAATTTGTAGGGGCCAGAGAATCAACACAGGTTAAATCCCAAAATAAAGGTTTCCCCTCAGAAAAGGGAACAAGAGTTTTTCCATCCGGTCTTTTAGAATTAAAAGATAGACCAGGTTCTAAAACACACAGTATATTAGCCTTTTTAAAGAAAGTGGCGATAATGCCGTATATTTTCATTTATGAATCGAAATTAGTAATTTAACTATTTACAATGTTTTATTATATAATAATTTAGTAAATTCATCAGTGGCGACTCGTCATTAGGTGCAAGGTGTTCACTGAACACCCTGGCAAAAATTTATATAGAAATGTTTTTAAAACTATTTAAAATTAGTTTTGGATGGTCTAGCGGGACGGCGATTTGTAAACAAAATAAAAAATTGAAAGTCCCATCGTACCATTTTCTATTTACAAAATTGAATCATACATAAGCTGTTTTATGTTTAAATTAAGAGGATCAACAGCTAGATTCAAAAAACTAACATCGAGTGTCTATCAGAAAATGTGCAATTCAAATATTGAACCGTGCTTAGTCAAATGCAATTTAAAAGCTTAATATTATTAAGCTATTAAGTCTATTTACGAGGTCAACAACTTAAATTTCAGGTAACATAGATTATTTTGTCGTAAGATGTTCAGCGTAAAAATTGAACACGTAATATTAATCTTCGAGCGTGTTCAATTCTAAAATTGATCATATATCGACTATATTTAAAAAAATAAACAAACCGGACAAGAAAGCTAATAATTTTTTATATTGCATTGCACGATGTTCAATCCAAGAACTGAACACGTACTGGTTTACTCCATCCAGCACAGGAGCGTGTTCAATCCACAATTTGAACACTATGTGTGAGTTATAGTTTAGCCTTTTAACATTGAGGATTGAGCCTATAATAACACGCAGAATACAATATACAATATTAAAAAGATGGTGTTCAATTATTAAATTGAACACCAATTACATATTTAATAACACGAAGACATATAACAGCTAAAAGATGGTGTTCAATTCTAAACACATAAATATTGTGTTCAATGCCTAGCATTGAACACTTTATTAACACGAAAAATACAATAGTAAAAAGATTGTGTTCAAATAAAATTAAGCGTCAATGTGTTCAATTTTAGCATTGAACAATAACATTGAAGGGTAAAAAGTTTTGCAATATTACTACTATAGTTTTATTTTTATAAATAAATAATGAACAATAAAATTTTGATTTTTGATTGAACACCCTGGCTAAAAATCCACGAGTCGCCACTGAAATTCATCAATATATTAATAGTCTAACCACGTAAAAATTTAGTTTAAAACATCATAATTTAACTAAAAATTTTGTTGATTTATAGTAAAAATATATAAAATATTTAATATTTACAAATTGTCTTATAAAATATTATCTTTAGACTTACATTGGTTACAAGTTTTTCCCCAGCTTCCAGCATGGCAACTGCAAAATCCCATTCTGTCGCATTCTGATCCATAGCTGCTACAATTATTGCAATTGCATTCTTTGAAAAAAACATATTAAAGGTATTGAAAACTGGCATACAAGTAAAAATATAAAAATCATTTACTTGTTTTAAGATAAAAATTAGAAAGTTTAAAAAAATTATCTGTTCATCAGGCATTTTTTCTTTTAAAAAATGTTTTTTTAATTTCTCAATTGCAATTTTGCTTCCGGACATCCGGAGCCTTTGTTTTTAATTCTATGCTCAAAAAATTTAAGCACGATTTGATTTTAATTTTTAAATCTTTTTAATTTAAAATTTGATTTGAATAATAACGTTCAATTTACCCTACCAGGCAAGCTGGGTGGACTCGGGGCAGGTCACCCATTAATATAGCGCTTTTAGCTTTCCTTGCTTCCTTTTCATCCTTCAAGAATACAATCTTTAAAATCACAAATTTTAACTTGGACCCGATTTTTTTTTCAAGCCTTAACTACCTGGGCTTTTGAGGCCGGCCCTTCCAGACCATACCCTGAAACGGGTGATCAAAAAGAATGGGATATGTGTTTAGCGTTAAAATCTCTTGCTTACCTTTTACAGAGTGAAAACACAACGCACAAATCCCTTCTTAGATCACTCTCTTCATAAAATTCAGGTCATGAATGATTAGAGGCGTTGCATAGTAAGTTAAATAATCAATTAATTCCTAACGAAGCGTTTCAATATGCTTTGTATTTGCGTTTAGGAATTCCTTTTTCAACTCCTTACATTTGCAGCAAATGCAAGACTCTCACCGATAGTTATGGCCGGCATCCCTTACATTGTTTGTCGAATTCAAAGATAAGGCGACACAATAAGGTTAATATCATTATCGCCACTTTTTTTAAAAAGGCTAATATACCGTGTGTTTTAGAACCTGGTCTATCTTTTAATTCTAAAAGACCGGATGGAAAAACTCTTGTTTCCTTCTCTGAGGGGAAACCTTTATTTTGGGATTTCACCTGTGTTGATCCTCTGGCCCCTTCAAATAATTTTGATCCAATTTTGAATGCCGAAATTTTAAAAACAAGAAAATATTGTTTTTTTTTAATTTCGATAATATTTTTATACCAATTATTGCCACAACCTCTGAATCATTTGGTCCTGAAGCCTCGAAAATTTTTAAACAAATTGGTAAACTAATTAAAAATATTAGCATAAGGCAAAAAATTTCTATAGAAATTTTGAAAAATAATTATTTTCTTTTTAAAAATACATGGCCGGAAGACTCAAAAATTTAGTAAATATGATATTTTTATTTTTTTTTTAATTTATTATAATTACTTCTTACATATATCACATTTAATATACTACCTGTTTATAATTTATTAATTAAATTTAACATTGTTAATTTGATATTATAATATATTAATGCTGGAAATCTTATATTTAATTTATAAAAGGAGTTAATATAAAAAAAAATAAAAAAAAAATTAGCTTGGAAAGGGAAACCCGCATCCCCCCCCCCCCCGCGTTGAGGTTTTGGGCCTAGAACAATATCAGCTTCATTTTGAATTGAAATAAAATTAAATATTTTCATTGGATTAAGTTTTTAGCAAGGTTTTTTTTTTAAATTTAATCGGTCTTTTAAGAACTTAAATTATTTTGAGTTTTGCTCAAAGATATAAACATTAAAACTTTTAAAGCTTACGCAACTAAAAATCTTTCCTTATTTTAATAAAGCTCCTATTTTAATTAAAGATTTAGTTTAGTCTAAGACAGGCTTAAAAAATGGACATGGGTCTCAAGCAACACCAGGGCAAAAAACAAAAATAAATACAAAACTTATTTTCCAAAACAAAAACTCTTCATTTTATAAATTAATAAATATAAAATTGTGTAAAATTTTATTTATTTTTAATTTGTTGCACAATAAATAGCAAAATTATAAATTTTCTGTCTAATATTTATAATAATTTGGCTGACATAACAATGAAAATTGGTCCGTGGCATTAATCTTTTTCAAGTTTGTTCTTCATTTTTATATCCAATATGTCTTAGTTTTTTAGCACAGAAGTTATTTATACGATTTCAACCTAAAATATGAGTCTTTTTAAAATTAATTTCCCTTTGTTAAATGTTTAATGAAGGCCAGTTTTTCATTCCTACTATTACGAATTACTCCCAAAATATCTTCTTAATTTACTGGTATTCCCACTTTAATACTTTATTAATTGACTAGTTTTGTTTTGTCAGTAAATATTTGGAAAGATAAGAATTATGATTATAGTTAGTTTTTTTCTTATGTTATCCATATCAAATATTTAACTTGATTGGGACAATGATGACTCAAAATTTAAAGATCTCAAACTCACAAAAAGATGCAAGAATGAGCTCACCGTGTTTTTACAAGCTGAGTTGGCTCTTTCTCACTTTGTCAAACGTAACAAATAGCATGCGAGTGAGCTCGTCTGAGTTTCTTCTAATATATCAAAGTGAGTAAGATAGGTTGTTGTTGTTCTTCAACTCAGCTGCACTCGTAGAGGCTAATTGCAGAGTTAGTTTTTTGTTTATGAGCTCCAGGCTCATTGGCCTTTATTAGTGCTGCTTTTAAATGGAAAATGATTAAAGAAAGAGTTTTTATGCAGTAAATTTAATTTTTTTATAATTATAAAAAAATTATTTGAATTTTAGTGATTTGTCGTAACTATTTTGAGAAAGCTTATTGGTTAAAATACTAATTTTTTAAATAAAATTTTTTGGCACTCTAAATTTTTGCTAAAGTTGATAAATTTCAATTTTTTTTAGGTAAAACGGCGTAGCTGATTTTACAGGTTTATTAATTTTAAAGTGCTAGAATGACATCAAAGTGTCGCCAAATTTTTAATCAATGAAACAAATTTTGATATTTTTTAAAGGCTCATATAACGATTAAAGGTGTTTTCCAGTTTTTAGTTAGAGGGATGTCACCAAATTGTCGCGAAATCATTAAGCCGTTTATCGAAACCTTTGGTCCAGTCAAGGCCATTTGTCTATATACAGGTGTAAATTTTTTTGTGAAGAATGGTCACCAAAAGGTTGTAAACTTAAGTTTTGATCGAATTATAATTGATATTTTTGGGTTTCAGACTTTTTTGACGATCTTCATATTTATGTAGTGCAAATCTCGCAAATTTAATAATCATTATTTATTAATAATTATTAACCTTTTTCACAGGTAATTTGAGGTAGACTCGGAAATTAAAACACAATCGTTAAACAAGCAGGTGAAAGTAAATAACATAAAATGTCACTAAATTGTTTATCTAGACATTATCTTGATTTTTATCTTGTCGCAGGGGGAGTTAAAGAGGATTGAGGACAGACTGTTAATGAAGAATCAATTTAAACTCCCACTCCTAAGATAAATCGAGAATATCACTTGCCCTGACAAGTCATTAAAAACACCGACTGACCTTATATTGATAAATATTGGTTTGCTTGATGTCTTAGTAAAAGTTGATTGATTTACAGCGTGGGCACACTAATTTTACCCATAGTAAAGATTTTGATTGATTTATAGCTCGAGTATATACTTACTTACTATGATGAAAAATAGTTGATTTATTATGCGTATATTATTACTAACTTTCTAATTCTTCACTACTACATTTTTCATTATTACAAAATTTGTCATTCAATAAAATTTGAATTTTTCAAATATTGGTGTTTTCACCCAGGATCGAACATGGGACGAAAAAAAGATTGGTGGTATTTTATATGAATTTAATATTCGTTTAAAGTAAATAACATTTTTTATATATGTAGCCTAGATAACTTAGAAAAATAACTTTTATTTAAATGTATTTAGCCCAAAATATTTTTAAAAAGGATTTAATGGGAGAAAGTAAGTTGAATGACTATAGGCTATAATATCAAATTCAAAGTATATTTGATATTAATATTCTGACAATCTTTTTAGATTCCCTCAATGTTTAAAAAGACGCGTAGTCACATAACTAAAAATCTAAAAACTTTTGGTTATCAACAACGCACCAATGAAGGCTCAAAAGAAATTTTTTTCTTAATTTTAAATTGCATTTTTTTAAAGAATTAAGGTATCATTAACTTGGGCAAAACCTCAAACGTGCAAAATATAAATTACCTTATTCTCAAAAACGCAACAATATTGAATTGACGCCGAGTATTTTTAAAGGCGCACAATAAAGATATAATTTAGATCGGGCGAAATCCTGGCCCAACAGCCAGATCGGCCAAAAACAAAATTTGTTTCAAATTTAGGGCCGGCTCGAATCCAAAAATAAGGCCTAGTTTTTATAAAAATAAAATAAAAATAGAGTGTAAAAATTATACCCATTATCGTGTGAAAATAAATTTATCGTTTTTAATTCTTAATAGTTACAAATAGAGCATATGTAATTTTTATCGGCCCATCGTAATTTCTATTTTTAAATTTAAGACCAGTGTGTTTGGCCGGTTATAAATTTTGACCCGTTAGCCCCTAAATTCTAGCCGGGGGCCACAGTTACGGTTCTCGACTATCTCTAAAGTGATTGCAAATTATTTAAGAAAAAAATATATCGCGTAGTGTCTGCTTTTAGGCGGAGCATGGCGCTATGATTATGATTGAATTTTTTCATTCAAAATTATACATACATTGACATCCTTTTAAGGGGTAAATAAAATTTTATAAAATAAAAGCGCATTTTTTGGATTCTAGTCACCATAGTATCCTCATAAAAACTATTAAATTAGAGCTAAAAGCCCGCACAACGGGTAAATTAGGCTGGACGGAAAGTTTATTTTTAAAATTGTTATTAAATTAAAAATGGAAAATTAAATAATCAACAATGAAAGGTATTCTCTGCACTCTGTAAACTGGTAACTTCAAATCAAAAATTTATAGCTTATAAAAAGCCAAAATCTTTGGAACGGCACACTGGAACCTGGAATCGGTTCCTGAATTTTCGGTACCGGTTCCTAAGTTCGCCGGTTCCTGGTTCCGATTCCTGGTTCCGGTTCCCATATTATTATAACTTAAATATCTAACAGATACATATTAAATATATAAAAAATTCTCCACCCAAGAATTGAACCCATTAAGCCCAAACGTATAAGCCGTCGCTTGAGCCACTACATTAGAATCTCTTAAATCATTTACTTTATTTATTCTGTGAAAATCGATTTTCAATTTCATAATAATTGGATTTCACAATATGTCATTGAAAAAGGCCCTTCAACAATTCTTTATATACGAAAATAATAACTCGTAATATCGTTTATGTAAGGCAAAAATCAAAGGTGCCCACAACAGTAATCTACTCAAACATTTAAGAAGTCTACATAGTACCAATTTTGAAGATATAATAAAATTCAGAGATGAAAATAAACCAAAGTATATTTTTGTATGATTAAATATTTTTATTTAGTAAATTTAATATTTAAATATGAGATTTCATAAACTTATCAATACTAAACATCAAATTAATAATGTAAAGATTTGTATACAGTAATCTTTTGTGTTTAAAGTTTATTTTTATGAGGGTAAACATACATGGTTATAATGTAGTTATAAGCAGGGGGGGGGGGGGGGGGGCAGGAATTTTTTTGGAGGAGAGGAATATAAATATTTGTGTTTTTATTATTGTATAAGTAGTTAGTGATCAATATATAATATAAATATTTGTGTTTTTGTTATTATAAGTAGTTAGTGATCAATATATAATATAAATATTTGTGTTTTTGTTATTGTATAAGTAGTTAGTAATCATTATATAAAAAATACTAATTTATAGATTTTTATTCTTTTTCAGGCTTGATATATCAGAATTAACGGTTTTTTACGTATTGAAATTTAAAAAAATCTAGAGGGTGGGCAATACGCCCATGGTTATAAGCCATATAATTTTATACATGAGCAATTTAAAATGTAGCTTAGAATATTAAAAAAGGTTTATATAACAACTTTTATGGAAACAATTATGTTTATTAATTAGAGTAATTAAAGAACCAAACGATCTTACGCAATATTTTCAAAAAATGACCGTCAAAGTACAATATACCATAGAGCAATTTGAAGAGGCCATGGTAGAGCTGACCACCAGTAATGGACGACCCCTTTCAATATTAGATGATACAGGAATGCGCAAAATTATTAACCCTATCATTCTGCTTTTAATGGATATTTATTTAATACAACTAAACTAAGGGAATTAATTATAGGAAAAGCAAATAATATAAAGGAGAAAATAACATTAGAGTTAGACAAGAAACTTATAGTCCTCAAAATTGAAACGGTTAAACGCTTGGGGAGGACAATTTTGGGTATTAGAATTTTGATTATATATTTTAGGGATCAATACACAAGTATTTAATGGCTCGACCATTAAGATCATTTAATTGGGAATGATAGAGCATGACAAAAGTTCGGGGACAAATTTGAAGAACATTATAGAAGATATTTTAACATCTTTTAAGCTCAAACTAGAAAATATTTATACAATAACATCAGACAACGCAGCTAACATGCGTAAATGTCGACTTACTTTCGACAGATTTATTAACTTTTGATGAATGCACCGACGAAGGCGAAAATTTAGAAGATTATGTCTATGAAGAAGAATTATATGATATGCCAAATTACAAAGAACTTGAAAAATATAACAAGGTTTTTTATCTTTTTAAATTTTCAGATTTACCACATTAGATTGTGCATCGCACACATTAAAACTAGCTATCAAGGATTTTTTGCACGAAAAAGATTTGGAGGGTGCAAAAAAAATTGTAAAAGATCTACGCAATTCGTACTATACTAAAATTTTAAAAAACTCTTCGGTCCCACTGTCCATAATTGATAACTAGATGGTCATCAACTTATCTTATGCTCGAAAGATTACGTATTTAATTACATTATTATTTTAGTTAACATAAAAGAAAAATCGAGGACATGCCAGCATTTGAAAAACTTACCCAACAAGAATGGAGCAAAATAAAAAAATTGTAAAAGTCTTAGAAATATGCCACATAACTTCACTTAGCTTGCAAAATAGCCAGCTAACTTTGTCCGATTTCTATGGCAAATGGAGAAAATTAATATTTAATTTAATTAAATTTCCTTATGGTGACGATATGTCATCATATATGGAAAAACGCGAGTCTGCATACCTTAAATCTCCTGTTTTACTCAGCGATATTTTTAGATCCTAGGTACAAAGGTCTTTTATCGGTTCAGGAAAAAGCTGAGGCTTGATCTCATCTAAAAGAACTTTGGAATAAAATGTTGATGCTGGAGGATAAGAGCTTAGAAATAATTGATGAAGACCTCGTTGATTGTACAAACGAAGATGAAGAATTTAATAATTATCTCAAAAATCACTCAAGTCAAGTGAATCTCGTTAATTTCGATACTTATAAATCAATTGATTCTTAAATATCAGAATTTGAAAATCTTCCTTTTAGTTCAGAATTTACTAGTATAATCGCTTTTTGGGAAAAGGCATCAGCCCAATTTCCCCAGCTTCAAATTTCAAAAATACTACTTAGTGTTCCAGCAACACAGGTATATTTTTAATTTGTTATTTTTAGGTTTGTGTAGAAAGGTCGTTTTCGACCCATAAATTTATATTATCAGATATAAGGGGGAAGACACCAGAAGAACTTTTACAAGCTATTTTGTTAATTAAATTAAATAATGATTTAACAAAATAAATTTATTATATATGATTATGAATATAAATATTGTTATTGTAAATAAAAGATATGTAATTTTGTATCCTATCGGTATATTTTATATATATACACACGTGCACACTACATTTTGTGATTAAAAAATATTTGGAACCGGAACCGGAACCGTTGGAACCGGAACCGGTTCCACGAAAAATTTTGGAACCGGAACCGGAACCAGTGAAATTTTTCGGACGGTTCCAATCCCTGATTGTAAATTTGGGTCGGACCCGGTCTCAAATAAAAAAAGAGTACGGGCGGTCAGGGCCTAAGCTTCAATAGGAAGGGAATATCACGGCGGTTTGAACTTAAATTCTAATACGTTTTTAGGTTTTTTCTTAGAATTTCTCATTATTTAAAATACAAAAAGAGGGGGAAAAGAAGTCAAAATATTATCACATTAGATGTATTTCGAATCTAAAATATATTGATCCTAATCATCCGGTCATTAATTTCCATTTTTTTAAAACGTTTTAATCCTTATTCGGTCCATCCAATCTTAAGGCCAATTGATTTTAAAAATATTTATAATTAATTGTCCAAAGCCGGTTCGTTTGCGAAAATTGCAGACAACTCACCATAAACATCCCCCTAGCGAAACCCATTTCGTATTTTAAAGGTTCAATTTTGAGCTGATATAAGAGTACAGGAATTTTTTTGCAAGCCAAATTAATTTTTTCTGCTCGGCCGGACCTTAAAATACGAAATGGGTTGCACTAGGGGGAGTTTATGGTGAGTTGTCTGCAATTCTTGTTCGAACGAACCGAACCGGCTTTGGACAATCAATTATAAATATTTTTAAATTCAATTGGCCTTAAGATTGGATGGACAGAATATGGATTAAAACGTTAAAATGGAAAATAATGACCGGATGAATTTAGGATCAGTATATTTTAGATTCGAAATACATCTAATATGATTACACTGGACAACAAAAAAAAACAACATAAACGATTTCGAGGGTTTTGTAGAGAATTTTCTTGCGATAACGACCCCGGGTTTAGTTTTTTTTTCCAATGCCTCCATTTTTTTTTAAATCGTGTTCAAAGTTCGGAAAAAAATTCACAAAATTTCTTAAACTATTAATATTCCAAATAATCTATTGGCATTTCAGATTCCTTTTAAAAAACATATCTAAAAAAGTATCCTAAAATTATTAGCAATTTGCTTTTATGTTATTTAGGATCAAAAAACGGATTTTATGACGAAAACCACTAATTTTATAAAAATAAAAATAAAAAAATATTATAAAAAAATTAAAACGCCTTACGTTAATAATGAATGTTTCCGGTATCTAAATATATTTTTAAACTTTTGTTATTACCCATAGTATATATATAGGTTTTATAAAGCCCAAAATACCCCAAAAATTGAAAAATCTCGACTTTGACACCAAATAACTAAAAATCTGAGGCATTGGCTAAAATTCTAATTTCATATTCGTGATCAGCGCCAAAAACTTGACCAAAAACCATAGTTGCCATAAATGATGCTTAGGGTCGTCCAAATTTTGTTGTCCAGTGTTATATTTTGACTTCTTTTTCCCCTCTTTTTATATTTTAAAGAATGAGAAATTCTAAGAAAAAACCTAAACACGTATTAGAATTAAAGTTCAAACCGGAGTGATATTCCCACCCTATTATAACTTAGGCTCTAACCGCCCGTAACTCTTTTTTCATTTTAGACCAGGTCCTACCCAAATTTACAATGCCGGGAAATTTATAAGCTATAAATTTTTGATTTGAAGTTACCAGTATACAGAGTGCAGATGAAATACCTTTCATTGTTGATTATTAAATTTTCCATTTTTAATTTAATAACAATTTTAAAAAATAAAAAGTCGTCTCGTCCCGCCTAATTTATCCATTGTGCGGGCTTTTAGCTCTAATTTAAAAGTTTTTATTAGGATAAGAAGTTAATATGGTGAACCATTTATATTCTACACAGGGAGGTACAATTAGAAATATAGTATTTGCCTCTCTCCTCCTTACAGAAACTAAAAATAATAAAGTTAAGAAGGGGCAAACAAACTTTTTAAAGTATTTTTTTATTATTAAAGACTACCCAGACTACGGTTGAAGCAATAAATCATCACAATATATTTGATGTTGCCGCCAAAAAAATAATTAACACAAAACCTAACTGATCGATCTCCTTGCCCTATTTTTAAATACTGTATGCCCGCCACAACTGAGTCCATTTAGCCCTTTAGAGTAAAAATTATTATTATAAACATTAAAATGTAGAATAAACATTGAAAATGTTGTTTAAGAAGATGGCCGAAAAATGAGAAAAAAAATTGAAAAATCTCTTTCTAGTTAAGGGCTCCTTAGTCTACCGACTCCATTTGATGACTTTAAATTCAAGGCTGTTTTTTACGCTTTTTTTGATAGAGCCCTTTTTGGAATTTGATAAAAATAACCGGTGTTGTATGCACAAGGCCCGAAATAAATATTTTTATTTTTAGCCCGGCCCTGCCCGACGTTTTTTTATAAGAGGTCCGGCCGGGCTCGAATTAATAAATATCGGCCTGTAATATATTTCTTGAGAATATATTAACAATTAAACATCAAATATAGCATTAATGGAATTATTAATATTCAGAGCATCATTTAATTTAAAGTAATCATTAAATTATATAATTCAGTTTTTCCTGGCCTAAACAGTTTCTGTTTTAAAAACAATATTCTTAAGGGTTGCGGGTTTAGACATTTAACAGGTAAAAAAAATAACACTCTGAAACATCAAGCATTTTTTTCCCACAATGGGTAAGCAAAATTATTTTAAAAGATAAAGAGCATATTTGGCTCTCTCAGGTATATTGTCAAAAGCAAGTCTCAAAATTGAGGGCAAATGTGGGGCATATATGCAACTTCGTTACGGGCTGGGTAAGAAAAACGATTACGGGCGGGCAGCTAAATTATAAATAAGAAGGTTTGGGCGGGAATATAACGTCCGGTCTTAACTCTAATAATAATACGTTTTGGGGTTATCATTTAGATTTTTTTATTTTAATTGTGGCAGGAAATTCAAAATGATTGTCAAAATATTAACAATATATTTTAATAAATTATATTGAGCCTAATATCATCCAACCATATTTCTTTATATGCTTTAATCTTTAATCGGCCTACAAAAAATATAAATGGGACCCAAAAAATTTTAAGGAAGGTCTAAAGCCGGTTTGTTAACCAAACAAAAATCTCATATCTCCAATATCGCATTTTTAAGGCCCGGCCAAGCAGGTTTTGAATGCCCTAACTCCAAAAAAGGTTAAATAGCTTAAATAAGTTTTAAAAGGTGTCAATATTTTATCGTTTTGGTCTTCCAAAAAGTTCAACACCTGTGCGCAGTCCTAATTTATTTTTCTCCACTATTTTAGGAGTCTTTCGCGTGCTCTCAAAATTAACGCGTTTTAAGGCACCTTGGTATGTTTTTAAAATACCTGCTTACATTTGAATCTTTATTGTGCGCTAGGATTTTCAATGCATTTAAAGTCACAGGTACATTACTGACCTCGGCGTTTATTTAAAGTTTTCCGTCTATTTTTAAGTATAAAAAAGTTGCGCGGTTACTACAATACATTTTCGCACTTCTGAGTGGACCTAAAAAATCTAGGCGCTTCAAAAAGGCGCTTCTAAATACAGGTTTGAGCCTATGAAAATTTAAGTCTGCATGCCTTTAGGATATTATACTATTCTCTTACGTTATTCTAGCCCTTTATGATATGCCAAATTACAAAGAACTTGAAAAATATAACAAGGTTTTTTATCTTTTTAAATTTTCAGATTTACCACATTAGATGTGCATCGTACACATTACAACTAGCTATCAAGGATTTTTTGCACGAAAAAGATTTGGATGCAGAAAAATTGTAAAAGATCTACGCAATTCGTACTATACTAAAATTTTAAAAAACTCTTCGGTCCCACTGTCCATAATTGATGTACCTACTAGATGGTCATCAACTTATCTTATGTTCGAAAGATTACGTATTTAATTACATTATTATTTTAGTAACATAAAAGAAAAATGCGAGGACATGCCAGCATTTGAAAAACTTACCCAACAAGAATGGAGCAAAATAAAAAAAATTGTAAAAGTCTTAGAAATATGCCACATAACTTCACTTAGCTTGCAAAATAGCTAGCTAACTTTGTCCGATTTCTATGGCAAATGGAGAAAATTAATATTTAATTTAACTAACTTTCCTTATGGTGACGAGATGTCAACATATATGGAAAAACGCGAGTCTGCATACCTTAAATCTCCTGTTTTACTAGCAGCGATATTTTTAGATTCTAGGTACAAAGGTTTTTTATCGGTTCAGGAAAAAGCTGAGGCTCGATCTCATCTAAAAGAACTTTGGAATAAAATGTTGATGCTGGAGGAGAAGAGCTTAGAATTGATGAAGACCTCGTTGATTGTACAAACGAAGATGAAGAATTTAATAATTTAAATCAATTGATTCTCAAATATCAGAATTTGAAAATCATTCTTTTAGTTCAGAATTTACTAGTATAATCGCTTTTTGGAAAAAGGCATCAGCCCAATTTCCCCAGCTTTATCAAATTTCAAAAATACTACTTAGTGTTCCCGCAACACAGGTATATTTTTATTTTGTTATTTTTAGGTTAGTGTAGAAAGGTCGTTTTCGACCCTTAAATTTATATTATCGGATATAAGGGGGAAGACATCAAAGAACTTTTACAAGCTATTTTGTTAATTAAATTATATAATGATTTAACAAAATAAATTAATTATATATGATTATATATATAAATATTGTTATTGTAAATAAAAGATATGTAATTTTGTATCCTATCGGTATATTTTATATAAATACACACGAGCACACTACATTTTGTAATTAAAAAATATTTGGAACCGGAACCGTATGAAAAAAAAATGAAATGGAACCGGAATTTCGGAACCAGAACCGGAACCAGTGAAATTTTTCGGACGGTTCTAATCCCTGTTATAATTATAGTATAAAAAAATGTTGCCGCTTAAAACATTCAACATCATATAGAAATGTATTTTAATTTTATAGCCAAAATTTTTAAAGAATTATTTTATAGTGAAAACAATAAATATGTGTATGCATATTTTTTGCTGCTAGCTTAATTCATAAATACAGTCGTTTATTTCGTTAGAAATTTTATTACGTCATATTGACGGTAAGTTTTAGAAAAAAAAGTTGACTAAGTTAATATATGTCGAAGATGACATCTATGGTACGTTTAAATTTATTTGTCTTTCAATTTCGAAAATAATGACTATTTAGTCACCCATGGCAAAGTTTACATTTTAAATTCTTTTTGATTCTGATAAAATGGAAGATTTTCTAAAGAGTTTATCTTACGACGTCACAAGTGTTTAACGAGTACGTTAAAATATTTGTTAGACATTTAGGGTTCTCTGAAACCATCATGAATGACAGGGTACTACATTACAGTTACTCTTAAATCATCTAAAGATGAGACTGAAGATTGTTTTTCATGCCTTTTTTAACATCCATAAGTTTTTTTATTATATTAATTAGATGAGCTTTTGATTAAATATATAAATCAAAATGTTAAAGTTTTTTCCAACGAAAAAATTGTTAAATGCTATTTTAGAGTTAATTTTGCATTGGATCGTTGTTAATTTTACGAAATGAGCTAGAATCATAATGGTCAGTTGAGAGACAACCATCGTTGTCCATGCAACAAAGTTCGTTAATAACACTGGTTAACAAATATTTATGTCAGAAACGTAAATATACCCTAAAAAGAAAATATTTAAACATCTTTTTTGCAAATCCCTTGTAACTTATTTATAATCACAAATAATGGAAATTTTTTTTATAAATATATCAAGCTCTTACATCGGCATTTAGATAATGCAAAATACTTCCAAATTTATTTTTGTTTTTGAATCTTTTTTGGTTTTTTTACCTTTTTTCTAAAATTTTCAATGTTTATAACTGACTAACTAAGTTTGATTTGGAAAAACGGTAGACGGATTTAATATTCCCTAAGATGGCAGGTTAGATCTGTAGTAAAATAAAAAACGTTCGCATTAATTACACTGGACAACAAATTTGGACGTATGGCAACTATCGTTTTTGGTCAAGTTTTAGGTTTATTACGAATATGAAATCAAAATTTTAGCCAATGCCTCAGATTTTTATTCAATGTCAAAGTTGAGAATTTTAATTTTTGGGGGATTTTGGGCTTCTATACCATAAAGCATATGGGTAGTAACAAAAGTTTTATAATACATTCAGATTACCAAAACATTCATTATTTACGTAAGGCGTTTATATTTTTTTCTTATATCATAAAACTCGTTTTTTAAAACTAAATAACTTGAAAGTAAATTGTTAATACTTTTAAGCTATAACCTTTTTAAGATGGATTTTTTATGAGGAATCTAAATGTGTCAATAGATAAATGCCTCCAATTTTTTCAAACGGCGTCCAAAGTTAAAAAAAAATAAAAAATTTATTTAACTATTAATTTTTAAAAAAAAAAACTAAACCCGAAATCGTTATCGCGAAAAAATTCTTTACAAACCCCTCTTATCGTTCATGTTTTTTATTGTTGTCTAGTGTTATTGAACAATTTATTTGAAATTGTATTACTAGATATCTAACGCCATACTTTTTTGTATCTGTTTTTTGACATTATTAATTAATTCAATTAAACTTCGTTTAAGTAAATCGGTTCAATATTGTTCGCCCTTGACCTTATATATTTGAATAACCAGGTAAATGCTTTTAATTAATGACCTAAATCTTTCAATGATTCTAAAATACACAGATATTTTTATCAGTTTATAAGATATTTTCATCAGTTTTCTATAGCTTCTCTTAGTTGTCACTTTTAGATTAAAATTACTGTGTCACTTTTTGCTAGTCAGAATTAATTTCGATACAATAAGAATTATTACACAGGAACAATATTAATGTCAGATAAGTGAATAAACATAAATGAATGCATCCTCATGATGATCTAATCTCATATATATTTTTCGATTTTCTTATTTTCTCCCGCCTTTGGCTCCTTAGATCCGTCCATTACGGAAAATGGCCTTTTTTGACCAAATTGACAGAACAAAATATCTAAAAAGAAATTAAATTTTTTTTTCTTATATGAAAACCCTTGTAACTTATATTTATAATCACAATGAGAAATAAATTTTATTCATATATCAAGAAAGCTCTTACATCAGCATTTAGATAATAAAAATATTTCGCGTCCAAACTTAAAAAAACGACACGACATCGGTTTTAATTAAATGAAAGTATTGTTTAAGTTTGAATTTAACAGTTTAACTATTAATATGCAAAAAAAATTTCATTTTATTTGTTTTTTAATTTTTTATGTTTTTTTTACATTTTTTCTAAAATTTTCAATGTTTATAGTTGTAAATAAGTTTGATAAGAAAAAATGGTAAATAGATTTAAAAATTTCTAAGGTGGCAGGTTTGATCTCGTAGTTAGCCCATGAAAAATTTGTTGACCTGTGTTATCCACAGCTTGTTATACAACTAATATATGTCAGCGTCCAAACCCTATATTCCGCCGGCGGTATTGTTTGGACTTGACCTCAGCATCTAAAGCCTGGCGAAATATTCTTGGACGTATAGTTACCGTCCAAAACTTATTTTCGCCGGCGGAATATAGCTTGGACTTGACCTCAGCGCCCAAAGCCTATATTATGCCAAAAATTTTTGCATAATTTAGTGAACAAATTTTAAAATTTTGGAAATTGGTAATTTTGGCTAAAAATTGGTGATTATGTAATATACATTTAAAATTTTTTATCTAAACCCTATTATTTTTTTTTAATTAGGTTTAAATGTCTGACAAATTATAAAGTCAAGACCCGAAATCGCGCTCGGGCAGACCCTCTAGAAAATGGGCCAAAATTTAGAATGGGTCGGGCCTGAATTAATATGTAGGGCCGATTTTTTTGAATCCCACTTTTTCTTAATTGACAAATAAAAATGACAAATTTCTTAACATGATTAAGGATATTACTTCATCCTTCAATGTTTTAATGCTTATTTTAGGCAAACATTATTTTGAAATATAAAATTTTTGGGTCATAAATGTAAATTCTGGCCTGATGGCCTAAATTACAAAATTTAACGCAGGTTCGTGATGGAACTTTCCCTGGTCAAGTTTATAGAAATTTACAATTTTCTTTTAAATATGTTTTAAAGGCGCGTTCAGAATTAACTCAATTTTTCTAAAATTTTATCTTTTTTACCTTAATGGCCTTTCTAAAAAAATTGCATATTGATTATTAGCATCTAAAATACTATTTCCAAGCATTTAAATTTTATTAAAAAATAAATAGTCTCTAAATGTGCCTTAATCAAACATTAACGTTATAAAAAAAGACTTTTCTGTCAATCAAGCTCAAGATAATGCCGTCTTGACCTTATAGTTAACGGTCAATATATCATAGTTACAATTTAACCTAAAATATCTTAAATGTTGTAAAAATCATATTATTGAATGTCAAGCTTGACCAGAACCTTAAAATTATACATATTAAAAAATTAAAATCAGTAAAAAGATTGTAATTAAAAAATCAATTATTAAAAAAATAATTTAAAATTTTAATTAGGACAGTATCTAACCATTTTGCAAAATTAAAAATTTGTTTGTTAAATTATGCAAAATTTTCGGTGGAATATAGGCTTTGGGCAGGTCAAGTCCAAGCAATTCTGCCGGCGAAGTTTTGGACGTTGCTTATCCAAGAATATTTCGCCGGCGGTATATAAGCTTTTGACGCTGAGGTCAACGGCGGATTATTGCGATTGGACGGTGACATATATACCAATTATTTTTTAAATACATAATCACGACACGTTTATTTCTTCTAAAAAAAATTTTAATAAAAATATATTCCGCAATAAAACATTGGACAAAGAAATTACAATTAACTTTCTTTTAAGGGGCGTTATTGCTTATGTTTATTGAAAGGTGCCAAACACCTAATAATTATTTTCTCTTCCAATAAATATTTGGATGGCCGAGCGTAGTAGTACAAATATGCAAAATATTATGAGCGATCAGCAATGGCTGCCCCGATCTTTTGCTTAATTATTGTTTATTAAACAATTCAAATGTAATCAAGAAAGATATTCTCTTTTCCAAAAACGGTGAAATCACTCTCAAAAGGTGCTATTATAAACAATTTTAAAACTTTTTTCTAAAATTAAATCTATAAAAATTATTTTGTTCCTTTACACGTCTTCGTGGCTTATATAACAGCTTAGATTATTTAGCATGGTAATTTATATACATACCATAAAATATTTGTTAATTAACCTAATTTTTAATTGATTTTGTTTTTGAATCTTTTTCGTTATTTTAACATATTCAGAAATTTTAATGTTAATAGCTGACTTATAAAGTTTGATTAAAAAACAGTAAACGGATTTAAAATCCATAAGATGGCAGTTTGGTTAGTGTGTAAATTAGACAGACATGTAATATTTTTAATATTTAATTGCACCTTTTGATATGAATCCCATTTATTATCAACCTACCTTACACCTGTAATTCAAAAATTCAATTTCAATAATTTTGATTAAAAGTTCAACCCCAATACATCAGAGGTAGACCACATTGGCCTAACCCACGATACACAAAAATATATTGAAAACCATATATGTGTATTTTTAATAAATTTTAGAATTTAAATTAGACAAACATATAAAGAAACAAATTCTAAATTTAGAATCATTATTAAATTAGACAAACCAAATAAAGAAACAAATCTTTTAGTTAGCTCATAACTCTTAAAAATTTGTTGACCTGTGTATATATAAATATGACTTAATTTTTTTACGCCAAAGGGTGCATATTTTTTTTTTGTTTACTCCTCTTTTTCTAAAATCCCAGCGACTCTGGCAGCCTGTGATAATAAAATATAATTTATTATAAAACATTCTCTAAAACATAAACATCTTTAAAATCAATAAAAAAACAGCCCGCCTAAAAACCAACAAAACCAAAAACCGTTTGTCAAAAAACCAACAAAAACAAAATCAGCCTTGTCAAAAGAAAGGGGGCTGTGAAATTGCGATTCACGCCACCCGCCTTACCTTAGAATCAATGAATTCTGACGAATATTTAGTTAAACTGGACTTAAAAAACGCTTTTAATTGCCTAGATCGTTCCTACCTTATCGAATCTTTTTTAAAAATTTTTCCCCAATACCACAACTATATACATTTAAGTTATGGTATTGATTCAATATTAAAATTTCAGGATGTAATAATCTCTTCCTCACAGGGAGTTCAACAAGGTGACCCTTTAGGTCCGCCTTTGTTTTGCCTTGGGCTTAAAAACTAGATGAAATTTCTAATTCAACAAATCTCCGTTTGCACTAATGGTATTTAGATGATTGTACCATGTGTGGCAATCTGGAAGATAACAATTTAGCACTTAGTATAGCCCAAAGCCACTTTTCTGTTTTTATCTCTTAATCCTAACAAATGTGAGATATATCCTTTCCCGCCATTTACAAATTCTATAGTTGAAACCTTTAATAAAACCTCATATGAGAATTTAATAATCTTTTCACCCGTAGGAGGTTTTGTTGCGGTTGAAAAATTTTTAGAGAATCATTTACTTGTTTTAAGAGAAAAATTAAAAATTTTAAAAAAATTACCCATACATCAGGCTTTTTTTCTTTTAAAAAATGTTTTTTTAATTCCTCAATTGCAATTTTGCTTCCGGACATCCGGAGCTTTTGTTTTTAATTCTCTGCTCAAAAAATTTGAGCACGAATTGATTTTAATTTTTCAAAATCTTTTTAATTTAAAATTTGATTTGAATAATTACGTCCAATTTACCCTACCAGGCAAGCTGGGTGGACTTGGGGTCAGGTCACCCAGTAATATAGCGCTTGTCGCTTTCCTTGCTTCCTTTTCATCCTTCAAGGATACAAACTTTAAAATCACAAATTTTAACTCGGACCCGATTTTTTTTAAGCCTTAACTACCTGGGCTTTTGAGGCCGGCCCTACCAGGCCATACCCTGAAACGGGTGATCAAAAAGAATGGGATATGTGTTTAGCGTTAAACTCTCTTGCTTACCTTTTACAGAGTGAAAACACAACGCACAAATCCCTTCTTAGATCACTCTCTTCATACAATTCAGGTCATGAATGGTTAGAGGCGCTCCCCAGTAAGTTAAATAATCAATTACTTCCTAACGAAGCGTTTCAATATGCTTTGTATTTGCGTTTAGGAATTCCTTTTTCAACTCCTTACATTTGCAGCAAATGCAAGACTCTCACCGATAGTTGTGGCCGGCATCCCTTACATTGTTTGTCGAATTCAAAGATAAGGCGACACGATAAGGTTAATATCATTATCGCCACTTTTTTTAAAAAGGCTAATATACCGTGTGTTTTAGAACCTGGTCTATCTTTTAATTCAAAAAGACCGGATGGAAAAACTCTTGTTCCCTTCTCTGAGGGGAAACCTTTATTTTGGGATTTCACCTGTGTTGATCCTGTGGCCCCTTCAAATTATAATTTTGATCCAATTTTGAATGCCGAAATTTTAAAGACAAGAAAATATTGTTTTTTAAATTCCGATAATATTTTTATACCAATTGTTGCCACAACTTCTGGATCATTTGGTCCTGAAGCCTTGAAAATTTTCAAACAAATTGGTAAACTAATTAAAAATAATTTTATTTCACCAAGTTTTAGCATAAGGCAAAAAATTTCCATAGAAATTTTGAAAAATAATTATTTTCTATTTAAAAATACGTGGCCGGAAGACTCTAAAATTTAGTAAATATAATATTTTTATTATTTTTTATTTTTTATTTTTTTTAAATTTATTTTAATTACTTCTTTCATATATTACATTTAATATACCACCTGTTTATAATTTATTAATTATATTTAACATTGTTAATTTGATATTATAATATATTAATGCTGGAAATCTCATAAATAAAATCTTTTTAATTGGAAAAAAAAATCAAAAGATGACAAAATATCAACAAAACCAAAAACTGTTAGTCAAAAAACCAACAAAAACAAAATCAGCCTTTTTAAAAGACTAAAAAATCAAAAGATGGAAAAAACTAACAAATACAAAAAATAGACAAAAACAACATTATTTAAAAACCAACAAGGCAACGTTAACAAAAAACCTACGAAAACAAAAACATGGACAAAAATCCAACAAAAACAACATTGACAAAAAACCAACAAAAGAACGTTTACAAACAACAAACATAGTTTTTGTTTTTAAAAATATTATTTTAAATATTTAAATTTTAAATTTAAAAACATTAAGTCCATTGTCTGACAGCAAAGATAGCCATAATAAGGGTGGCATCTCCATATCAACGGTGTGCTTCTGCCATATGAGATTATTGGTGCAAATATTAGTGTTCTCAAGAATATATTTAAAAATTGGGAAAAATAAAATTGTCTAAAAAAAGGTAAGTATTCAAAATAGCCGCAAAAATTCTCTCTCATATGGCCCATTTTTTTGCTAATATATTTTAAACGTTTCTCTCAACTTAATTAACAAATAAAATAAAAAAATCAATTTAATGAATATAACTATTTTATCGAGAATTTGAGCGGCCAGGCATAAGCTTTTTATATCTCAAATTGTCCCGCTTAAACCGTTCGGCCCGTGATGGCATACGAGATACGTTTAAAATGATATATAATTCTAGTAAATTAATAACTATGTTGACAGCGTCTCCCAAAATAGCCAGGCAAACAAATACATTCGCCATTTGAGAGGCATTTATATGAGTCGCATCCTTGGGTATTGCAATTGCAATCTATGATGAATATGAATATGAAAGCGTCAAATTTTTTCTAAGCATTAGAAAATAGGCCCTTAAGAATATTTCGAAGGTAGGAGAGAGCGGGGCGAGATGGTTGTTTTTTCAATATTTGATCATAACTTTTTTTTTAAATGATCTATTCAACTATGGTATATCTCAAAAGATAGGTATTTTAAAACTGTATTAAAATCATATACAACTTTAATTTAAACTGTTATATTTTAACAGATATTTCGAGTCAAAAAAATCATTTTTTTCCGCCACTTCGCCCCAACAACGGGGTGAAGTGGTGTGTAAAGTGGGCGAGGTTGGTTAAAAAATTAGTTCATAATAAACAAGAAATAATATATAACGGGTTATTAGACATTTTTATTACATAAGATAATTAAAACATATATTATAGCTATTTATTCAAAAGATTTTTGAATTTTCGAGTTTCTTCTTTTCTTAGGCTTGTTAACAATAGGTTGGAGCAATTACAAACTCATCCTTTTTAATTTTGTTTCAAGTTATGTATCCTACCTGTTGAGCACCTCTAAGGGCTCTTGGACACTGAACTGTGGTCAGTCCAGTCTCATCAGCCAGCATTCCAGACATTTTCAGGATTAATTTTTTTTCTTCTGTGATTTTAATAAAATTGTCAAAAAATTTTGCAAGCTCAGGCAAGACTTGTGGCTTCAGGGAGCCTTAAAAAAACTTGCTTGTTTCTTTTGAAAAACTGGGTAAACCAATCTTTCCCAGTTCTTTCATCTATATTTAACTAAACCCTTTTCTTCTTTAGGAAAAAAAATATATTCATAGTCCTTATTAGCAACAGCCTTAATTTTCATAAAATAGATTACTTTTTAGATACATTTGTATTATTGCCGGTTTTTAAATCCTTTAAAGCTAATTGTATAGCATTTTCGTTTGGTAATCACGTTTTTCGCTTGTAATTTCATAATAATAAACAGCTGATAAAAATAAAAAAACCACCTCACCCCCAACCACATCGCCCCACACCCTCTTTGATATATAAAATTAATATATTACAAATAAATTGGCGTTTTTAGGAGTCTTAACATATAGAATAGTTTAATAACACTTTGTTTCAATAGAAAAAACCTATTTTAGTTATTTATTTCATTGATATTTTAACCAAGCGTAAAAACAATTAAAAGTTTTTTCGATGAAAAATGCCTAAAAAATAGTTTATTTACCCTATTTTTTTAATTAGAATTTTTTTTCTCATATTCAGGTTATGCTTATCAAAATATATTTTAGAACCCATTCAACCAATTTAATTTTACAGTGCCCAAAATATTTAAAAAAATCACTTCGCCCCATTCGCCACCTCGCCCGCTCTCCCCTAATAATAATTGGGCGTGTTAAAATATGAAATTAGGGCCAACCGAATAGAAATTGGAAAGATATTAATTACGGTTGAAAGGGTTAGAATAATTATAAAATAAACTCGAAATATGCCCACTCCGGCGTGACCCCGGGCGCTAGTGTAGTTAAAATGTTTTAGGTAAAATATTTTACTTGTTTGGCACATTTTTCCGTAGTATCCCGTTAAACATGTGCATTCGCCCAAAACGTTGCAAGTTGTAGAAATGGAGGATATGGGCTTGCAAGAACATTCTAAAATTTTTAGCATTTATTAAACAAACACAACATAAATTATCTATTGATTGGTCCAGTGGTAGTTTTGCTGTCTTCAGAGTTGTCACTGTGGCTCGAGGGGATGACAAAAAAATGGGTATAAAAAGAAGCATCTAAATTATAGATTAAAGTCAAGCTTTTTTCGATAGCAGGATGCTAAGTTCTGAAACTCTCAACCTAAACAAACGCAACAAAACGCAAGCAAACAATCAACGCTGTAGTGTAAGACATGCACTTAATGTCTCCCCAAATTAAGGGACCAAGGGTCAATACAAATTAGCCTAATAGTATGCATGCTAAAAGGGAAATGGCAGGGACATTCTACAGACCAAGATTAAAGTTTATTCTGCAACTAAGTTTTAAAGTCGAAAAGCTATAAAAATAGAAAAACTACTTCAAACTCTAATTTAGCAAGAAAATTATTAATACGGGTGAGCATAGTCTTTGCACCAACTCCTAGCAAAGTACTATATATATGGTCTATTCCACCTCAAATCGACAAACTTTTTCCCTTGACGTCTCAGTTTTGGCTGAAAAATGGCACACTGGTAGGGTCCTTGGGTGCTGGTAAAAACCTAAATTTTTTTTGACCGGAAGTGATTTTTGACCGAGATATGAGCAAAAATATTTTTCATTTTTTTGCAAAAAAAAAATTTGAGGCAACTTTGCGAGCATGTATCATCAAAAGTATTGTAGCTAGAGTCATAATTTTTTTTTATTTTGAAGATCGTAATAAGGGTACCTTAGACGAAAAAAATATTTAATAAATTTTTTTTTGAGTTACCAAAAAATTAAAGTCAAGTTTAAACACAAATAGCTCAAAAAACGTATCTTTGAATTTTTTGAAAAATTTATATAATATGGCCCTTAATAATGTTAATAAACATATGATTTAAAAAGTTTGGGACCGGCATGACTTTTAACAAAATTTAAAAAAAATCCATTTTTTGCCCTAATTTTGGGACGTTATTATGTTGCACTATATTAGAATATGCCAATGTGCCAAATTTGAATGTATTTAAGCAGGACATATGGGCAATTAGTTAGGCCATAATAGTTTGATTTAATTGATTACTACTATTATTAAATTTACAATGAAAAAGTGAACCTTAAAACCAAAAAAAGTGAAAATTTTGCCTGTTTTCAAAATCGACTTTTTGGTTAACCAGCCAACCTTTTTTAATATTTAACATTTATTTTATAGATAAAATATCGCTTAATAACATATAGCCCCAGCTTTTTTCATTCGATTTTTACGCTTCTACAATAAAAATACCTATATTTGCCAAAAAACAGCAAAATTTCAGGTTTCAAAAAACTAACGCAGATTGTATTCATCTGTGCAAGCTTATTTTTTTATTATTTTTGCATAATTAACTAATAATATTTAGAACCTATATAATCAGTCATAATTTGCCTGTTTAAGTGTTAAAAAAATAGTATATATCTTATGTATAGAAAATCTTATAAGAACGAGATAGGTAAATTCCAAAAAAAGGAGATTATGTAATCATTCCATTTAATTAAATTTGTAATTTGCTATAATTATTAAAACATATTCTTGTGTTTAGGAACGCATTTAGATATAAAAAACTTTAGGTCAATGCCCAAACCCATATGCCCATAGAATCAAGTAACAGTGATATTTTCTCTTTCTTTAATAGGTTTAGTGCGTCTATATTATAAAACTAAAATGTAATTGGAACTAATATTGTTGGTTTTTAAACTTTATTAAGGTCAGCTAGATATATATGGTATGCCTTGCTCTAAATAGCCCCTTTCAAAAACATATTTTGCATTTGTAAAAATTATTAAAAAAGACTGAATGTCTATATTTTATTTATATTAAATTGAGTCTAATATTTTGTCTTAAAATCATCATTGAAGCAAATTCTGCCCGTTATAATTATTTGAGGTTGTTTAACCCTATAATTGACTTCTTTTATGTAATTATAATATCAAAAAACCATATCACTATGTTTCATAAAATAATTGACTTTTTATGTTTATTTAAAGTTTGTTGATAATCATAAAAAAAGAAAATCTGTTGAATTATAATATTCTAAATAGGCCAAATATATTCTATTTTACTTATTTTTGTCAGATTTAACGTTGTTGGGACTGTTTTACTTAAAAACTATTCAATAAAAGAAAAAAATAAATTTTTACAAATTTTTTAACCTTTATATTTTTTCTAAAATCCTCTCAAATTTTTTTTTATACAATAAATTTAACAAATTTTTTGAATTTTGCCGAGGATAAATATTGAGAATTATGTACAAATTCTAATATTGTTCATCAAACTAAAAAATAGTAAAAGTTAACATATATAAGCATAAAAATTTTAAGTTTTTCTTTTTTACACCTTAAAATTTCAAAAAACCTGGCAAACTTTGGTTTTTATTTCATAAAAAGCTATGGGTAGGTTAAAAAATGTTGGGGGAAATTTATGTTATATAATGATGTTTTATGTATAAATGCAATTTTAAATTTTCAAATTGGTTTAGTAGTGACTCAGAAAGTCGGCTTTGAAGATAGGAGTAAAATACTGAAAATTACCAATATTTTTGATCTGAAGTTCCCTTTTTCTTTCCAAAATTGACAATATAGCATGATCAAATAAATAAAACTGTTATAGCCTAACATAATTGCCCCTATGTCTAACTTCTTATATATAATTAAATTTGACACTTTTAAATATTTTAATATAGTGCAGGTTGAATTTTAAAAAAAAAGTCATGTCGGTCCCAGACTTTTGAGTTCGAGTACTTATAAAGAATATTAAGAAGTATATTTTAGCAATTTTTCAAGAAATTTAAAAAAATGTTTTTTTAGTTATTTTAAACTGAATACTCTTCATAAAATTTTAAAAAATATTTTTAAAATAAAAAATAGCCCTTATTGTCCTCTTCAAAATAAAAAAAAAATTAGGTCTCTAGCTATAATACTTTTTGACTTACAACCTCCCAAAGTTGCATCAAATGTGAAAATTCATTGCAATTTATTTTTCTTTTGCCCCTATCTCCGTCAAAAATCACTTCCGGTCAAAAAAAATTTCCAGATTATGAGATACCCTTAAATACTACCTTCATGCAAAATTTCAGTCAAATCAAAAGGGGTACCCCTCCCGGATTTGTTGGATTGAGGTGGAATTGACCATTATATATGTCAGCGCCCAAACGCAATATTCCGCCGGCGGAATATTGTCTGGACTTGACTTCAACGTCCAAAGCTTATATTCCGCCGGCGGAATATTATATGGCGTAAAGCCAACGTCCAAAACGCATTTTCGCCGGCGGAATATTGTCTGGACTTGACCTCAACGTCTAAAGCTTATATTCCGCCGGCGGAATATTATTTGGCATATAGTCAACGTCCAAAACGCATTTTCGCCGGCGGAATATTGTCTGGACTTGACTTCAACGTCCAAAGCTTATATACCGCCGGCGGAATATTTTTTAGCGTATATTCAACGTCCAAAACACATTTTCGCCGGCGGAATATTGTTTGGACTTGATCTCAGTGTCCACCGTTTATATTCCGCCGGCAATGTTGCAGAATTTAAGGGACAAATAAACTTAATGTGGTTAATTTTCAAATATCGATCATTAGATGTTTTTGATTTTTTATGCTTAGATTATGAAATGTTTAAAGATTAGGGTATAATATTTAGGGTTAAGGGCTAGAATAGCGTATAGGAGGACAGTAGCTTGCAGACTCAAAAATTTACAGGCGTTAACGTGTATTTAGAAGACATTATTGAGAGCGCTAAGCTTTTTTAAGTACACTCAGAATTGAGCTAATGATTTTTAATAACCGCAAAACTTTTTTTTTAATAAAATAGGAAAGACTTTAAAAAAAATGTTAAGGTAATTCAATAATGCGCCTGTGACTTTTAATGCACTGGGCGCAATCTTCAAACGTAAGCAGGTATTAAAAAACTTAAGGTGCCTTAAAAGGTGTAGGTGATTTTTGAGAGCCCGTGAAAAACTTTTAAAATTGAAGCAAAAAGTTAAGACTGCGCACAGGTTTACAACTTTTAGGAACACCAAAACGATAAAAAATTTACACCTTTTTAGCCTTATTTAAGCTCTCTCATTCAACCCTTAGTTTCTTCAACAACTGCTTGGCCAGGCTTAAAATAGGGAATTGGAGTTGGGGTATGATGTTTTAAATGTCTGCAATTTTTGTCCAGTAAACAAACTGGCCATAGACATCCCTTAAAAATGTTTTGGACTCCACTGGTCCCATTTATATTTGTGGACCGATTACGAATTCAAACATTTTAAAAGAATAAAAAAAGGTTGGATCTCATTAGGCTCAATATAATTTCATATATGAATTTTTAATGTGAATATTATGACAATCATTTTGGATCCATTGCCTATATTTGAAAGAATTTAAATTATAATCCTAAAACGTATAAAAATAGAGTTTAGACCGAGCAGTGATAATCCCGCCCAACCCGTCTGAAATATTATAACTTAGGCCCTGCCCGCCCTGACTTATTCGTTTTTGACCCGGCCCAAATACATAAACGCCCCGGAAATTTAATATTGAGAGCTATGAATATATTTATTTGAAGTTATATACATAGCGCAGGTGTACCTTTCATATTTAATTTGTTAACATTATTTTAAAAAAGGCAAAATAATATATAAAAGATTGCCCCCCCCCCCCCCCCAGCTTAATTACGGGCTGCTTTCAGCTCTATATTATAAAAATTTATTTGAGGCTACTAAAATAATTTGATGACTAGAATCCTAAGACCCAAATAGTTTGTTAATAAAATCACACGGCTTATTCGTAGATGAGAAGGTGACGCTAGCAACCAAAGGCCAATTTTTTTTTACAAAAGTTAATTTAAATTATAAAGCCTAATTTAAATTTCCCATTTAAAAGAATGTTTAATTAATCTCAATGTTGAGGCGCTTTTTTGACTACATACCTGAGAGAGCCAAAAAATGCGCTTTGTCATTTTAGAAAATTTTTTTTACCCTTCGTGGAAAAATGTAAAATGCTTTTTTGCTATTATTTTTACCTGTAAAAACGGATACTTTGCGTTGCTATCTTATAAAATTTGTTTGAGCCCTCATGTGAAATTAACCAATTAAAAAAACTACATTTTCCTGTTCATGATAATAATTGTTTAGTATTCGACAGGGCAAATGATTAAGTTGTAAAGGGCATACCGTCTTCAGGAGATATAGGGCAAGTTGATCAGTGTTTTAGAGTGAATGAGTCTGACTTTAACTTTAATAAGAAAAGAATATTGTGCTAAGGAATGATATCGGGCTTAGCCAAACTTTTAAGCTAATTGATTACACTTAAATTCCAAATATTTGTTGACAGGATCTGTATTATGCAATTTAATTCCAGCAGGTAAAAATTAAAACAATGGTTTAGCGTATTTTTCTTACAATATGATTCTGTATGATTTTTGGCTTATAACCTCCAATGTAGAATAAATTTTACCTAGCAATTTTCCTCTTTTGCCACTTCCTCTGTAAAATTCATTTCCAGTCAAAAAAGATTTTAAAATATAAGGTTGACCTTCCCAAACTTGTTGAATTAACGATAGCTGAATTTATTTTTTTACAATTAATTTGTATGTAATTTTTTTTATTTATATAAAAAATTCTCAGCAATATTATGGTTGTGTTCCGCACTCTTAATTAGCATTAAGCGTGTTATAGGTCGTGCGTGCTATAGAACTCAATTAACATGGTGGGCCATAATTTCGGAAATAAACAAGGCCTCAACGAACAAGCCGCCGCCTACAGGGGTAAAAGGCCTTACCTTCTGAAAATCGCTATTTTTTGTATGATTGCAATTTTATCAGGCACTTATTTATAAAAGGATTTCGATTAACTAGGGTGAATTGAAATTTATTAAAGGGTATTTAACGTGTTAAGACAATGGTTAAATAAGCATCACTATGATTTTAAACGAGATCCTGAACCAAATTTAGACAATTTTTGGCATTGGAAAAATAGCCATTGAGAAAGCATTTTGTCGATATGATATAAAGTTAGCTTACGTTTAGCTCTTATATAAATTTTGACTGTACCAAATTATAATAAGGTATTTACTAAAATACTTCTATGTTTTATAAATTTGGGTTTGAATATTTATTTAATTTGTAAATGTTCCTATTATGGGGTTGAGTTATGAAATTCCACAAATTTCTGTTAATTTTAGAAGTCTTTCACGCGCTCTCAAAAATCACCTACACCTTTTAGGGCACCTTAAGTTTTTTAATGCTTACGTTAAATATTGCGCCCAGTGCATTAAAAGTCACAGGCGCATTATTGAATTACCTTAGCGTTTTTTTAAAAGTCTTTCCCATTTTTCAATAAAAAAAAGTTGTGCGGTTATTAAAAATCATTAGCTCAATTCTGAGTGTAACTAAAAAAGCTTAGCGCTCTCAATAATGTCCTCCTAAATACACGTTTACGCCTGTAATTTGAGTCTGCAAGCTTATAAGATATTACACTATACTCCTTTCCTAAACGCTATTCAAGCCCTTAACCCTAAATTTAAATTTTACCTAATTAAACATTTCATAAATCTAAGCATAAAAAATCAAAAACATCTAATGATCGATATTTGAAAATTAACCACATTAAGTTTATTTGTCCCTTAAATTCTGCAACATTGCCGGCGGAATATAAACGTTGGACGCTGAGATCAAGTCCAATACGCCGGCGAAAATGTGTTTTGGACGTTGACTATACGCTAAAAAATATTCCGCCGGCGGTATATAAGCTTTGGACGTTGAAGTCAAGTCCAGACAATACTTCGCCGGCAAAAATGCGTTTTGGACGTTGACTATACGCCAAATAATATTCCGCCGGCGGAATATTGCGTTTGGGCGCTGACATATATATGCAAAATGAGCAAAATAGGGATTAAGATAGTGAATGAATGTCAATTTAATCCATTGTATGCGTGGCCTAACTGGTGAAATAAATTTAAAAAAAAAAGCTAGTACTGCTAAAGATTACGTAAATTTAAGCGAAGATGATACATTCATTTTGCACAAGCATTGTTCATGACCGTCACTCTCAAAATAAAACCTCCCTATCCTAAAATCAATGAAAAACATTATAATTTCGGTCCATCACCTGATAATCATACTAGTTTTTTTGAACCATCCAATGCCCAAGCCCCGCGAACCAAAATTTCTGATTTTGAATTTTACTCTACATTAGTTTGCCCCAGTTGTTATTTTTTCCTACTTCAGCTTTATGGGGTGTCTTCTGTTGGGGACAATGGGCAATATAGGTACATAACTACCACAATACAATAGACGGTTTTCAAATGCTTTATTTAGTAAATCATTATATAAAAAAGGCTAATAACAATGCAATTACTATTCAGAAGTGAAATGAATACCAATACATTTTTAATTTGTAAATTATATTACTAAATTTCTTAAGAGCAAAATACAATTTTAAATAGCTGGTCAGAGTTCATAATAAAAATAAGTAACCCTATGAGTACTTAGGTACTCAAAAAAAACATTGAAAATGTTTATACCACAAATAAATCTTAAATAGGCTAAAATAAACCAAGTGTTCGAAATCATATAATACAGATCTTCTAAAATAGCTCTATTTTCTACATGAGGGCTTTACACTGATAAAGGGTTGGCTCTGAAATAAATACAAACCCAAAAATTTAAGGATCTTCAAAAATGGCGTCAGAATTTTCCATTTTTGGGCATGTATAAAAAGTTACCCGATGTTAAAAAGGACACGCTGAATGAGCTATTAAAAAGATTTAAAGACCAACTAAATCAAAAGTTAGAAATTTGACTTTTAAGTGAAATTGTACTTCAATGGAATATAATATAAAAAAATTATTTCAAAAATAAAATGTCCCATTATTCCCCAATCTCACTAGCAAGTTGCATTTTTAAAAAAACCCGTCCAAAAGAAAGTATTTTGGGCATCGATTTAAGACACCTGTTGCATTTTTTCAAAACCTGAAAAGGGGTCTATCAGAAAGAGCACAAAAAATTGCCCTAATATCTAGGGCCACTTAGTATAGTTTGTAGACCGATAAGCAGTTTGCAGGCGGCAGAAAATTTTTTCCCCCATTTTTCCTCATTTTTTGACTATCGTCTTTAACATGTTAAAATTTTAAGCCGAGCCGGAATTCGGGCCGGACCTTAAATCGATAAACCAAATTCCGGGCATGGCCTTACCGAACCAAAAGGGAGATGCAGTTGAATATTAAATTAAAAGTGTAAAAAATTTTCTCAGTTAAAGAATTTTAAATTAAAAGTGTAAAAATTTTCTTTCAGCAGTTAAAAAATTTTTACCTGCCAGGTAAAAGGGCCCCTACAGAAAAAACGGTAACGTTGACCCCAATATTTTACATCGAATTTTTGGTAGAGAGATCGATTAAAAACAATGTGTACTACATAAAAATGTTTAATAAAACTAAACTGCCTTAAGTAACATTTGTGCTTATATATATATTAGAGCTATAAAGGAGTATTGAATATTTAGTGAAGAGCCTAAAAAAATGACACAAAAAATTGCAAAATATTATCATAGGGGGAACAATTTTATTTTAATGTTAAAAAATAGAGTATTGAATATTTAGTGAAAAAAAAACTTAATGGCACACAAAAAAGTGCAAAATATTATCATGAGTAGGGGGAACAATTTTTTTAATGTTAATAGGCAAAAAATGTCCCGGTCCAAACTCAGAAAGAAATAGACATAAAATATAAAAAAAAATTGTCTGGGTTAAATTAAATTGAGAAAAAAATATATATTCAGTATGGTGAAAGGGTACCGCGCATTTATCTGTAAAAAACTTTCTTTCAGCAGTTAAAAAAATTTTACCTTGAGGGTTAATGGGCCCCTGCAGAAAAAACAGTAACATTGACCCCTATTTTTTACATCGAATTTTTTGTTGGATTAGAGAAAGGTATAAAACCAGTTTTGTTTTAAAAGAAAAATATGGTAAAAAAAAATATTTTTTTTGACCCAAAAAGTAAATGGTTAGATAGGCTCTAATAAGTAATGACTGGAAATTTATTTTTAAAACAAGTGACAGCAAGTGATCTGTTGACATAAACACCAGAAAGAAGGAATGGGAAATTGTAATTATCTAAAATCCCCCAAAATAACACTAATTTGGCAGGCCACCTGTTAAATATAAAGGTATCATAAAAAATCGTATTAAATTTGAGAGGAAGGTAACTTTAATTTATCGTATAAACATCTAACCCCTGAAATAAAAACCCAAAAATTTTAAGGATCTTCAAAAATGGCGTCAAAATTTTCCATTTTTGGGCATGTTAAAAAAGTTACCCGATGTTAAATTTTAGGGATATTAATATGTATTTGAGGACACGCTGAATGAGCTATTAAAAAGATTTAAAGACCAACTAAATTAAAAGTTAGAAATTTGATTTATAAGTGAAATTGTACGTCAATGGAATATAATATAAAAAAAATTATTTCAAAAATAAAATGTCCCATTATTCCCCAATCTCACTAGCAAGTTGCATTTTTAAAAAAACCCGTCCAAAAGAAAGTATTTTTTTGGGCATCGATTTAAGACACCTGTTACATTTTTTCAAAACCTGAAAAGGGGTCTATCAAAAAGAGCACAAAAAACTGCCCTAATATCTAGGGCCACTTAGTATAGTTTGTAGACCGATAAGCAGTTTGCAGGCGGCAGAAAATTTTTTCCCTTATTTTTCCTCATTTCTTGACTATCGTCTTTAACAACATTTTCAATGTTAAAAATGAAAATGTAACGGTAGATCGCACTTTTTACAAAAATTTCATGTATGTTTGCCACAATATGAGCATCTTTGTTAATCACATTTTGCAATTTCGTATCCACTGTTTCTCTGGCGGATCTCTGACAAAACACATTGTTTGGGTATGATTGGGGATCAACTTTTGTGCTGAGTTCCATGATTAGGTAAATGAATTTGAACTAATGCCCTGCGGAATTGGCAATAAGTATACGATGACCCATGTTGTTTCGATAAAATCCATGGATTATGGCAAGCAGCATACAGACCAAAGGCAAACAAACATAACCACCACTATTTCCCCATGAATCCTAGTGGAAAGGATGCAAGATTTTTATCGAATCGGTCTACGCCCCCATAAATTGGTTGTATTTTCGAATTACTTCTGGGCAATCGATTTGTATCTATACCTTTTTTCCATCGACTTTACCATTTATCAACCTTCTTCACCGGTTTGAGAAAATAATTTATTGGAAGCAATTGTGACGATATTATTGTCATTCTTGCACAACAACAATGTTCTTTGTTGTGGCAAACAACATTTCTCCACAACACACTTTTTTATTTAATTAAAGACATTTTAATGGAATTGCCCATTATTTGTATAAATTATACCGGTTCGACCAGTATTTAGCGCCGTTAGTGTATTAAGAAGCTTAAAGCTTGCAGAAATGTATAAATTTTATGGGAAGTATTCGCTGGACAACAATAGGTAACACTAGCTTCCCCTAATTCAAATATTGTAATTTCTGACTTCCATATTTGCCTTGTTACATTTCAAAATTTTAATAACTATTTACCGTCGTTGCACTCCACATTTTGAAATTAAAGCGGAAAGGTTTACCATGAATATGCTGTTTGCAAATATGCTTTCCAAAATATGGCACTATAGTTTCATTAGTGGATATATTTGATGATTGATTGCTCGAAAACTTTTATTAAGAGGTTGTAAAATAATCTAACTTTACTATATTTATCCGAGATATACATACCTTGATTGATAATATCACTTATAAAAATTTCATTTATCAAACTAAAAATAATAAAAATGCCGAATATTCTTATAGGGGACATACCGGTAATTGGTCAAAAATGTTTTTAATACATTTAATATTGTAATATATTATCCTAAGAAAAAATTAATCAAATATAAGATGAAATACCTTTAATACATACTCGTAATTTGTAGTTGAATATGAATTTAATATTAAGGATTTTCGATAGCAGTTATTATATCAAAATCGGAAGCCAAATAATATAAAAATGGATTGGATCGAAAAAATAACAAATGTTCAATCGTTTCATATAAAAGAAATAGCCCATATAAATTTGCGTTAGGTTGTAGCTCCTGATGAAAAAGCGTCTCCTTTAGGGGACGCCGGACTTTGCAGGTTTAACTCAAACTAGCCACAAATCAATGGCAAAGATCAAAGATATTCAACGCTTATGAATTGCCACATCGACAATCTTTGTCTAGCAAAAGAATATTTTGCGGATTCCATGTCTCAGATAAGCTTTAACTAACAGCTAAATAAATAAACTTCAAATGGAATTAACAAGGTAGCTGTCGAAGGCTTACAGCAACTATAGAGAGAATATAGAATTTTAAACGTCCCTGTGTGAAAAATTTTTAAAAACTTATTTAAATGATATTGATCAGGATCGTTTTACATCCTTCAACACACATTCAGCTGATAGGCTTTGGCCCTTCACAGTTCTCATCTTTAATAATGCTAACTCATTTTTCAAATTAATAATGACGGTATGGCCACAGGCTCCTTTTTCAGTCGTATAATTGCCAAAATTGTTTACTGATTGGGGTCAAAGGAGGTAGAGCCGCTCATGTCATTAGTATTTACGTCGGAAATACTCAAAAAACATTATTTCTAAATTTGATTTCAAGCATATAAAATTTCTCGCAACATTTTTTTGATAAATTTTGTCCGCTGGGGTGTTGTTATCAATATACGAAATATAGTTTTCCACTTGTCGACAAAAATCAATGTGTGAGAAAATAACGACACTGGGGGCAAATCCTAATTATGGCCTTATCTTATATATTTTCCGTTCCTTCACCTTCGACTATTTTTTTAGGTATATACTTAAAATATGGCCAAATCTTTGCGACTTTGACATTTGAAGGAAAAAACTTTAAAAAATTTTCTGCATATTTATTTTATATCACTTGTATTTTTTTTTTATCAAATATTGAAAATAAAATTTCTTACCTAGCTTTACATCAACATTTAGGTTATACAAAATATTTTGCACCCCAGGCAAAATAGAGCACTATGTATTATCGATTTTGAAATAAAAAACAGTTTTAAATATAAAAATAGTTTTTTATTTTTTTTTGATTCTTTTTTATTTATTTAACGTTTTTCAGAAATTTTGGTTTATAGCTGGCCTACCAAATAATAAAATCAAGGATGTTTTGGAATCTTAATTGCGATAAGAAAACAAATTTTAATAAAAATGCTAACTCCATTATTCCAAAAAACTAAAATCTAAAATATTGATTAAAAATAACCTTTTTATAACTTGGATTAAAAATAAAGAAAATAAAATTAACCATAATAACTACCTAGAATACCGTCAAAAAGTGTCAAAACTTATTAAAATTGAAAACAAAGCTAACTGGACTAAATTTCTAATTAAAGGTATTGAAAATAGAAAAAATGATCCAAAAAATTTTTACAAATGGTTTAATAATATAATGGGTATTAAAAATAAATCTTTAAATAATGGGATTAGAGACAAAGACGGTGTTTTACAACTCTCATCCGAAAACATTAAACAAGTTTGGAAAAATTATTATGAAGACCTATTAAGCGACACAAGTGGACACAGTAACGACGACAATTTTTGGGGAAAAATTGACGTCGGTGCTTCTACCCCAACTTGTCAAAATAATTCTCCTTTTCTTTGGTCTGAATTGCTTAAAGCCATTAACTCAATTTCTTCCAGCAAGGCACCTGGTCCGGATAATATTCCGGCTGAATTTTTCAAATGTTTAAGTTCTGATTCCCTAACCCCTACCCCGAATTCTTTATTCGGCAAATGTTTATATAATTTTTTTACTTCAATTTTTGAGTCTGGTGCATTACCTAATAATTGGAAATTAACGAAATTGATACCCATACCAAAAAAGGTGATTTAACTTTTACTGATAATTATAGAGGTATCTCCCTAATACCTGTGGTCACCAAAATTCTTGCTAAAATTTTAGCCCAGAGAACCACTGATTACCTCAAAAATAATCAGATTTTATGTATAGAGCAAGCAGGTTTTCGTCATAAGGAAGAGTGTATTGGTCAGGTAATTATCTCTATGAAGCAACATTTAGACGGAAGCTGAAAGGACTTCCTATTTATCTTGCTTTTATAGATTTTAAGAAGGCCTATGATATGGGACCGCATCAAGCCCTTTTCAAAAAATTAAGTAATTACGGTATTTGTGGTAAATCCTTAGATTTAATTAAAGCTTTGTATAAAAATAGTGCATTTTTAACTCCAAATAACCCCTCGGACCCTATATCCCTGCAAAGTGGGCTACGCCAAGGATGCCCTCTTTCTCCAATTTTATTAAATGTTTTTATAAATGATATTTTTGATGAAATGAGGCTTGATGACTCCCTGGGTATCAATATACATGGGCTTTCGGCAAAGATTAAGGGACTTCTTTTGATGACCTCGTTCTATGTGCTGATAGCCCTGATCTACTAAAATGCATGATCAGTCTTTTAGAAAAATGGGCTAATAAATGAAAAATGGTAATCGGTACAGAAAAATGCGGAATAATGTTTTGTGGAGATGATTCTGATCAAAACCTCAACTTTAAGATTCAAGGAAAATTGATTCCAAGTGTTGATGACTATAGATATCTTGGAGTACTTTTTAATAAAAATTTAAGTATTAAGGAAATCATTTAAGATAGAGCATTTAAAAGTAAGAAAATAGTTAATATGTATGGACCTTTTTTTCGCTCTCCCTCTATACCTATTCTCGTTAAGAGACACATTTACCTTACATGTGTTCTCCCAATATTAACATTTGGCGCTGAACTGTTCGGTCTTTATAAATCTGAACTTAAACCACTAATTAATTTACACGACCAAATTACCAGGTGGATTGCTGGGAAATTCGGCAATAAACTTTTAGGCCCAAAATTACATCTGCTCAAAAATTTAAACATTGAACCTTTTGAAGCTTACGCAACTGAAAAATCTTTTCGTTTTTTTAACAAAGCTCCTATTTTTAAAAACATTAATTAATTTAGTTAAGTCTAAGACTGGCTCTAAAATATGGACATGGGTCTCAAGATGTAATATAACAATAAAAAAAACTAAATTAAATCTTAAAGATAACATAGCAAAAAAAAATTCTAAAAAAGTTGGGGGTTTTATTTTAAATAAATTTTTGGGGCGAGATAAAACAAAATCAAAATTATTTTTTTTCTTAGCTTGGAAATTTTTTTGATATAATAAATATTATTAGCAGTGAAAATAGTGTTAAATTTGCATCAGGAATAAAACTTCTTTTACAAATGAGGACAAATAACTGGTGGGATCTAAAAAAAAGCTAAATTGGCCAAACAGGCATTATCACTGTCAGATTGCCCCTGTTGTCATGACAACTTTGTGAATTCAATTCATCATTTTCAATGTGTATGCCCAGCATTTAACGAAATTAGGACGCAATACATAAATCCTATCTTGTCAAAGTTTTTTTCCTATCCCAGGATTCACAAATTACGCAATTACTTTCACCTATGATACAAGAGCATATAGATAACACTGGACAACAAAAAAAAACAACTTAAACGATTTTTTGTGGGTTATGTAGAGAATTTTCTTGCGATAACGATCCCGGGTTTAGTTTTTTTTCTAAGGCCTCCGATTTTTTTTAAACCGCGTCCAAAATTCAGAAAAAAATTCAAAAAAATTTCTTTTACTATTAATTCTACAAAATATCTATTGGCATATTCAGATTCCTTATAAAAAAACATATCTTAAAAAGGTTATTACATAAATTTTTCGCAATTTACTTTCAAGTTATTTAGGATCAAAAAACGGAGTTTATGACAAAAACCACTAATTTTACAAAAATGAAAAAATAAAAAAAAATTAAATATTAAAAAAAAATTTAAACCCCTTCCGTTAATAATGAATGTTTTCATTATCTAAATATATTTTTAAACTTTTGTTACTACCCATAGGTATTATGATATAGAAGCCCAAAATACCCCAAAAATTAAAAAATCTCAACTTTGACACCGAATAACTAAAAATCTGAGGCCTTGGCTAAAATTCTGATTTCATATTCGTGATCAGCGCCAAAAACTTGACCAAAAACCATAGTTGCCATAAATGTTGCTTAGGGTCGTCCAAAATTTTTTGTCCAGTGTGATTTAATTAAATATATTTCTTTTTCAGGCAAACCATATTTATCTCGAATGGGTGATATCCATTGCCCCGTTAACGTTCGTGATAAAAGTGCCAAAGCCCTAACGGGTACGGCGGCTTCAATAAAGAAGAGGCTGTGAGGGGGTGGTTTTTTCGCAGGTACTCCTAACCCTGCCTGCACCGGTGAATTTTTAGTGAAATACGGACATCAGTGCGGTTAATTTAATTCACCATATCAAAATACTTTTACTTCATTTACGCACTGATCAATTTGTTATTCTTAAAAATTACTGGTGTATTTGATGATCCCAATCCCAGTTTATTTATAGGCTAGCTTTGGGATCGAACGAGCAAATTTTTCCACCTCCTTACCAAAAAAAAAAAAGGTTATATTATGGCGAGAACTATAAACATGTTACAATCCATTTAAAAAATCTCATTGCATTTGTGTGGGGGGGGGGACCTTAATAATTTAATAATAGGTGGGGCATTAATATGATTTTCTCTGTAGGTTAAATTTTTCTTTACCTGGCAATTTGGATGGAGGCAAAATTAAGTTTACCTTTATATGTCACATAACTTTCTTTCTTGGAATATATTTTGAATTTCCTTTCTAATGGGATATAATTACTGGTAATTGTCCAATGGCCGTTTCTGCAAAAAATCTAATCAGATGAGAATGTCTACAATTTTATGTATATTTTTAATCTTTTGGTAATTTTTATTTATAAATGGTCCTTGCAGATGTGGAAAAACATTTGTTTTAAAATTTCCTATGAATGCCGAAATTTAGTATTTATTTCAATGTGGGCCATAATTTTCTTTAGAATTTACGCTGTAGAATCGGTTTCCTCACAGCGCCAAATTTATCATTGTACAAAGAATGATTGCGTTCATTACTTTATTTATTGTAAAACCAAATTACATAGTATTTACACTAAGTTCAAAATTATTTATGTGTGGCGCCAACGTCCGGCGCCACTTATAATTGAAATTTTTGTAACTCTTAAAATATAATAATAATGAATATTAAAAAACTAAACTATTTCACAAGATTTAAAAATCTAGGAAAATCAATATTTTCTTTTCTTTTATTATTTTTTCCTCGTGAACCAATCACGACAATAATTAAGAATAACAATTCAAATTTGTTAAGTTTAATAGAACCCCTTCTCCCCCCTTCCCCTCAGGTCGCTTGCTTCGAAAATGTTATTTGAAATATTGTTAAATAAAAAGTTTAACTTTGAGAGCAATTTCGACCATAATAACCAGGCTTGCAGAAACAGTAACCACGTGCATTACAATGCCTCATCATGCTATTACGAACAAGGCACGAACAAGCTAAAGATGTTCAAGTCATGTATAGATGTTTCATCAAACATTAATGAGCGGGAGCAAAAAATAAAAGTTTGATTACACCAATGTCACAAAACCTTGTTCTGCTGGAAAAAATCTAACGCCTATTACATCCGACACGCAATTTTGTGGCGAATGTTATTAGCTGAATTCTTGTTTAAACTTGAACATAAGTGTAAATCAATTAATAAACGGTATATCCAGAGCTGTAGCCATTTAAAAAAGAGGTGGGGGCACTTTTTGCCGCCGTAGACGTCAAATGTTGGCAATTTGATGCCTCCGGCGCTAAAAAAATTAGCTTTGCTTTTAAACAGGTCAACAAATTTTGAGAATTATGAGCTAACTAAGGAGATCAAACCTGCCAATTTAAAGATTAAATCCTTTTACCCTTTTTTTAATCAAAATTATTTAGTCAGCTCTAAACATTAAAAATTTTAGAAAAAATGTCAAAAAAAAAACAAAAAAAAAAAATTTAAAAACAAAAATAAATTAAATTTTGCATATTCACGTTAAATTGTTACTTCAAAAAAAACCGATAATATATTAGAAATTTTAAAAAAATTACCCTTTCATCAGGCTTTTTTTCTTCTAAAAAATGTTTTTTTAATTCCTCAATTGCAATTTTGCTTCCGGACATCCGGAGCATTTGTTTTTAATTCTCTGCTCAAAAAATTTGAGCACGAATTGATTTTAATTTTTCAAAATCTTTTTAATATAAAATTTGATTTGAATAATTACGTCCAATTTACCCTACCAGGCAAGCTGGGTGGACTTGGGGTCAGGTCACCCAGTAATATAGCGCTTGTCGCTTTCCTTGCTTCCTTTTCATCCTTCAAGGATACAATCTTTAAAATCACAAATTTTAACTCGGACCCGATTTTTTTTCAAGCCTTAATTACCTGGGCTTTTGAGGCCGGCCCTACCAGGCCATACCCTGAAACGGGTGATCAAAAAGAATGGGATATGTGTTTAGCGTTAAACTCTCTTGCTTACCTTTTACAGAGTGAAAACACAACGCACAAATCCCTTCTTAGATCACTCCCTTCATACAATTCAGGTCATGAATGGTTAGAAGCGTTCCCCAGTAAGTTAAATAATCAATTACTTCCTAACGAAGCGTTTCAATATGCTTTGTATTTGCGTTTAGGAATTCCTTTTTCAACACCTTACATTTGCAGCAAATGCAAGACTCTCACCGATAGTTTTGGCCGGCATCCCTTACATTGTTTGTCGAATTCAAAGATAAGGCGACACAATAAGGTTAATATCATTATCGCCACTTTTTTTAAAAAGGCTAATATACCGTGTGTTTTAGAACCTTGTCTATCTTTTAATTCTAAAAGACCGGATGGAAAAACTCTTGTTCCCTTCTCTGAGGGGAAACCTTTATTTTGGGATTTCACCTGTGTTGATCCTCTGGCCCCTTCAAATTATAATTTTGATCCAATTTTGAATGCCGAAATTTTAAAGACAAGAAAATATTGTTTTTTAAATTCCGATAATATTTTTATACCAATTGTTGCCACCACTTCTGGATCATTTGGTCCTGAAGCCTTGAAAATTTTCAAACAAATTGGTAAACTAATTAAAAATAATTTTATTTCACCAAATTTTAGCATAAGGCAAAAAATTTCCATAGAAATTTTGAAAAATAATTATTTTCTATTTAAAAATACGTGGCCGGAAGACTCTAAAATTTAGTAAATATAATATTTCTATTATTTTTTATTTTTTATTTTTTTAAATTTATTTTAATTACTTCTTTCATATATTACATTTAATATACCACCTGTTTATAATTTATTAATTATATTTAACATTGTTAATTTGATATTATAATATATTAATGCTGGAAATCTCATAAATAAAATCTTTTTAATTCTCATTTGAATTTAAGTTTCAACGCGATATATTCTGTATTATCTAAATGCTGATGTAAGAGCTTGATAAAAAAAATTTATTTTTTATTATTTGAGATGATATACAAGGGATTTTATGAGAAAAGAAAGGGTATTCTCGAGGTCGCAAAATCTGTTAAAAAGACCATTTTTTTTATATGGACGTATCTAAGGATCCAAAGGCGGAAGAAAGTAAGCGGAAAGTGTACATGAGATAAAGCCATCATGGGGATACAATTTTATGTTTTCATAGACTAATTTTTTTAACATTGAAATTTGGTTACTGTGTTATATTTAACACCGGCAAATTTTTGAGAGTTATGAGCTAAGTACAGAAATCAAACCTGCCTTAGAAGTTTTCAAATACGATGGTTTTTTCTAATAAAACTTTGTATCACCTATAAACATTAAAAATTCTAGAAAAAAATGTTAAAAAAGAAACAAAAACAAAAAAATATTGATAAAAATAATTTTTGTATTTAAAACAGTGTACCCGTTTGATCTTACCCCTAACGCGGGGTTTTTCTCTTAGTTTAAGATAATTTAACTTTGGTAGCCAAACTCTCTGCCACAGCAAATTCTTCGTGAAAAATTTCTCCGGCATATTCTCGATGGCGTTTTAAAACGCCAAAAACTTGGTTACTAAAGGCGGTTTAATAAAACAATGTCACTTTGTTGAATTTGACTAACTGGTTTTAAAAGACTTATTTGTCCAAAATTAAACATAAAATAAAAGTTAAATTGACAAGACTTTTTAATATGCTTGCTAAAGCTCGAGTTCGAATTCCCTTTAAATTAAATATTTCTTGAGGCTTCCCCCATACCTCTCCCCACTTAGGGGTGCCATACCCGTTAGGGCTTTGACTCTTTAACCCGAGCAAAGCAATTAATATTGCCGACGGGTTAAACATTAAAATTTGCACGCAGGCCGGCGACCTAGGTTTTTAGCCTAGGCTCTTACTTTTAGACATATCGTTTAAGACCTACTGCCTAAGCAGGCCACTCAGAAGCTTTAAAGTGGTTGCACATGTATGCTTTCCGAAGAAGAAAGCTATGTGCAAAGATTTGAACTCGCAACCTCCTGCGTCTAAGTCAAGGTTTGCCACTGAGCTATCTGAGCCATATCAAATGCTTTATAAAAATTATTAATGACCCTAAATTTATCGACGATTCTAGTTTTTCAGAAAAGAGGTATATCTATTTTAGTTCTTCTTACACAAATAGACCGACAAAATTTTATAGTTTCCTTAATATATACAACACTATAGATATTAAAAATGTTAAAACTTTGCAACGCTAAATTTAATTTGTGTGAGGCGAAATGAAAATAAGTCGCCTTTGAAGATCCTGAATTTTAGCATGCCTTTTATATGACCGGCCAATTGGCTACACCAGTCGTAAGAATGCAGGATTGTTTTAATTTAGGTGGTTTTTTTTGTATTGAGTGTTTTGCGTAATGGCATCCGCTTTGGTAAAACTTCTGTCATACCTATATATATATTGGATTTTTGTAGTGCGGATTTGCTGATAAAATTTAAACCATTTATTTTTAGTAAAATAATGCTTAAATATTGTTAAAAATTTTAATATATGAAAAGAAAACAAAAATGAGTGAAGTCTGGAGTGGCTATTCGGAGGAAAATTATGGGTCTAATATAGAGAAAACAAACATAATAGGCAAAATGTTGGAAATAAACGACTTGTGCAAAAAAAGCGTGGGTGGGCAAGGAATTAAAATAAAAAATAAATAAAAAAAAATAAAAATAATTTGTGTTTATTAATAAAAGAAAAAAGTAGATCTAGATTTGGGAGATTTAATTTAGAGTGAAATTGAGTTTAAAGCGGCACGTGATATTTGGCCCAGCCCGCTCAACTCAGCGTTCAAACCTACAAATCGGCCCGTTTATTGATTTACTTATTTTCTGTTTTATTACATAGAGAGCCGTGAATTTTAAATTTTAAGCAATAACTTTTGAGGATTTAAATACAATTAAGCGAGGTGCGTCAAAATATTAACTGTTAAAATAAAACAATAAAATCGTTTGTGTCCTTATTAAAGATTGTACTACCTTGAGCGTATTCAAATCTACAATCATCAGCGTTGAGCCTGGTTAGTAGTTAAATTGGTGACCGCAAACGAAATCCAAAGCCGTCCATTTCTCTGAGAACCTAGGCAAACTTAGGTGACCGGTGCCAATAAACCTTAATCTCTGCGGGGCCTGCTGTAGCGTTAAAAATGGCAAACAGAAAAAAGGTCCGGAGGATATTTTATTACCACAGATTTTTTAAGTATACAATGATAAAAGTAGCTCCCGTTTTAATCTTAAGTTAGTTTCGATCAATAGAGTAAGGGTCAAACAGAACCGGTTCATCTATAAGGGTCCAAGCCATGCTGGGAGTTAAAATAATTTTACTAAATACTAACTAAGGTTTTTAAGCAAAAATATTGAAAAAGTACGCATTTTAAGGCGGAATATTGTTTAGATTTGATCTCAGCGTCCAAAGCTTATATTCCGCCGGCAATTTTTGCACATAAGGGACAAACAGTGAATTTATGTGTAAAATTTTGAAATATCGATCATTAGACGTTTTTTTATACTTAGAGAATGAAATGTTTAATGAATATGGGTCAAATTGAATTTAAAATTAGGGTTAAGGGCTAGAATAGTGCTAAATACAAACTTTAATATTCATAAAGACCTGTGTATTAAAAAACGCTTTAACTGCATATTTGAAAGCGCGTAGATTTTTTCGATACCCTCAGAAGTGCGCTAATGTTATATTAACCGCGCAATTTTTTTTGTTTTTAAAATTGAGTGGAAGACTCTAAAAAGCGTGAGGTATTTCAGTAATGTATGACTTTAAATGCATCGGGAATCCTAGCGCGCCATAAAGATAAATGTAAGCAGGTATTTAAAAAACATACCAAGGTGCCTTAAACGCTTAGGTGATTTGAGAGCACGCGAAAGACTCCTAAAATAGTGCAGAAAAATACAAAATGATAAAAAATTTACAACTTTTAAGACTTATCTAAGCCTTATTTAACCCTTTGTTAAGGTTAGGTCATTCCCTGCTTAGCTGCCCCTTTAAAATGCGATAATGGAATTGAAATAATGGAAGGTTTATAAGTTGATCTGCGAATTTTGTCCAGTTAACAAACCGGATTTAGACCTTTTTTAAATTTTTTAAATTCCACTGGCCCCATATATATTTTGTGGACTGACTAAGAATTAAAACATTATAAAAGAATAAAGAAAATAGTTGAATGATTATAGGCTCAATATAATATCACATTCAAAGTATATTTAATATTTATATTCTGAAAATCTTTTTGAAATCCCTCTTAATGTTTAAAAAGACGCGTAGTCACATAACTAAAAATTTAAAAACTTTTGGTTTTCAAAAGCGCACCAATGAAGGCTCAAAAGAAATTTTTTCCTGAATTTAAAATCGCATTTTGTAAAGAATTGAGGTATCTTTAAATTGCACGAAACCTCAAACGTGCAAAATATAAATTACATTAAAATTCTCAAAAACGCAACGATATTGAATTGACGCTGAGTATTTTTAAAGGCGCGCAATAAATATAATTTAGATCGGGCTAAATTCTGGCCCAACAGCCAGATCGGCCAGAACCAAAATTTGTTTTTATTTTTCAAATTTAGGGCCGGCTAGAATTCAAAAATAAGGCCAGAAAATGATAAATTATAAGCTAAAAAAGTTGTTATAAAAATAAAATAAAAATAGAGTGTAAAAATTATACCCATTATCGTGTGAAAATAAATTTATCGTTTTTAGTTCTTGAATAATAGTTACAAATAGAGCATATGTAATTTTAAACTTTTCCCCATCTTAATTTCTATTTTTAAATGTAAGACCAGTGCGTTTGGCCGGTTATAACTTTTGACCCGTCCTAGCCTGATTTCTGGCGGGCCGGGGGCCACACTTTCGGTTCTCGACTATTTCTAAAGTGATTGTAGGATTATTTAAGAAAAAAATATATCGCGAAGTGTCTGCTTTTAAGCGGAGCATGCTATGATTATGATTGAATTTTTTTATTAAAAATTATACATTTGTGTGGACATTTGACATCCTTTTGAGGGGTAAATAAAATTTTATAAATAAAAAGCGCATTTTTTGGATTCTGGTCACCAAACTTACCTCATAAAAACTTTTAAATTAGAGCTAAAAGCCCTCACAATGGGTAAATTTTTGAATTAAAAAGATTTTATTTATGAGATTTCCAGCATTAATATATTATAATATCAAATTAACAATGTTAAATATAATTAATAAATTATAAACAGGTGGTATATTAAATGTAATATATGAAAGAAGTAATTAAAATAAATTTAAAAAAAAAAAAATAAAATAAAAAATAATAAAAATATTATATTTACTAAATTTTAGAGTCTTCCGGCCACGTATTTTTAAATAGAAAATAATTATTTTTCAAAATTTCTATGGAAATTTTTTGCCTTATGCTAAAACTTGGTGAAATAAAATTATTTTTAATTAGTTTACCAATTTGTTTGAAAATTTTCAAGGCTTCAGGACCAAATGATCCAGAAGTTGTGGCAACAATTGGTATAAAAATATTATCGGAATTTAAAAAACAATATTTTCTTGTCTTTAAAATTTCGGCATTCAAAATTGGATCAAAATTATAATTTGAAGGGGCCAAAGGATCAACACAGGTGAAATCCCAAAATAAAGGTTTCCCCTCAGAGAAGGGAACAAGAGTTTTTCCATCCGGTCTTTTAGAATTAAAAGATAGACAAGGTTCTAAAACACACGGTATATTAGCCTTTTTAAAAAAAGTGGCGATAATGATATTAACCTTATTGTGTCGCCTTATCTTTGAATTCGACAAACAATGTAAGGGATGCCGGCCAAAACTATCGGTGAGAGTCTTGCATTTGCTGCAAATGTAAGGTGTTGAAAAAGGAATTCCTAAACGCAAATACAAAGCATATTGAAACGCTTCGTTAGGAAGTAATTGATTATTTAACTTACTGGGGAACGCCTCTAACCATTCATGACCTGAATTGTATGAAGAGAGTGATCTAAGAAGGGATTTGTGCGTTGTGTTTTCACTCTGTAAAAGGTAAGCAAGAGAGTTTAACGCTAAACACATATCCCATTCTTTTTGATCACCCGTTTCAGGGTATGGCCTGGTAGGGCCGGCCTCAAAAGCCCAGGTAGTTAAGGCTTGAAAAAAAATTGGGTCCGAGTTAAAATTTGTGATTTTAAAGATTGTATCCTTGAAGGATGAAAAGGAAGCAAGGAAAGCGACAAGCGCTATATTACTGGGTGACCTGACCCCAAGTCCACCCAGCTTGCCTGGTAGGGTAAATTGGACGTAATTATTCAAATCAAATTTTAAATTAAAAAGATTTTGAAAAATTAAAATCAATTCGTGCTCAAATTTTTTGAGCAGAGAATTAAAAACAAAAGCTCCGGATGTCCGGAAGCAAAATTGCAATTGAGGAATTAAAAAAACATTTTTTAGAAGAAAAAAAGCCTGATGAAAGGGTAATTTTTTTAAAATTTCTAATTTTTCTCTTAAAACAAGTAAATGATTCTCTAAAAATTTTTCAACCGCAACAAAACCAGGCTGGACGTACGGACGACTTTTTATTTTTAAAATTGTTAACAAATTAAAAATGAAAAATTTAATAATCAATGAAAGGTATTTCATCTGCACTCTCTATACTGGTAACTTCAAATCAAAAATTTATAGCTTTTAAATTTCCCGGCATTGTAAATTTGGGTCGGACCCGGTCTCAAATAAAAAAAGAGTTACGGGCGGTCAGGGCCCAAGCTATAATAGGGTGGGAATATCACGGTCCGGTTTGAACTTTAATTCTAATACGTTTTTAGGTTTTTTCTTAGAATTTCTCATTCTTTAAAATATAAAAAGAGGGAAAAAAGAAGTCAAATTATAATTACATTAGATGTATTTCGAATCAATATATTGATCCTAAATTCTTCCGGTCATTATTTTCCATTTTTTTAAAACGTTTTAATCCTTATTCGGTCCATCCAATCTTAAGGCCAATAGATTTTAAAAATATTTACAATTGTCTAAAGCCGGTTTTTGCATGCAGACAACTCACCATAAACATTTCCCCAGCGTAACCCATTTCGTATTTTAAGGTCCGGACGAGCAGCAAAAATTAATTTGGCATGCAAAATAATTCCTGTACATCAGCTCAAAATTGAGTTTTTAGATTCAAAGAATATCAAATAAGACACACTGTCCAGAACCATTTATATTCTACACAGGGAGGTACAATTAGAAAAATAGTATTTGCTCCTCCTTACAGAAATTAAAAATAACAAAGTTAAGGAGGGATAAACAAACTTAAAGTATTTTTTTATTAGTAAAGACTACTAAGACTACGGTTGAAGCAATAAGTCATCACAATATATTAAGCAGATGTTGCCGCCAAAAAAATAATTACCACAAAACCTAACTGATCTCCTTGCCTTATATTTAACTACTGTATGCCCGCCACAACTGAGTCCAATTAGTCATGTAGAGTAACAATTTTATTAACATTAAAATGTAAAATCAACATTGAAAATGTTATTTAAGAAGATAGCCGAAAAATGAAAAAAAATTGAAAAATTTTCTTCCAGTTCCTTAGTCTACCGACTCCATTTGGTGACTTCAAATTCAAGGCTGTTTTTTATGCTTTTTTTGATAGAGCCCTTTATGGAATTTGATAAAAGTAAAAAATATTGAGGAAAAGCCGGTTTGTTAACTAGACAAAAATCTCATTTCTCCAATATCGCATTTTGGCCCGGCCAAGCAGGTTTTGAATGCCCTAACCCTAAAAAAGGTTAAATAGCTTAAATAAGTTTTAAAAAGTGTAAATATTTTATCGTTTTGGTGCTCCAAAAAGTTCGACACCTGTGTGCAGTCCTAATTTATTTTTCTGCACTATTTTAGGAGTCTTTCGCGTGCTCAAAAAATCACCTAGGCGTTTAAGGCACCTTGGTATGTTTTTAAAATACCTGCTTACATTTGAATCTTTATTGTGCGCTAGGATTCTCGATGCATTTAAAATCACAGGTACATTACTGAAATACCTCGGCGATTTTTTTAGAGTCTTCCGTCCATTTTTAAGTATAAAAAAATTGCGCGGTCTACAATACATCTGCGCACTTCTGAGTGGACCTAAAAAATCTACGCTCTTTCAAAAAGGCGCTTCTAAATACAGGTTTGCGCCTATGAAAATTTGAGTCTGCTATTAGGCTACATTATTCTTTTAAACGTCATTCTAGCCCTTAACCTTAATTTTAAATTCAATTTGACCCCTATTCATCAAACATTTCATACTCTAAGCATAAAAAATCAAAAACCTCTAATCATCGATATTCCAAATTTATCACATAAAGTTCACTGATTGTCTCTTAAATTGTGCAAAAATTGCTGGCGGAATATAAGCTTTGGACGCTAAGATCAAGTCCATTCCGCAGGCAAAAATGTGTTTTGGACGTTGACTATACGCCAAAATATATTCCGCCGGCGGTATATAGACGTTGAGGTCAAGTCCAGACAATATTCCGCCGGCGAAAATGCACAATATTCCGCCGGCGAAAATGCGTTTTGGACGTTGACTATACGCGCGTATAGTCAACGTCCAAAAACATTTTCGCCGGCAGAATATTGTTTGGACTTGATCTCAGCGTCCAAAGTTTATACTCCGCCGGCAATTTTTGTACAATTTAAGGGACAAATAGTGAACTTTATGTGATTTGAAATATCCATCATTAGACGTTTTTGATTTTTTATGCTTAGAGTATGAGATGTTAAATGAATAGGAGTTAAATTGAATTTAAAATTGGGGTAAGGGCTAAAATAGTGCTAAAAACTTACAAACTTAAAAACCGCATATTTGAAAGCGCGTAGATTTTTTAGATACCCTCAGAAGTGCGCTAACGTTAATAAAACCCCATAATTGAGCGTAAGACTTTAATTAACGCCGAGCTAATTCAGTAATGTACCTGTGACTTTAAATGCGTCCGGAATCCTAGCGCGCAATAAATATTCAAATGTAAGCAGGTATTTAAAAAACAAACCAAGGTGCCTTAAAACGCGTAGGTGATTTAGATAGCACGCGGAAGACTCCTAAAATTGCGCAGAAAATAAATTAGTGTTGCGCACAGGTGTCAAACTTTTAGGAGCACCAAAACGATATGAAATTTACACCTTCTAAAACTATTTAAGCTATTTAACTTTGTTAGGGTTAGGGCATTCAACCTGCTTGGGCGGGCCTTAAAAATTGATATTGGAGATCTGAGATTTTTGTCTAGTTAACAAACCGGCTTTAGATTTTCCTTAAAATTTTTTTGGTTCACATTTGTATTTTTTGTGGGCCGATTAAAGATTAAAACATATTAAAAGAAAAAAGAAATATGGATGGATGGCATTAGGCTTAATATAACTGATTAAAATATAGTTAATATTTTGACAATCATAGAATACCATGCCGATAATTGAAAAAAATATAATATAAATGATAACCCCAAAACGTATTATTATTAGATATGTCCGGACGTTATATCCCCGCCAAAACCGTCCTACTTATTATAATTTAGCTGCCCGCCCGTAATCGTTTTTTCATACGATACGAATTTGCATAAATGGCCCACATTTTCCCTCCATTTTGAGGCTTGCTTGTCAATAAACCCTAGAAAGCCATGCGCTGTATCTTTTTAGAAAAGAGTGATTACCCCTTGTGGGAAAAAAATGCTTGATGTTTCAGACGGCTATTATTTTTACCTGTAAAGTATAAGGTGTCCAACACCTAATAAACTTTGCGTTGCTATCTTATAAATTCTGTCTAACCCCTCAACCGTTAAGCATATTACTATGAAAGCGACTACCTCTATAAACCCCAAAAAGAGCGAATAGGAAAGCGTAATTATTCTATATTCCTTAAAATTACAATGTCAAACATGAAGGTATCAAAAAAAATTTTCCAATAAGTTGAAGACCAAGGTGACCATAATTTATTGAAATAACCATCAAACCCCTATAACAGTTATATACCCGAAAATACAAGAGATTTTTATTAAAAGCGGCTAAATCTCCCCTATTTGGGCATGTTAAAAAAGTGACCGGATATTGAGTTTTAGTATAGTGTTCTCAGTCAGGATTCGAAAGCCCGTCCTGCCCGGTGCCCGGCCCAAAATGTCGGGCCGGGCACCGGGCCGGACGGTAAATATAAAATATTAGTCGGGCTGGCCGGGCTGTTTTAATTAATTTCGGATTCGGACCCGGCCGGGCCGAAAATTTTTAACCCGACAGGTACCAACGTAACCTACAGGTTAGGCCTACTTTAAAGGCCTATATCTCAAAAAGTATTCAACCAAAACTAAATTTTTAAACTTTATTTTAAAGCCCTCATTCAAACATCTGATTCAGCTCTTTCCTTTTCCTCTTTATCCATTCTTTATTTATCACATTCTAAAAATCCGAAAAATTTCACCTTAAATATCATTCTTTATATTCAAAATTTATGGATATTTACAAGTATATTTAATTTTATTAATTAGCATATTTAAAAACTACACATTTTAAAGATTAAATTTGTTAAATTATTTTTTTTCAAAAATAATTATTTATATTTTTTATTTACATTTGAATATGAGTACAACCTACAGGTTACATTGGTCTGGAAGGACCTATTCATTGTAATTTGTATTTAAAAAATTAACTTATTTTAAAATTTTTTGCCTAGATTCGGAACTTTTAACCAGTTATCTTTAATAATTTATGATTTTTAGGTCTATTAATGATATTATTGAAGAACTTGATGCCCAACCTAATCGAGATATTGATAAAATTATTATTCTTCCACCATCCAATGAAGACGATACGGATATGGAAAGTGGAGATGAAGAAACAATCGTCGATCTTCAACACCTTCCACGTTCTATGTTGAATTCTTCAGTCATCGAAAAAACAGGATCATGCGATGATTTTTATATTGAGATAAATAATCAGAGATGGTATGATGACGATAAAATATTTAAATCACATGGCTGTGGTGATTTAAACGAAAGGATTGTTGACAACCCAATTGTCCTAGAACAACCCGAGGAATACTTTGAACAATTTTTCACAAACGAAGTTTTTTCTTTAATCGTAAATATGAGTAATTTATACGCCAAGCAACATAACGACCTGAATTTCACAATCCCAGAATGCAAAATATATATTGCGACCCTTATTTTGACGAGATATTTAAACCCAATAAATATAAAAATGTTTTGGGAACTACAAGCCGATGCATTTAACAGAATGGTTTCAAATGGCATACGAAATAGATTTCAAGAAATTACCCGATTTCTACATTTAGCCGATAATTATAATTTAAATAATATGGACAAGTTTTCCAAAATCAGACCTTATTTCGAAGTGATCAATGATAGAATGATTCAAAATTTTAAATACAATAACTCGTCCCACATTTCTATGGACGAATCAATACCGTATTATGGACATCACACAGCCAAACAATTTATAAAGGGCAAACCTATTAGATTTGGTTATAAAATGTGGTGTGCGGCCACTGCAAGTGGATGATACCTGATAACCTTCAAACCAGGTTTAACAAAGCAAATGGAAAGCCACAAGGAATTTGGCTTGGGAGGTTCTGTTATTATAGACTTAGTTGAAAAATTACCTGAAGAATATAAACCATATAATACCTATTTTGACAATTATTTTACTAGTCCTAAATTGTTGCAATTTTTATCATATGAATGTTGGAGGTACAATACGTACTAACCGATTGAAAGCTCCATTAACAGATTTAAAACTAATGAAAAAGAAACCTAGAGGATTCATTTCGAAAAAAAATACCTCAAATATGATGGCGGTCCGTTGGAACGATAACAGCATCGTTACAATATTGTCCAACTCTCATGGTGTAAACCCAATTACCAACATATATCAAATTGCCCAAGTCGATAAATTAAGGAAAAAAATTCGAGTTCCTTGCCCTAACCTCATTCAAATGTACAACAAATATATGGGCGGCATTGATAGATTTGATCAAAATGTAAATGCGACAAGGATATCATTACGCGAAAGAAAATGGTATTTTCCGTTATTCGCTTTTGGCATTGATGCAGCATGCCAAAATTCTTGGCAAATATATACAAAAAACAAAGAAAAAATAACTTTTTGCAACTTTAAAATCCAAAATTATTTTAGAAAACACGGAATACCTCCAAAAAGAGGTATAAACCCCAGAATTGGGCGAAAATTTAATAGCCCGGTTGTTCACACTAGTGAAGAATGCACCCAAAGAAGATGTGTCGTATGCGGCAAAGCGACTAGAAAACTGTGTGCCTACTGCCAAGTGGCCCTACATATTCATTTTTGGTCCAATTTTCATAATATATGACTAATATTTTTTACGAATTTTATATACAATAAAATTTAAAAGCATATATGATTTCTATTCACCCAATGTAACCTCTAGGTGAACCCCCATTATTTCCGGAAGTTGTAAATTTTTTTGAGTTTTTTCAACGGATTAGGTTTATTTGGACCATAAGAAGGCCCAGAATTTTTTTTTGTAAAATTTCGCTCGGCCGAAACATTAGTGGTATCTGTCGGGTTAATGCTTAAATATGCCTATTTTTTGCGCTTATAATTATTGCTAAAAATAATTAGAAATGAAAATGATTATTGTTAAGACGGGGTGATTAGCCAAATCCGGTCTCAGCTTTATTTGACAAATATATGTTCAACTAATTAAGGAGGTAGGTGGGAAGATGACGATATTAGAACCGAGGACGAAATTACAACTTAAATAAACTTCTCATCACAAGTAAAAATTTCTACCTAAGTTAAAGTTTATGCAACCAAAATCTTGGCCACTTTGCCTTGCAGAACTTACCTTTTCGACAGCCGGATATTTACCAATAGAAGAAACTATTTAGGCCAGGAAAAACTGGATTATATAATTTTTTTAAATGATAAATCAATTAATGCTCTTGATATTAAAAATTCCAATAATGCTATAAATGATGTACAATTGTTAGTAATATTCACAAAAAATATTACGGGCCAATGTTTATAAATTTGGGCCGGGCCACACGTTTAAGAGCGGGCTGGCCGGGTTTTAAAAATACGGCCCGTTGAAAATTAGTAAGGTTAAGATATATGTAGGCTCGTTAAGCTATTTCAATTTTGTAAGGGGTAATTGAAAAGAAAGTTAGAATTTAGACCTTAAAGCAAAAAATGTCTTAAAAAATTATTTCAAAAACAAAATGTCCTTTATTTCTCCAATCTCACGAGCAAGTTATAAATTTTTAAAAATCGTCAAAAAGAGAATAAGTTTTTTTGGACATTGATATAAGACACCTGTTTTTTTTTTAATTTAGAAAAGGGCTCTATCAAAAAAAAGCATAAAAAACTAGCCTTGAATTTGAAGTTCTTAAATGAAATCGGTAGACTAAGTAGCCCTTGACTAGAAGGGGAAACTTATTTTTCGGTTTTTTTGTCATATTTTGGCTGTTGTCTTTAACAACATTTTTAATGTTACTGCATTTCAATGTTACTAATTATAATAATTGATACTCTACACGGCTAAATGGGTTTAGTTGTGTGGCGGGCAGTATTTTTTAAGAGATATAGGGCAAGGAGATTAGTTAGGATTTGTGTTAATTATATTTTCTGGAGGCAACATCTGCTAAATATATTGTGATGGTTTATTGCTGATAACGTAGTCTTGGTAGCCTTTACTAATAAAAAAAATAAAAAGCTTTTTTCTCCCTCCTTAACTTTATTAGTTGTATTTTGGCTACTATTTTTCTAATTGTAGCTCCCTGTGAGGTAAAATATAAACGGTTCTGGACAATGTGTCTTATTTGATTTTGTTTGAACCTAAAAACTCATTGAGCTGATATAAGAGTACAGGAATTATTTTTCATGACAAGGTTGCGCTAGGTGGATGTCTATGGTAAATTTTTGTCCAGTCAACGAACCGGCTTTAGACAAATGTAAATATTTTTGAACGAGCTTTATTGGCCAATTTAAGATTTTTGATGGACCGATTAAGGATTAAATCATTTTAAAAAAAATGGAAAATAGACCGGATGACATTATGATCTAAATGATTTTTTTTGGTAAGGAGGTGGAAAAGTTTGCTCGTTTGATCCCAAAGCTAGCTTCAAAATAATTTTAGACAAAATACATCAAATGTGATTATTTTGACTACTCCTTCCCCTGTTCTTAAATTTTTAAGAATGAGAAAATTCTAAGAAAAAAAAAGAAAAAACTTACGTATTAGAATTAAAGTTCCAACCGGGCCGTGATATTTCTATTATAGCTTAAAACCTGACCGCCCGTAACTCTTTTTTTATTTGAGACCGGGCCTGACCCAAATTTACAAAGCCGGTAAATTCATAAGCTATAAATTTTTTGATTTGAAGTTACCAGTATACAGAGTGCAGATGAAATACCTTTTCATTGTTGATTATTAAATATCCCATTTTTAATTTGTTAACAATTTAAAAAAGGCAAAATGAGATGTAAAAAGTCCCCGCCTAATTTACCCATATTGCGGGCTTTAGCTCTAATTTAAAAATTATGAGGGTACTAAGTTAATTTGATGACTGGAATCCAAAAAATGCGCTTTTATCATTATATAAAATTTTATTTACTCTCAAAAGGATGTCAAATGTCAACACAAATGTAAAATTAAAAAATTCAATTATAATCATAGCACCCTGCTCCGCTTAAAAGCCCTCGACACTTCGCGATATATTTTTTTCTTAAATGTTTTGCCTACATTCATAATTAGAAATTAAAGTCGAGAACCATCCGGCCCCCGGTTCACCAGCAAACAGGGGCCAGGACGGATCAAAATTAATAACGGGCCAAACGCACTGAGCTTAAATTTAAAAATAGAAATTACAAGCCGAGATGCGCCGTTTAAATTTCATATGCTTTATTTGTATTATTAACAAGAACTATAAACAATAAATTCATTTTCACACGATAATGGGTATAATTTTTACACTCTAATTTTACTGTATCTTTAAAACAAACTTTTTTAGCTTGTAATTAAAAATTTTCCGGCCTCGGATTTTAACCGGCTTTAAAAACAAATTTTGGTTCTGGCCGATCTGGCTGTGGACCAGAATTTGGCCCGATCTAAATTATCTTTATTGCGCGCCTTTAAAACACTCAGCGTCAATTTAAAATAGCGCTTTTATTATAACTAATATTTTGTACGTTTAAGGTTTCGCACAAGTTTAAGATACCTCAATTCTTTACAAAATAATTGGAGCGATTTTAAATTCAGGAAAAAATTTTGTGCTCTTGAGCTTTCATTGGTGCGCGACCAAAAGTTTTTAGATTTTTAGTCATGTGGACGCGTCTTTTCAAATATTAACAGGGAATCCAAAAAGATTATCAAAATATTTATATTAGATATACTTTAAATTTAATATTATATTGAGCCTATAGTCATTCAACCGTATTTCTTTATTCTTTTAAAATGTTTTAATTCTTAATCGGTCCACATAAAATATATGGGACCAGTGAAATTTTAAAAATTTAAGTAAGGTCTAAAGCCGGTTCGTTAACTAGACAAAAATGGCAGATATTAACTTATAAACCTTCCATTATTTCAATTCCAAAATTTTTAGGGGCCAGCTAAGTGGGGAATGCCCTAACCCTAACATAGGGCTAAATAAGGCTTAAATAAGTCTTCAAAGTTATATATTTTGATGCTCCTAAAAGTTCGACACCTGTGCGCAGTATTAATTTCATTTTCTGCGCAATAAGAGCCTTTCGCGTGCTATCTAAATCACTTAAGCGTTTTAAGGCACCTTGGTATGTTTATTAAATACCTGCGTATATTTAAAAATTTTTGCGCGCTAGGATTCTCAATGCATTTAAAGTCATAGGTACATTATTGAAATACCTCGGCGTTATTTAGAGTCTTCCGCTCAATTTTAAAAACAACTGAGGGTATCTAAAAAATGTACGCGCTTTCAAATATGCAGATATTAAGTCTGTAAGTTTTTAGCACTATTTTAGCCCTTAACCTTAATTTTAAATTCAATTTGACTCTTATTTATTAAACATCTCATACTCTAAGCATAAAAAATCAAAAACGTCTAATGGTGGATACAAAATTTATCACATAAAGTTCACTATTTGTCCCTTAAATTGTGCAAAAATTGCCGGCGGAATATAAACATTGGACGCTGAAATCAAATCCAAACAATATTACGCCGGCACATATGTGTTTTGGACGCTGACTTTACGCCAAAATATATTCTGCCGGCGGTATATAGGCTTTGGACGTTAAGCAAATCCAATTCCGCCGGCGAAAGCGTTTTGGAGGTTGACTATACGGCCAAAAATATTCCGCCGGCGGTAAATAAGCTTTGGGCGTTTAGGTCAAGTCCAGACAATATTCCGCTGGCAGAATATTGCGTTTGCGTTTGGGCGCTGACATATATTTTTATGCAAAATGTTCTGTGTCAATAATTACCTCATTTAGCTACTATATAATAAGTTTGTGTTGCTGAGACTTGCAACAAAAGCCTTAAAAAATAAACAACACTGGAATTTGAAAGACCTTAAGCAATATTTATGGCAACTATCGTGGTCAAGGTTTTGTTGCTAATTACGACAGAATTAGCCAATGCCTTAGATTTTTAGTTATTCGGTGTCAAAGTTTAGATTTATCTATTTTGGGGGTATTTTGGGCTATATCATAAAAACTTATGGGTAGTAACAAAAGTTTAAAAATATATTTAGATAACGGAAACCATTCATTACACTGGACAACAAAAAAAAACAACATAAACGATTTTTTGAGGTCTTGTAAAGAATTTTCTTGCAATAACGATCCCTTTAGTTTTTTTTTCCAATGCCTCCAATTTTTTTAAACCGCGTCCAAAGTGTAGAAAAAAAATTACGAATTTTTTTTAACTATTAATTTTCCAAAAAAAATATTGGCATATTCAGATTCCTTATAAAAAACATATATGTTAATAATAAATGTTTCCGTTATCTAAATATATTTTTAAACTTTTGTTACTACTCATAGGTTTTATTATATAGAAGCCCAAAATACCCCAAAAATTAAAAAATCTCAAATTTGACACCGATAACTAAAAATCTAAGGCATTGGCTAAATTTCTGATTTCATATTCATGGTCAGTGCCAAAATTGGACCAAAAACCATAGTTGCCAAAAATGATGCTTAGGGTCGTCCAAATTTTGTTGTCCAATGTTATTAACGTAAGTCGTTTTGATTTTTTTTATAATTTTTAATTTTTTTTTATTTTTGAATTTTATAAAATTAGTGGTTTTCGTTAAAAAATCCGTTTTTTAATTTTAAATAACTATAGAGCAAATTACTAATAACTTTAAGCTATAACCTTTTTTAGATATGTTTTTTATAAGGAATCTAAATATGGCAATAAAATTTTTGGAATATTAGTAATTAAAATATTGTGAAATTTTTTTGAACTTTGAACGGGGTTAAAAAAAAGGAGGCATTGGAAAAAAAGCTAAACCCGGGATTGTTAAAGCACAATTCTTCAAAACCTTCAAAAAATCGTTTTTTGTTGTTGTCCAGTGTAATCAGTGCAAAATGGAAATAAATTTAAAAAAAATTAACGTTAGGGGTCAAATTTCAATTAAAATTTTTTTTGAGGTGCTCTCTCTTTTCTAAAATCCTGGCAATGGCTCTGAGTTCCTATTTTGGAGCTTAGATATTTGACTTAATAATTTTTATATCTGATCTTTTAATTCGTTGTAAATTTCCCCATTGCCTTATAAATAGCAAATGTAATATAAACTAGTTTTGGACATAAATAATAAAGTGGATAAGTTAAGTGGAATTTCTAATTTTTTAGGTATCTAAAAAAGGTTAAAACCAAATTGACTAATATTGCGACCTCAAGAATATCAAAAGATAATATAAATTTTTTTTATTTAAAAATCTTTTCTAAAGCTATTATATTTTTTTTTAACATTTAGGTAAAACGGAATAATTGTCACCCTTAAATACGATACGATATATTACACTAGACAGCAAAAAAATCCATGAAAATTTATTTATTTGTTTTCGTCCAAAAGTTTTAAAATATAGAAGTCCAAAATAACCCATAAAGAAAAAAATCTTATTTTTGACTTCAAAATACTAAAAATTTGAGGCATTGGCTAAAATTCTGACTTCATATTAGTAATCCGCACCAAAACTTATACAAAAACGGTAGTTGCCATGAATGATTATGGTCGACCATTTGTTGTCGGTGTTTATTGGTGCTAAAATAAAAATGATTTAATGTTTGAATTTAATAGTTTATCTGGTTTAAAAATATTTTCTATTTTTTTTATTTTTATTTAATATTTTTTTTTATTATTTATTTCAAAAAATTTCAATGTTTGTAATTTTAATATAATGTGTGCTTTGTAAGCCGTTTTATAAGAAACGGCCTAAAAGAATATTAACACTGTAATTTTTAGATGCCCTTTATTATTAAAATATTACAATATACTTCGTATGTTAAAATGCCTTTTAAATTTTTTATTTATTAAATTTTGGAAGTTAAATAAAAAGTAGTCTGTAAAAATAATATATAATTATTATAAATTATAAGTGAATCAGCATTAAAGAGTCATAAACAATTTTTGAGTAAAATTTATATAAACCAAAATAAAAAAAGGGTAAACCGATTAAAAAAGGGGCCTAAATATTTATTTTAAAGTTAAGATTTATAATTAAAAAAAAGTTTTGCAATTCTGCGAAAACGTTTGAGAAGTTTTATAAATATTTAGTTATTTTTTATTACCATTTAAAATATATGATTGGATGGACAAGACAAAACTACGGTTGAAAAGACGACACATAATTATCTTTCTGCAGGTCATATTTCAACCAAAATAAAAATTGTGATGGGCGACGATTAATGTGACCCAGAGTATTTTATATGAAATCGAGACTTATTAAGGAATCACTATAATTTACATCTTACCTACAGTTTTAATACTAGTTAAAGCTAACTACTACATATTGGGGCATACTTTGGAGGACAACAATTTCAATTTCGTTGAAAGGTGCTTAAATATCAGCGCTTTAGGAAATTAGTATAATGATCTGTAAAACTAAAAATTCTTTTTATAAAATTAACCTTGAGCAACAAAGGTTTTGATAAAGGTGACGGAATAATTTTCTAATATCTTTTCCTTCCGTTTTCTTATAAAAATTCACCAAAGTCATTCTCATCTTTTTAATTTATTCTTATAAAAAAATTTTTGGGCAATATTTTTTTTTATATATATTTGCCACATATAAAATACAATTTTTCATCTAAGATGAAATACATCTTGTGATGTCAATTAAAAGGTGATAAAATATTCGGCACTAAAAATTCACAAATTTTACCTAAATAAAAAGTTTGTATAAAAATTTTCTTAAAAAAAATTAAAAGCAATACATGACACAATTACATATATAATCTAAATATATCAACTGTATTTTAATTAAGCATTCCGTGTCTTTAATATTAAAGTTTGTTTGCTTAAGTGTTTTTGTATTTGTTTTCTTTTTTAATTCTTTGTTTTTGTTTCCTTTATTAAAAACTTTTATTTTTGCGCCGAACCTTACCAGCAACCTATATAACATATCTTAAGAGTGTTATTTGTTTTCTATTTATATATTTATTAGCCATTGCTTTTACCTCTTAATTGCTCGTTTATATTATTCAAACTAATAGCTCAAAAAAGTTGCTATCCCCTATTTTGAATAAAGCTACACCCTCCCCTTCCTTCCCCAACTTCTTAAATAATTGTTAATCCACCTTAAAATGCTTATGGAGTTTAAACCAGGGATAGGAACCGTTCGAAAAATTTCACTGGTTCCGGTTCCGGTTCCATTTCATTTTTTTTCATACGGTTCCGGTTCCGGTTCCAAATATTTTTTAATTCCAAAATGTAGTGTGCACGTGTGTATATATATAAAATATACCGATAGGATACAAAATTACATATCTTTTATTTACAATAACAATATTTATATATATAATCATATATAATAAATTTATTTTGTTAAACCATTATTTAATTTAATTAACAAAATAGCTTGTAAAAGTTCTTCTGATGTCTTCCCCCTTAAATCCGATAATATAAATTTAAAAGTCGAAAACGACCTTTCTACACTAACCTAAAAATAACAAAATAAAAATATACCTGTGTTGCGGGAACACTAATTAGTATTTTTGAAATTCGATAAAGCTGGGGAAATTGGGCTGATGCCTTTTCCCAAAAAGCGATTATACAAGTAAATTCTGAAAAGGAAGATTTTCAAATTCTGATATTTGAGAATCAATTGATTTATAAGTATCGAAATTAACGAGATTCACTTGACTTGAGTGATTTTTGAGATAATTATTAAATTCTTCATCTTCGTTTGTACAATCAACGAGGTCTTCATCAATTATTTCTAAGCTCTTATCCTCCAGCATCAACATTTTATTCCAAAGTTCTTTTAGATGAGATCGAGCCTCAGCTTTTTCCTGAACCGATAAAAGACCTTTGTACCTAGGATCTAAAAATATCGCTGCCAGTAAAACAGGAGATTTAAGGTATGCAGACTCGCGTTTTTCCATATCAGAATAAATAAAGTAAATGAATATAATTTCAAAGAGATTCCAATGTGTAGTGGTTCAAGCGACGGCTTATACGTTTGGGCTTAATGGGTTCAATTCTTGGGTGGAGAATTTTTTTATATATTTAATATGTTTCTGTTAGATGAATTTAAGTTATAATAATATAGGAACCTGAACCAGGAACCGGAACCAGGAACCTGCGAACTTAGGAACCGGTACCGGAACCAGAACCGGAACCGGAACCGAAAATTCAGGAACCGGTTCTAGGTTCCAGTGTGCGGTTCCAAAGATTTTGGCTGGTTCCGGTTCTTGGTTCCGGTTCCAATCCCTGGTTTAAACCAATGAATTTAGTTTTGTGATAAATATAACTTAGATTGCAATCGAATCCGTAAAATCCTGGATAACAAACGCAGATTCCATATTCCTCACAACCATACCCATTACTCGGCGCACATGGACAAGCTATTAACAACTTTAATTTAGTATTGAAAGGAAAATTATTAAAAAAATTAATTAAGAATTTGTTACCATCAGGGCTGTACCAGGTTTCTCAAGCGCCCCTAGGCAAAAAAAAATAAGGCGCCCCCCCCCCCCCCCCCTAATTTATTATATAGAAAGAACAAGAGGTAACAAAAATAATTTTTTTTAATATTGATTTATTGAAATATGATGCATGGTAAAAATCTTATATAATTAGAATATATATGATAAAATAGAATTCTAAACAATGCATAATAGTAAAATCGAAATAAAAATAATGTAGCGCCCTCAGCAAATGTCTGACCCATGAGATAGGCTGGTACGGCCCTGGTTACCATGCCTAATACGCAAGACTCAGGGTTACCAAGTATTGCTGGACGCAATATTTTAAAATAACGTGTTAAATAAGCGCAGACCTGTTATTGCAAGTTAACTGTTTTAAACTAGTTTTTGCTTTTCATTTCGGACTTTGATTTTAACAATTTTTATGTTGACACCAATTTTCATTGGGGTTATTCATATCTTTTGTTGTGAACAAGCTTATTCGTGAAATGCCCATGTTAACAAAAATTTGTATTCCATTGAGAAATTGATAAAGCTTTATAAACTTATTAAGTTAATCCAAAAATAAAATTTGATTTGGATTCATATGTTTGTTGAAGGCTAAGAACATTGCTTTGTTTTCTTATAACTTGTATTAGGGTGTGTAAAAACTTTATGGAAGTTTTGGATAGACCGGGAGGGAGGCCATTGTGTTTTTCTATTTTATAATTCAACAAATAGGCCAGGAAATGTTTTTTAAGTGGATTTTTTAAATAAAGAGAGTTTTTGCCTCCAGATGTTGATATAAAATTTATTATTTTTTTAAATGCACATTATTATGATAGTCATATGTAAAATTGAAATTTAAATTTAAGTCTTACCCAGAAAATGTCACCAAATTGTAAATTCAAATAATTATGTACCTGGCTAAATTTATGACATTTATTAACTTATTTAAAAAATGAGTACAGACAAAAACAACATTCTTATAGGACGTGTTAATTTCATAATCCCCGAATCGGGAGTTTTTTCCGGTCGGCTTTGGAATATATCCTGTGGGTCCTTATCCTTAAAAAAACTACTTCTGATTTGAGTTGTGCAAGCCCTCCTATTATTTAATTATCACTTATATATTATTCTGAACAAATTTTTGCAAAAAAAAATCTTCTGGCCCAAATAACACCTTTATAAAATAAGAGCCTTTAATAAGTGAAATTAGAAAAGTTTGATTTTTAAAGATTCTTCTATAGTTTCATTCAAAGAAATGTGTACCATTTATAATTTAAAGGATTCTGATAGACTCGGTGTTCAATCAACAATTTTTTGAGAGTTATGAGGTAACTACAAAGATCAAAATTGCCAACTTAGGGATTTTCATATCCGTGTACCGTTTTTTTTAATCAAACTTAGAAAGTCAGCTATAAACATTAAAAATTTCAAAAAAATGTCAAAAAAACAAAATAGATTCAAAAACAAAAATAAATAGAATTTTTTTATTGCCTATCAAAACAGTTATATTGTTGAATTCAAACTTCAAATAATATTTTTATTGAATCGAAAATATTGTCGTATTTAAGTTTGGACGCAAAATATTATTTGTTTTTAAATGCTAATATAAGAGCTTGGTATACTAAAAAATTTTATTTAGGTTTTTATAAAAAAGTGTGAATTTTTTTAGGGTATTTTCGAGCTCGCAGAATTGGTCAAAAAAGGCCATTTTTTTATATTGACGGGCCCAAATCGGAAAAACTAAGAAAAACGGAAAACAATATGAGATAAGATCATTATAGGGATGAATGCTTTTGTTTTATAAGTTTATTTCTGACTTTAATATTTGTTGACTTGTGTAATTTCTCAAGAGATTTAAAATTAAGGCAAACAAACATGCTTCTTTAATCTTTAAACCATTTTATACCCCGTCAAAAATACGTAATCAGCAGACCTAGCTACGCGCTTCTAATGCCACTTTCAAAAGCACGGTATCCAGGAGGAGAGAGTCAAACCAGGCGCGCGCCCCCATTTTTGACGGTCTATTTTTACTGGTTAGTGGAACTTGCCTGGCGCCCCGCCCCCTTCCAAAAAGGTAATTGGGCAATAAAGTTAGCCACGAACATTTAAAAATGATGTCGCCCTTAAATTTGGAAAATATTCGAATGCATATTGTCGTGCGCGTGCCAACGCACACGAGAAGCCACGCGCACGAGAAGCCTAAGGGAATAAAAGAAAATATTATTATTTAAATTAGTTTTTAAGTGGTAGTTTTTTTGTGGTAAAAAAAAAGGTTTTTGTTTTGCGTTGGCTGAGTGCCGGTATGAAATCACATTACAAAACATTGGGTCACATAGTATTACATCAATAATATATACAGTTAAAATTGCATATTGTGTTACATAATATTACATCATACATATTTCAAATTCAAATAATTAATTAAAAAGCATGTCTTTATTCTTTAATTATCAAAATTTTTCTTTATTAGGGTCTCCTACACAGCCCAACAAAAACATAAATCAGCTTAAAATTTTTAATCAGCCCAAATATTTTATCCATTAGCCCAAACAAACCAAAAAAAGAGGCTTATTCTTTGACAAAAACCTGGGCATTTTGCCCAGCCAGAGGTCTTTTAGCCTCTCAAAATAAACCAAAAACAGAAATCAATTACGGGATCATTTCACCCAACCAGAAGTAGCCTCCCAAAACAAACCAAAAAAAAAACAAATTCTTATGTTTAAACTATATCCATAAACATATTATTACTAAATTGACCCAAACCAACATGGAAATTAGTTGCGTGTGTACTTAAACTTATGCAATACGCCACTTCCTCCCTTCTTTACAACCCAAAATAAACCCTTCCATAATAAAATTTAGATGCAATGGCCAATTAAAAAAAATTAAATGTTAAAAAAAATAAAATGTTTAAAAAATATATGTTATTACATAATTCATTTCTATCACAATCCATATGCAAAATCAACGCTATGTCCATTAAAATCACAAAAAAAAATTTCCTTTTTTTAAATAAAGTTCCGGGACCTCGCCTAATTCATAAAATAACCTACTTAATAATGATGCATTTCTTGTGCAGTTGTCCGGCTCGCTCGATTATCTTTCAATCCCCCGCATGTAAGTTTGTACATATATTTGTTATATATTATTACTCGCACCAAGCAGATCCATGTATGTTCCTGTTGATTGATAATTGTTTACACGCATGATTCCACATAAAGGAACAAAAAATAAAATGGCTGATCAATATCGAACACCAAGAAGCATGGAATAAAATGGCGGATCATATACATTAATATTGTTGTTTTCGGCAATTTAAATTTTTCACGATAAGCATTTACCTGTAGCGAATTATTAGAATAATAGCTATTTTTAGAATATTCCATTGACAAGTTCGCAAGATAAAATATCATTATCATTTATTTGATTTGGGGCCAAATGGGAAGGTTATTATGCTGCGCCATTAAGGTAACTTGTGGTATTAAGGGTAAGTTATTATCAGAGATCCTGTCATTGACAAAATGCGCGCCATAGGGGAAAGTTATTATTACTAGAATCTTGGCGTAAAAGCGCCATAGGGGAAAGTTATTATTAGTATCCTGTCGTGTATCCTGTCGACTGCGCCAATTGACGAGCTCGTGGCCGTAGACAAACAACTGGGATATTGACAAATTCTGGGGTCCGAAGGGTAAAGTTATTAAGATATTTCATTGAGTAAATCCGGGGGCCAAAGAAGGCGATTATATATAATAGGGCGAGGTGCATTAGTATAAAGAATAAATACTTGTAGACCTTTATATTTATTTCAAACATTCAATTATTCAGCTTTTATATTTATTTCAAACCATTTATTAATTTCATTGCATCAAAACATCGAATTCTTCATGATTCTCCCGACACACCGCCAACGCAAAACAAAATCCTTTTTTTTTAACCACAAAAAACTTTTACTAAAAACTAATTCAAATAATAATTCCTTTTTTATCCCATAGGCTTCTCGTGCGCGTGGCTTCGCGTGTGAGTTGACACGCGCACGACACATATAAAATGATATCTCCGGCCTACTTTAAAATGATACTAGAGATTAAAGAGGAGCATTTTTATATATATTGCTTTTAGCCATTAAAGACTTAAACAGACGAATTTATTATCACAATAGGTTAATATATCGACGCACTGTATTTATTTTATTGCACAAAATTTATTACTTGACCGGTTTTTCTTCTAATTTTAAACAGTCGGCCCAAAATAATGCACAATATACCGAACCGACCTGCAGGTATGAGCGGGTCAACCTTAAAAATGTGTCGGGCGGGCTGGGTTGAATATCAGGACCCGGCAAATTAAACAGTCTAATTATATTTCCTTTATCTTAATCCGGCCAACTCCACCCGACATATTTTTAAACTCAGGTTCGGCCCGGTCTTCTTAAACCAGCAGTTTGGCCCGGCCAGAATTTACATCCCGAATTTTATATTGCAAACTATTTTTTTTAATTATTAATTACAGAGTTTGAAAGTTATACCCTTTACACGCTTTATCGCGTTATAATAAATATATCGTTTTAAATATTTTTAACAATAAATAAAAATCGGCGCCTTTTTGATTGAGGCCCGACCCACGGCCCATTTACTTGGCCGAGCTTGGCCCAGGCTTTTGAGTCCAGACAATCTCTAATGGATTTACGATATTTGATTTCAGTAATAAAACCGCTAATATTATTTTAATTTTTTTTAAAACGTTCTATAGTAGGCTTTAATAGACGTAAATACTTTTAGTTAGGGAATCTAGAGTCAAATCTCGGTCACCGTCAGCCCTCAGAAGGCGGGTGTGAAAATTTTGAAATTTGAATAACATTAATGAAAACGACAAACAAAAGCTAAAAATCAAATGCCAAGGCGTCCCCTGCATGCGACCCGCTTGTTGTATCTGGCCTGCATCAAGTGAGAAGAAACATTTGTCCAGTCTTATAAACAAAAAAATACGATTTGCAAACCATGAAGGGAAAGATGGCGGAAGTGGCGGAATGGCTAAAAGAAGGATTGATGTGTTGTGTGTGCAAGAGACCAAAATGAAAGAAGCAAAAGCATTGATGATGGGTATAGGATACAAGATGTTTTACGACGGAAAGGACAGCCAACGCAACGGAGTGGGAATTATACTAACTCAAGCACTGATACCAGCAGTTATCAAAGTCCAAAGAGGCTCCGAACGAGTCATAGCGATCAAATTGGTCATAAAGGGAAGAGTCACCAATGTAATCTCATTGTATGCACCTCAAACATTTCAGCAAGAAAAGGACGAATTTAGGGAACAGCTGGAAGTTATGCTATTAGACATACTAATGAATTAACAATTACAGCTGGGGATTTTAACGCTCATGTAGGTCAAGAAAACACTGGGTACGAAAGAGTCCATGGTGGAAAGGATATGGAGTTATTAATGAAGATGGGGGGCACCTGCTAAGACTTGCACAAGCATATGATATGGTTATGCAATCATCTCATTACCTATCAAAGCGGCAAAATGAGTCTCAAATAGACTTCATTCTTGTCTCAAGACCGCAGCTCAAACAAATTGGCTGCAAGATCATACCCGAAACTGTATCAGCGCAGCACCATCTCCTTATCATGGACTTTGTGTTTCAACAACAGAAGTCCACACACAACAAAGTTCAATTCCTCCACCAAATCAAATGGTCTAAGCTTAGAGATAGAAACGATGCCATTGCTATCAGCTGCAACTTACCCGACGACTACAGCCACGAGGACTTAAAAAGTTCATTACAATTCTGGGAGCAGCTTTCTTCAAGACTCAAAACGACAGGCAAGGACATACTTGGAATAACAAAAGGAGGGCGTAATAGAAAACGAGTTACTTGGTGGTGGAATGAATAAGCTCGCTATTGCAGAAAAGAAAAGGCTGTTTAAACGTTGGAAAAAGAGTCAACTGATCAATGACAAGCTCAACTATCAACTTCAACAAAGCCGTCATAAACGTCGTACGTCAAGCTAAGAGCGAAGTTTAGGAGAGAACCTACAACGAAATGGCCACCAAAAGTGGACAAAATTTGATATACAAGATGGCAAAGCAACGTGAAAGGCAACCGAGAGACTGTGACGGAAATGTAAAATTTATCAAAAACAGAGAGGGCAGGCTTTTCGTCGATCAATCAAGCGTCTTGGAATGGAAAGAATACTTTAAAGGTTTACTGAACAGCGACCATGCAATTGAGCTTGAAGACATTCCCCCAAACTGCAATCTTATACCACCAATCACCAAATCAGAAGTTAGCCTTTAACTTAAAAAATGCGGGAACGGCAAAGCAACGGGTCCCGACAATACACCCATTGAATGCTGGAAATATTTAGGGAAAGACGAGATATCGGCGTTAACAACTCTATTCAACTCGATATTAGCGCATCAACAAATACCTACCGAATGGCAAAAAAGTTACGTTGTACCAATATTCAAAAACAAATTGCCACAATTACCGCGGCATCAAACTAATGTCCCATACCTTTAAGTTGTTTAAAAAGATCCCTGAAACCAGAATGCGAGAAGTTATCGAGATTGGAATTGAGCAATGCGGATTATGAGAGGAAGGTCTACAACGGACGCAATTCACACTGTTGGCAATTTGACAGAGCATTTCACAAGAAAGAATCTGAAGCTTTACTGCTTGCTTCTAGACTTAGAGAAAGCGTTCGACAAGATCCCCAGAGCAGTAGTATGGTGGTCGTTAAGGAAAAAAATGTGCCCGAGTAGTATATCAAGTTAGTTCAGAGCTTGTATGACAACAACCTTACTTACGTTCGGGAGGAACTTCAAAGGGTTTCACAATCAATGAGAGAGTGCATCAAGGTTCGGCTTTAACTCCCCTGCTATTTGTCTCGGTAATAAACGTAATATCAAAAAGCGTTACCACAAAACCACCGTGGCACATACTTTAAGCAGATAACATCCTGCTCATGGCTTAAAATTCGGAAGAATTGCGCGAAAGTGTACTAAGCTGGAAACGTACACTTGAAAAGTTAGGCCTTAAAATCAACAAAAACAAAACCGAACTCATAGTTTTCGGAGGATCGGGACACGAAGAGTTGATGATTGACACAGAATGGTCTCTTAAGTCCAAATCGGTAACTTACTTAGGAGCCTACCTTCAACATGACGAAGACGTTGAGCAAGAAGTAAGGAACAAACTTAAAATCGGATGGTAAATGGAGATCGTTGACCGGTGTGTCCTATTCAAATGTTATGAATTTTCTAGGAGGACGCGCAAAGACAAAATCCAAAATAATTACATTATCGGCAGCCTAAACATTACACAATACAAAAATCGAAGTTAATCGACCACTGGTTTGGCCATAAAAGGACGAAAGGGTGAACTTTATCTTTGCAATCTAATAAATGAAGTTAACGTACCAGGCAAGGGCACAAGAGTTAGACCTAAACTCACCTGGTCCCAAAAGATAAACGCCAACATGAGATACCACAATTTGAAGGAAGAGTGCGTGAATATACCCATTTGGAAAATCAAACTGAAGGAGCTCACTGCCTCCAAAAAGGCAAAAGGCTAAAATGAAAAAAAATTAAAACCGCTAGTGACCATGGACAAAGGAAACAAATCACGAATTTTTATTTTAATGAGCTTTACAGCCATGCTAATTGGAAGGTGTCATAGACTTAATATTTATTGGTTTAGATCTTCGAGTAGAAATTTGCACGGCCGAGAATAATTTCAGTACAATGAAACGTGTTCCTATTTGCGTTAGCAATGGCTACCGATAATTCGTATGATTTGTGTTATTAAAATTTTTAAATAATATTGTGAAAATGCAAAAACCCTACGATATTTCAAATCAGACACTGGAGGATGCTCTTTTAAAGCAGTATACACGTTTCTAATTTTACAGAATTACACGAGGTATATGAGAGTTAATAGCCAAGACTTCTAGCTATAAAAAACGGGCCGTATGACATTTCAGCTAGGCCGGCAGGGGCAAAGAATATGAACAGAGTTTTTGGCCAGATCGGGCGACGCGATGGAAAAGTTGTAGCTACTCAGGAATATACACGGTTGAACTCTCCTAAGCAATTACTAAATAATTCATGTCGACACTAAGTTATTATTTTATTAGAAATTACATGAGAAGGGTTTTTAATTATTTATTATATAATTTAACCAACTTTTAAATTTAATAAGATTACTAATAGGTTATAATGTTTTTGTTGTTTAAACAGAATATAACGAAGCATATGAATGGGAAGGGAAGTCAATGTTTTTTTTTCAGTATTTTAACATTTTTGTTATGTTCGTACCATTATGAATATTCTGGACCTTGAAAAAATGGCAAAATAGGTGGCCAGCAGGCAAGCAAATATAGGTTTCATTAACATTTCCAGTTTATTGGTTTTTTTAATCAGGCAATATCAACCAGCTATGAAAATTCGAGGCTGTAAAAAACTCAATACAATTTTTGCGATCTTAAAGCCCAAAAATTAAAAAATATAAAACGACTTAGTATCTTTAGTTAAAACAACATATTTTGCCTTACTAAAATTCAGTCAATAAAAACTAACAAAACTTAAATAAAATTTATGCTATACGGAGATCGTCATCAGTTGTAGATTTTTGTCACTACAAAATGAATTTTGTTGTAATCAATTTTGTATAGACTCGTTGTATTTTAGAAAATTCATTCAATTGCCCCTACTAAAATTACATAAAATATATTTCTTTTAAGTCTACTTAACATTATAGTAAAAATCAAGTTTTTAGATAATGAATCCAGATTGTAAAATATAATCAATATAACTAAAGTATGCATGATTTGAAATCATTTATGAGACCTATTGAATTTTGTAGACTTGTCTTATTAATGTTCTAAATTACTTGTAATGTGCAGTAACAAAAATATTTTATACCTTTTCCAGCGATCTCAACTATGGATGCTGAGCCCGAATTACAACGAATAAAAAATAGTACACAGAGAAAAAAAAATTGTTTTATATAACTGTACATATATCTCCAGTTACAAGTTTAATTTCAGACCTTTAAAAGAAAATTTCATCAATCTATAAATTTAAAGGCCGAGTTTTTTTGCAACATTTTTCCTTATGAAAATTAAAAATGCGATGAAAAGGTTATTAAACAGGTCAACAAAAATTTGTAAAGGCTCTAAAGCTGCAGCAAATTATTCTACAATATTTCTGTCTTTCCCTATTGTTTGTTTAATAAAATTAAATTAGACCTTAAAAAACTAAAGTAAGTCAAAAAAAAGGGGAAGGAGCAAAAATTACTAATTTTGTGACCTCAAAATCTCCCTAAAAAAAATAATTAAATTTTATATTTAATCAATTGTAACTTCATTTTTTTATTTGAAATAATAAATTTTATTTTTTATTTAGGCACCAAATTAACATCGCCATGTCGCCGTCCAAACGCAATGTTTCGCCGAATATTGTTTAGACTTGACCTCAACGTCCAAAGCCTATATATACCGCCGGGGGAATATTAATGGACGTATAGTCAACGTCCAAAAAGCATTTTCGCTAAGGACATATTGTTTGGACTTGACTTCAAAGTCTAAAGCCCTTATTTCGCCGGAAAATTTTGCATAATTTAGCGAACAAAGTTTAAATCTCGCAAACGTTTATATATTTCATAAAAAGATTCTTAATATATTATTTTAATATTTTCATTAATTGATGTCTAATTATAAATAATTAAAACTTATGTATAATTTACCATAATGCCGGTAAAACTTGACATTTAATATTTGATAATTTGATTATTTTTTCCATTTAAGGTATTTTAGGATAAACCATATATTAAGTGTACTTAATAATAAATGCGTTGAGCGTTAACTATAAGGTTAAACCGGCATTATCATTTAATAAAGTTAAATTTTCGTGAGCTATTTATTGTATATATATTTTTTTTTATAACAGGTTACTATGTTTGATAAGTGCTTGAGAGTTTATTCATTTTTAAAAAAATATGTTCATCCAATATCGGAGTTTTTTTAAAAATGCGTTTGGCAGAAAAAAATTGAATTTTAAAAACCTATTTTAAAGATTGATTTCTATAAATTTGACCAGGAAAACATTCATTGTTAGAGTGATTAATCCGGGCAATGATATAGACTAGACTACCCAAAAGACTTTTATTTGGGGTACCCAGAACCTGCGGAAATTTAATATTACAAGCTATTAGTTTTTTGCTAAAATACACTGGACTACAAGATTTGACCTCAAGGATCATATATGGCAACAAGTTTTTGGTGTTGATTACGAATATGAGGCCAGATTTTTCCCAATGCCTCAGAATTTTTGTAATTTAAGGTCAAAAACGCCATTTTGGTCATTTGAGGTGTATTTTGAGCTTTAATAACTTGATAACAAAAAAGCAAAAAAAAAATACAATAAAAAGATATTTAGGAAGAGAAAACCTTCATTAACAACTCAAGGTATTTTGATTTTTTAATTAATAATATTTTTAATTTTGTTTAAATTCACTCATTTTACCTTTCTCCAGACCCAAATTTTTCGTAATCCAGACTATAAATAATTTATACAATCAACTTTTCTAGACCAGTTTTTAACATGGAATACGAATGAACTTAGTTTAAACATAAATAATTTAGTCTTTCAAAGGTGAAGAGACTTTATCAACTAAACACCTAAAAATTTAATTATAATTAAAAGTACTATAGATTTATAAGTAATTATATTTTAGAACAAAAAAATTTCAAATCTATGCACATATCGCTCGTCATTTCATAACAGAACAAGTTGTAACAAAGTAGCTTAAAGAAAGCTAAATTACAATTAATTGTTTATACCGCCATCGGCTCCTTGACCAAATCAAAAAAATGTTTTTTTGACCAAATTACAGATTTTGCGGCCTTAAGAATATCCTTAGAAAAAATTCGAGACTTATTTTTTATATAATCATTCCTTGGAACTAATATTTTTCACCTCAAATAATGAAATAACATTTTTAAATATATAAGCTCTTACATCAGCATTTAGATGATACAGAATATTACGTGTTCAAACCACGATATATTCGGTTTCTATAAAAATATTATTCGAAGTTTAAATTTAACAGTTTAGCTGTTGTAAATATGCAAAAAAATTTCTTATTTTTATTTTGAATCTTTTTTGTTTTTTTGACATTTTTTTCTAAAATTTTCAATATTTATAGCAAGGACTATATTTGATTAGAAAAAACGGTAAACAGATTAGAAAATCCTTAAGGTAGCAGGTTTGATCTCTGTAGTTATCTCATAAGTTTCAAAAATTTGTTGACATATGTAAAAGCGAAAATTTATAGCCTTATGTCACACTAAACTTAACTAGCTCATAAAACCAGCCGGTCCTAAACCTAATCGACTTAAACCTAACACTAAACCTAACCTTAATATTACGCCCTAAGACTAACCTAACCTTAATACTAACTAGGCACGATTCTACCCAAGTTTTAGATTGCCCCCCCCCCAAAAAATTTTTTGCCCCCCCCCCAAACACATAATAATTTTATTTTGCCCCCCCCCCCCCCGCCCCCCCCCCTCCACCCCAAATACGTATAAATTATATATTTTCTTCCACATAAATTTGCTCCGCCAAAAATATCTAAAAAATATTTACCTTTTTTTAAAATGTGTTTTCATTCATCAACACTTCTCATCCGCTAGAGAGATCATAACATAAAAATTATTTTTGTTGTTATTAGATATATAGAAAAATTTGATTTTACAGAAAGCTTTATATTTGAAAGCAATTCATATGATGCCTAAGAAATTTTTTCACTTGTCACCCACCATTCTTTTGTTAGAATATAATCTAGAACCAAAGAACCTGATCGCACAATCGATAGGGCGAACGTAATGCCCGGGGAAAAAGGTGGTGTTCAAGTATTTCTAAGCAAAATAGCTGGACACCATGTCCCGTATATTCACTGCTTTAACCACCAATTGCATCTTGTGTAAAAGATTGTCTTGAAATTTTAAGTGAAGGGAAAGATTTTTTCGATCATAGTTATTTTATTTTTGCCCCCCCCCCCCCCCCAAATACGTGTAAATTTTATATTTTCTTCCACATAAATTTGCTCCGCCAAAAATATCTAAAAAATATTTATCTTTTTTTAAAATGTGTTTTCATTCATCAACACTTCTCAGACGCTAGAGAGATCATAACATAGAAATTATTTTTGTTGTTATTAGATATATATAAAAATTTGATTTTACAGGAAGCTTTATATTTGTGAAAGCAATTCATATGATGCCTAAGAAATTTTTTCACTTGTCACCATTCTTTTGTTAGAATATAATCTAGAACCAAAGAACCTGATCGCACAATCGATGGGGCGAACGTAATGCCCAGGGAAAAAGGTGGTGTTCAAGTATTTCTAAGCAAAATAGCTGGACACCATGTCCCGTATATTCACTGCTTTAACCACAAATTGCATCTTGTTGTAAAAGATTGTCTTGAAATTTTAAGTGAAGGGAAAGATTTTTTGATATTTTTTCTTCCCTTCATAAATTTTTTCAACATAATGCAATCCAGGGAGTTAGTGAATGCGGTACCATACCCCGGCTGTTGCCACATCGGTGGTGTGGTCACTACGACGCCATTGTTTTTTTTTAAATTACATAAAAATATTAAATACTCTTTTGAAAATTAAAAATAAAAAATTTTTATATCTTCAGATCACAGGGCCGAAGCGTCGGGTTTTTTGACCAATTTATAATCATCAATTTATTTTTTTGTATTTATCATTAGAAAAATTATTTTATTTATTAAAAATAATTAATGATCAATTTCAATGCAAAACGATTTATGTTTTCAAAACTTTTGATATAATACACCATTGTTTGTTAGAAATTACAATTAAGAAATACAAATACATTTAAAGATTTATTCATAAACTGTTTATATATAAAACTTTTTTGAATGACAATAATTAATCTATGGATAAAAGAAAAACTAACCCTAAAGATTTTTCTGATTTTTATTTATTTTCTACTTATAAGTTTGAGAATAATTAACATTGTTTAAATATTAATGATGAATTAAAAAGTATTTATTTTAATATTATTGATTTATAGTTTTCACCGATAATATTTAATTAGAATCTTTAGATTCCCTTTATAAATTTGATTATCTTTTTTTTTAGATATAAATAAATTAGAGCCTCTTTTAAAAAATAAGTAATGTTAATAAAAATTCATTATCTAAAGAAATTAAAGTAGCCAAAAATTTTTTTAATGAAAAAACTTAATAATTACAAAGAATGTGTTATTAATGATTTTGATAAATTTTTATATGATTACAAAGATGCGTTTTCTAATCTATTAAACATTTTTTCTATAAGTTTGTTATTTGGCTCTTCAATGTCGAGTTGTGAGGCCACATTTTCTTCTTTAAGAAGGATAATAACTTCTAGTAGGCTGGCAAGTAGTGACCTGCGTAAAGGTGATTTGGTTCTTCTATAACTGGGGCGTTGAATTTTGAAATTTCATAATTTAATCAAAACCACCTCTAGCATAAAAATGTTAGATTAATACATTACACTGCTCATAATCAGCTAATTCTTGTTTACTATTTTAAGATATGGTTGCAAAAATTTATGCGCATTTAACGTTTATGTTCATGTTTTATTTAATTTTTTACCCTAATTTTAATTACTAGTTATATATAACCAGCGTTTTCATATATATTCTTCCAAATTAGCATACTTATACAATTTGTTTTTATGATAATCAATCTTATTTTACTATTCATTTTCTAAAATCCAAAGTTTTATATAATTTATTTTTATCATTCATATATATCTTATTTTTAATTTTCATGCGCATTGATACCAAATGATAAAATTATACTTACAATTAATTTATAAATCTCATATCTTTTTAAGCAATTTATATTAGTGAAAACAATTAATTTTAATTCACATATCCAATTTATAAACGCAATCATTTTTTTTATTTTATGAATATAATAAATTACTATTAATTTGTTAAAAATAAAAATTTTGAACATGGATTCAATTGTTGTACATGTATATTTTTTGCCATTGACCGAAGGTCACGACTAATTTTGCCGCCGAAGGCGGCAAAAAATTTTTTCCTGCTCTCCCACGAGTTTATTTGCCCCCCCCCCCCAAAAGGAAAAGCTAGAATCGGGCCTGATACTAACTTAAAAACCTATACCAACATCAGAAATATTCAAGCTGCGCCCGTATATTACTATTAAGTCATAAAAAATTAATTCAAAGAGGCAAAGACCGGATTTATTTATTACACAGGTCAACAAATTTTTGAGAGTTATGAGCTAACTAAGGAGATCAAACCTGCCATCTTAGAGATTCAAATTTTTTACCGTTTTTTTAATCAAACTTAGTTAGTCAGCTATAAACATTAATAATTTTAGAAAAAAAATGCCAAAAAAAAACAAAAAAGATTCAAAAACAAAAATAACTTGAAATTTTTTTTTAGCATATTTACAACAGCTAAACAGTTAAATTCAAACTTTAAATAAAACAACTATATTAAAAACCGATAATATATCGTGTCGTATTTAAGTTTGGACGCGATATAATATGTATTATCAAAATGCTAATGTAAGAGCTTGCTTGATATACAAAATTTTATTTATCATTATTTGTGATTAAAAATATAAGTTACAAGGGATTTTTGCATGTGTCAAGGTTGGATTATTTCTGGGTTATGTCATAATCAGGATGGTTGAGGGTTGTAAGGTATGATTAGGGTTAGGCAGCGCCTAACCCTATGTAAAGCACCACAATAGTTAAGGTTTGATGTGTACTCAGGCACGACGCTAGACCCCTTTTGGGGTGGCATTGCCACCCCAAATGATATTGATTGCCACCCAAAAAAAAATTTGATTTGCCACCCCAAAAATACATTAAAAATATTTTTTTGCCACCCCAAAAAATATTTTATTTGCCCAAAAAATATTTTATTTGCCCAAAAAATATTTTATTTGCCCAAAAAATATTTTATTTGCCAATTAAAATTACATGAAAAATATTTAATTGTTTATATTATATAATTTTTTTAATCTATTTTTTTATACTTTTAATAAAATATTTTAATTTTCATTAATTGTAACCGTTACAACTAATTATCTCATTCATTTCATACAAATTTAAAATTATGATGTTTAAGAAAATTGACGAATTCTTTATAAAAAATCCAGGTTATAATTTTTTATACTTTAAATTAAACCTCTTGATATACTACTATATAAAATTCTTTATTACAAACATAAGCTAAGGTAATTTTGATAAAACAATATAATATAATTTTTTATATATTTAGATAATATTAGTCTAATTTCCCTTATTTATATTTTTTTAAATTATTATTTATAATTTTTTAAATATTTTCGGTATTATTTAATAATTGTTTAGATATTTATGAAAGTTTTACAAAAGAAAATAATTTATTAATTGATAAAAGAATAAGCAAACCAAGTAATTACTCTGATTATTGTCTATTTTCGAATTATCAATTTGAAAAAAATTTAAATGTTAATGACAATTTTAAAAGTATTTATTTTAATATTATTAATTTGTTTATTGAAGGTTTTAATAACAGATTTTTTATTGATAATATTTATTTAGATTTTCTAGATTCTCTTTATAAATTTGATCATCCTTACATTTAAGATATAGATAAAATCAAACCTCTTGTAAAAATAAGTGATATCGAAAAAAAGTCATTATCACAAGAAATTGAGGTCGCTAAAAAAATTTAATTTAGAATCTTCATAATTACAAAGAATGCATTACTAATGATTTTGTTAAGTTTTTGTAAGATTATAAAGATGCATTTCCTAATTTATTTAATGTTCTTTCTATAAGTCTACTTTTTGGTTCTTCGACATCAAGTTGCGAGGCAACGTTTTCTTCCCTAAAAAGAATTATAACTTTTAATAGGCTGGCAAGTAAAGACCTGCGAAAAGGTGATTTGGTTGTATTAGGTCACGATAAACATTTAACTGGGAGTTTAAAATTTGATGAATTTTTTAATTTACTCAAAAAAACCGGCAGTTTAAAATTGCTTGATTAAAATAATCATCCTATTGACTAATCAGCAAACTATTACTTGCTTCATTTAGACATGGTAGTAATTTTTCTGATGTTGTTTTTTTTTAATTTATTGTTTTCTTATATATTGTTTTTTAAACATAATAATTACTAGTCATATAAAACCCGTGATTAATATATTTTTTACACAAAAATTTTTAATTTAAATCATACATTTTTTAAAAACTATCTTTTATATAATCCATTAATTCAAACAATCATATATATCATATTTTTATATATCATAGTCAAGTGCATATATAATAGTGCATTAAATAACAATTAATTTCTGTATCGCATATCTTTTTTATACGCAAATGATATTAGTGTGCAAATAATAATTTAATAAAAGGCAATTCTCTATAATTACAATTAATTGATAACAATAAAAAAAATTACATGTATTTCAATATTATAAATATGCCGCCGAAGGCGGCCAAAAATTTTTTTACTGCCACCCCAAGCGTTTTTTTTGCCACCCCAAATGGAGAAAGCTAGAATCGGGCCTGTGTGTACTAATTGTCAGGATAGATATAAATATTTATTATAGGAGTAATAGTAACAATCACAACAAAGACATCATCTATAACACGAACTAACTATTATTTGGTCATGTCTTATACTAGATACCATCGGCCTTAACAAAATCTCTCTTTTCCTGCAATTCAATTAAGGGGCCTTTAAAAACAAAATACATATTTTTGGTCTGCCACTGGCCGCATTAAGCGGATGCACAGCCTTAGTAAAAAGGTCATAATGACAGGGACTTATTTGACTTAAATAGCGTCAAACCCTAGGACTTATGTGTCTTACCTAATGTCAAACCCTAACTATTATCTTACTCTTCTTTTATCCAATCCCCTTCCCTTCCATAAAAAAATATAGTCAAAAGACAAGGTTAAAGCTGTAGTGTTTACTTGCATAAAATAAAATATATGAATAAAATAAATTTACAAAAATTTTATAGAAAAAAAATGTAGTAAGATTTGTAAGAGAACAGAATTTGTAAGAGAATAGAAATTGGTAACAAATTTGAAAAGAAAAACTCTCAGAGGTATAGTTAACTAGTTATACCCAATCCACCCCCTTTATATCAGGTTATGGCAAGTATGAATTTGAAAGTATCCGTACACCTATAATCTCTTCTGATGTCATCTGTAAACCACAGTATGACCAAGAAGGCAAAGTGTAACTTTCCCATACCACCAAGCAAAAAACCAAATCATGAGCATGGTACTATTGGTATATTCCCATCAAACTAACTCAGTCCCTTAAATTATCTTGCAAAATAAAAAGTATCAAAATGGATAAATATTCAAAAATTTAGAAAAATACAAAATGCTCAAAATAGTACACTAAAAGATTTTTAAACTTAAACCTCAGCTCTTACAGCATATATGCTGGCTGCAGGTGTTTTATACAAATTAATTTCTGCTTTGTAGCAAAAATAAAAATTTGGTGCTAAAAAATCAGGTAAAATCATATTGTTTAAAACCATTATATTCTTTAAACTTCTCCAATTTATGAACATCCTTCTCTAAAATATCCTACAACATAACAAAAAATCCTTATTGTTAACTGTATATAAGAGTTAAACATATTCAATTAGAAACATTTAAAAATCATGTTATCATTAATCATTTAATAAATTTATTAAAAAAAATACTATAGTGATTATGTATAATGTTCTCTGCAATATTTACTGCAAACTTCTCATTTTCCCAATTTATCTTCTTCTTTAGTAACTATATATACATCTATTTGTTGCTTGTTGACATTTCACAAATAACTTCTTCTTCTATTGTTGATGAAAAATACCTATCAGGCTAATCACAATATATCTGTTCCTTTTCTTTACTTCTGACACCAATTGTCAAAGTTTGATATTTGCTGGGCTATGTCATCATAAGGATGGTTGAGTTGTAAGGTATGGCTAGCGTTAGGCGAGAGTAAAAGTATTAATAACTTCTGGGCAACTATTTATTGAAAGTTCTTTGCCTTCTTGGTCATACTGTGGTTTACAGATGACATCAAAATAGATTATAGGTGTACGGATACTTTCAAATTCATACTTGCCATAACCTGATATTATGGGGGTAGATTGGGTATAACTAGTTAACTATACCTCTGAGAGTTTTTCTTTTTCTTTTGAGTTGATGACTGGATATTTATTAGTAACTTATTTTCAGTAAAACATTTATATTCCATAACGTTGATTATAGGCGTGTGGGAGTTACAACTTCAAAAAGGGTATTATAAATAAAGTTACTTGTGTATAATAAAATATAAAAATCAAATAATAACATAACATGTATATTATAAATCAGGAAAGGGATGTATATCAATGTAGGATAAAATATTTTAAATTTAAAAAAAGTAGGGTAAATTATTGAAAAAATTTGATATTTCCATGTTCCTAAAATTGAGTTTTTAACGAGTGTGTGGTTAGTGGTAACAAAACACTTTTGCAAAAAAATAGGAATATAAAAGTGATTTAAATGTTTGACAAAAGGGTCAAATTCACTTAATAAAGTTTTTCTGCCGTAAACAAATTCGTAGAGATTATAAAGACACCAAGGATATATCAATTTTAAACATACTAGCCCATGTGGCCCGGCTCCGCCCGGGCAACTTGACATTTTAATTAAACTGATTGGCTGTGTACACGACATTGTACACGATCAGTAAATATATTTAAATATTTAATTTGATTATAAAAAAAATAAATAATTTAAAAAAACTTATTAAAATTTAAAAAGTTTTTTAAAAATATACATAAAAAATAAGAAAAAATTTATAAAAAAAAATTAATCAAATAAAATTGAAAAATTTAAATAAAAATTCATGAAAAAATATCAAATATTTAAAAATCTTTTTTTAAAATATACATAAAAATAAAAAAAAATTTGTCTAAAGAATTAAATTCCAAATAAAATTGAAAATTTTTTCAAAGTAATTCATAAAAATTATGAAATAATAAAAAAATTTATTAAAATTTAAAAAAAAATTCATGAAAAATAAAAAAAAATTTTTTAAAAAGAATTAAATTTTAAATAAAATTGAAATTAATCAAATAAAATTGAAAAAATATCAAATATTTAAAAAGTTTTTTTTAAAATATACATAAAAATTAAAAAAAAAATTGTATAAAAAATTAAATTCCAAATAAAATTAAATCTGACATAATCCAAATATACCAAAAGCTTTAATAACTAATTATTCTAATTACAAATTCAAGTACTAATTCAGACTAAATCTATTTAATTCAATAAATTAAAATAGTAACATATAAATCCCTAAATAGAGACCTATTTGGTAGCAAATATCATTATCAAAGATCTGAAGTTAAAAGAAAAGAATTATTCCTATATACTTTCCTATGAAAATTAAAGCAAATACAGCCCAAAAAAAACAGTATTAAATCCAAAAACTAACTCTGAATGACTTTCCGACAAATCAAGACTCAAAGATCCTAAAATTTATACTAAATGATTTAAGTTAATTGTTAAAAAACAAAAAAAAATTTATACTAATGATTTATATTAATTGTTAAAAAACAAAAAATAATATCTTAGTTCATGTTATAGACATTATCAAATGCATCTTTAATGTCTTTAAATTCCTAAAAAATATCATTAAGTTTACTTGAAATTCCTATATCATCTACTATTTAATTTTCAAACTCGATTTTCCTCTGCTACGCTAGATCTCGGAGACGGTATATAGTTAAGTGGTGTGTTGGGTGGTTTTGTAGGCTAAGTATTGGGAATAAGAAAGAAATAATTAACATATGTTTAATATTAAATTCAAAAAAAAGAGAGTTGTCTTAAGGTACAATTATTCAGTATAATATTATTTTACTAAACAAAGGGGGTCAGGGTCCGGACCACTTTAATATAATAAATTAATATAAACATTTCAAATAGAATATATATGTATTATAAATAAAATTTAACTTTTACGTATTGCCTGCTTATAGGTGTATTTTGTACCTGAAAATATATGGCCCAATCTTAGCAAAACAAATAAAGTAGCTATGTCAATCACTTTATACCACGATAAAACTATCATTAAGGAATAGGATAAGACAAATTTTGATCGTTTTGGCGACCTTCTTGTGTGTTAATTTAATTCGTACAGAGCAACATGATTCCAGGGTTTGGCGCCCTAGGTCTCTCACACCGCTATAGCTGAAGAGCTTAAATTTGCATAAATTTTAAGGACCTAACTTGCTTACATATATTATGGATAAGGACGTTTAAAAAATATTTTTTAACTACTCTTTAAGACCGAAATTTCCTTTTCGGTACCGGGCCGCTAACTCGGCTCCTATGGGCTAAAAGAGTCTGAAATTTTGAGAAAAGGTAAAGGACTATACTATTATGATTCGATAAAAATTTAAGAAAAATCTGTAGTCAGAATTTTTGTCAAACCGATCCCGAGTGTAAAGTTCAAATTTTAATCCCCTGTTTAACCTTAAATATCTCGGTAACAGAAGCTGATAAAATCTCGAAACTTTCCAAAAACGTGGGCAATATTATAATAATTAACCTAAAAAAATTTCAAAATAAAACCTTACCATTTAAAGCCCTGAGAGAATTTCGTCGTTTAAACAAAAAATAAAACTTCCTAGTGGATAAAAATACAAACTCGACATTCCTAGGCACCTTTTCGACAAACGATTTTTTTTTTATTGCTACTGCTCAAAAAAACTTTTTTAAGTTAGGTTTTTCACACCCACCGGAAGTCTCGATCGCTTCCTAACTATCTTTCCGCACACCTTCTCAACATACCCTACAAAACCACACCTCACACGTCGCTCAACTACAAACCATCTCCGAGATCTAGCGTAGCAAAGAAAAATCGAGTTTGAAAATTGTATAGTAGATAAAAGCGATGTAAGGTAAATATGTCAAGGTTGGATTATTTTTGGGTTATGTAATAATCAGGATGGTTGAGAATTGTAAGGTATGACTAGGGTTAGGCAGCGCCTAACCCTATGTAACGCACCACAATAATTAAGGTTTAATGTGTACTAATTGTCAGGATAGATATAAATATTTATTATAGGAGTTATAGTAACAATCACAACAAAGACATTTAAAACACGAACTAACTATCATCTGGTCATGTCTTATACTAGACAATATGCAAAAAGATTTTTAATTTTTTAGGGTATATTTAGATCTGTCAATTTAGTCAAAAAAGGCCATTTTTCGTTATAGACGGATTCAATGAGCTAAAGACGGAAGAAACTAAGAACAACGAAAAATATATATGAGATTAGGCCATTGTGAAGATGCATTTTTATGTTTTTATAAAATACACGTTTCTGACATTGATATTTGTTGACCTGTGTAATGAAATGTATTACAACCGGGCATGGCCTAGTAGGAACTATGGAAGGGAAGGGCCTAATATAGTTAAATGACTAACGGCCAAAATAGAAAAAGGGGATTATAAATTATTAATTACAGATTTTAAGATATACATACATATAAATGTTATTCATATTACCTGTGTATTAACTAGAGTGTTGTGCGAGATTAATAGCACTAAACTGAGATGGTTGTTGGATATTGGAAGTTCAGTATCAATTAAAATATTTTTGATAAATTATTTTGAAATTATAAGAAAAGATTTATATTTAAGGCAATTTGACAATACAAAGGTTGAATTGTTAGGTGTTTTAAACTTAACAATTTTGTATGGGTATAAATGGATCACCAATCAACCTGGTGTAGCTATAATAGGATGGGATTGATTAGCAAGTTTTAAGCAACTATTCGGGAAATTACAAATTCTATGGTATGATTGGGTTGAGCACATCACTCAAGGGCATATTAATAATTTATTTATAAATTCAATTAGCATTAAAGGGTGGGATTATAAAGTGAAAGTTTTGGTCAACATGTTTCCAGACATTTTTAAGAAAGAATTAGGATGTTTAAAGATTTTTTTGTGAAAATAAAATCAATAGAAAATGTGGTCCCAAAATTTTTTACAGCAAGAAGGGTGCCATTTGCCTGGCAGGGGTATTTTGTATTTTAGATAAAGGGTGAAGGGGAAGATTATCGAAGCCTGTGAAATGAGCGAATGGGCTACCCCGCTAGTTGTCGTATCCAAAGAAAACAAAGAGTTACGAATATGCGTGGGCTACAGACTGACGGTAAATCTTACTGAGGAAGGTTGTTTTTCCTTTACTTAATATTGTGGAATTGTTAACACAAATAACTACAGCCCGTTTTTTCAAACATTTAGCTAATGCTTACTTACAATTGGCATAGGGATAAGATTCTAAAGAAGTAACCTGCATTAATAATAAAGGTCTTTTCCGTTTTTGTAGATTCCCCGTCGGTTTATTTATTTCAGCGCCTATTGTAAAAAAAAATGGCTAAAAATTTCTAGAGCGGAAAAACACTCAATTTGGTGGAAAGGTTTTTTATGCCAGCCAACAAAGAACAGGCCATCAGTAGTTTATCAATTTTTGGGGAGGGAACTAATGTGGCTTAGTTTTGCTAACAGTGTAGAAAGATATGCTAAAAAAACACCAAAATCTTCAATAAAATTTACACCGAAATTTTGGGTCAAAACAAAGTTAAATTATATAATTTTTATGTATATTACTGTGATTAAATGAGGTCGGAAATTGGGGTCGGACAAGATTGATTAATATAATTAGATTTTTACATGAACTAACTTAAAAATTAGTTGCCAAGCCTAAATGTGTAATTCTTGTTTTATAAATAAAATTTGACAAGATTTATTATAGTTGTTTAAAGATAAAAGGTTTATTTTAAAAGTATTCATCTAAAAATAGGTCAAATGGGACTTGATAGGTACGCGTGTATATTCTCTTTATTTAATAATACATATGATAATCTTTCATACATCTGCATGTCTTATATATGCCAGGCTGAACACATCCCCCCTTTTAAATTGCCCTTGTGGTTGACCAGTATAGTTTTATTTTTTTATTAATTTTACACTGCCGTGCAACCCAAAATTTTTATATCAATGTAATTAATCAAGGGCCTCATTTCCTTTTTTAGAAAATTTTTAATTGCACCAGCAAAAAAATTTTTTTATTTAATTATATTAAAAAAAAAACATCTACATTTTCAACACAATATACTTCCTTCATAACCCAAAATTTTACCGTCTTTATATGATCCCCGTATTGCCAATCCTCTAATCTTATAATTTTTTTTTCACAAACCGTTAAATGAATCTTATTACAACAGCAAATTAATTTCTCATTCATTTTTATATCCCAACATTATTCGACCAAAAAAATTTAATCCTGAACCGAGATTTGGCCCCAAAAAAACCCCTTTTTAGATCTGCCCTCTAAAAAGAAAAAAAAACACATTTCAAGGTTAGGTTTATTGGCCTTGGCCTACTAATCTTGAATGCAAAACCGCCCCCAGGATATCTTAAAAATTTATGGTCATAAATAACTAACTTAATTTTCCTTAATTTAACTAAGATTTTCCACGCATTTAATTATCCCTAATTTTACAAAGATTTTCCATCAGCCCTTCAATTAGCCTAAATTCTCACTCTTCTTTATACAGGGATCATAGACAGTAGAATTATACGATACTAAATGATCACCAACCTCTCGTAAAAATCGTTGGACCAACTCGTGACATACAACAGGTTGAGCTCACGAATGTTGCGCTGGGTATACAAAGCTTCTTTCAATTAATACATAAAATACCAACCCGGCAAACAAAATCTTGATGGATTTTCACGTCTACCAACCAATGGCTCAGTTCAGGTTCGCGATGACGACGACCAAGCATACGCCAAATATCATTAAACGATTATCAAATCAGCCGCAAAGAGCTACGACCGAAAAGGATCAAACGCTTCGTAAATTAAAAACGTCCAGAACAAATGACTGGGAGAATCCGGAGCTCAAACCCTTTTAAATACACAAACATGAACTGGAAAATTGTTATGGAATCCTATACTAGAAAGATCGGGCAATTATTCCGAAATCTTTACAAAGTCATTTTATCAAGTTCCTACATATAGGACACCCCGGTATTGGTGCAATGAAGGCCCTCGCACGATTCACCCTATTTTGGCCATCAGTCGAAGAAGACATCGAAAAATTAATAAAAAGTCGCCACCAATGTCAGATGTATAAACCAAATATACAAGTTACCAAACTATCGGTGGAATTTTAACACACTAGTTTGGGAGAGACTGCAAATCGACATTGCGGGTCCGATCGTCTATTGGCTCGTAGTAATTGACTCCTTTTCGAGGTGGATAGAAGCGGTCTTATTACAAAACATTACCAGTCAAAATATCATCCGACATCTCAGTCGTATTTCACTCAATTAGGGTATCCCAGGATGATTGTTTCCGACAACGAACCCTCATTAGTCTCCGATACGATAAGAGAAATTTAAAGCATGGAACATCAAACATGTACCATCTCACCATACCACCCTTGATGCAATGGTTTGGCAGAAAGGGCCATTGGAACTCACAAAAATCGTTACCGAGCGATTAAACTTCCAACAATGCACCCACAGGACTGCCTATATAACTTATTATGGGGTTACAGGCCAACCATCCATTTAGGTTTCAAAGACACACCTGCGAATTTGTTTTGAAACGTAACTTATTTCAATTAACTGGCTTAAAATAAAACCGGCAGACTATCTTGATATCGACGAACCCACACCTCCTAAAGAGTATGAAGAGAGGCAAGGCATATGGATAAAAAATGAGGTGACACTTGGCTGGAGGCCCGGAAAACTTATATCTCGCACTGGTCTACAATCATATGAAGTTCGTGATGCTAACAGAGAATTACGAAAACACCAGGACCAAATCCGGGAGCGGTCAGAAACCGTTGACATAAGCGCAACAATCTAAAAACTGCGAGCCAGTCCCGCTTGTTCCGACAAGAGAACCAAACAATGGTCCCCCTCCAAATAATTCAGATCCTAATACAATTTCTGAACCTCGGTACCCGTCACGCCAGCGAAAGCCGCCTGAGCGCTTTAAACCAGAAGGAAAGTGATGTGATGATTATGCAAATCTTACCTCTTAACACTTAATATTAGCTTGCAAACTACCTTACATCCAGGGCTTGGAAAACAATGAGCCAAAAAACTTTGGCTCATTTTTTCTCCTAAAACATAAAACAGGAAAGGGGGGCAAAAATAAAGGGCCAAAATAAGAATTCAAAAAAAGCCCTTACTAAGAAAAGGGGCAAAAAAAAACCCACAAAAAGTGGCTCTTAAAAAGAGCCCCAAAAAACCCATTTTATGTTTTCTTTATAATAATTTCAAAAAATTTTGATGGGTGGGTTATTTTTTCTTAAAGCTCCTAGGAGTTTTTTTTAAGAAAAGGGGCTTTTTTTAAACATGCCCTTTTCTTTAAGCAAGAAAAGGGGCTTTTCTTTTGCCATGCCCACGAGTTTGTGGGCATTTGGATAAAAAAACTCAAAAACTTGTTAAAAAAAAGCCCATTTAGTTTTTTTCCCAGCTCTGCTTACATCACCTAATAACTGATCTGTTAACTTTCCTTGAATATTAAATTTTGGCAGTCTGTTTTTCTAGTCCTAAACGATTACTATATAAATGCTACAATATTACTTTACTCAGTCGTATAAATTTATATATTAAAACTTTTCAACTTTGATTTTTCAATGCTGAACCTTTGTATGTTATTATTTAGAAAAAAGTGTTTTTATATTTTTGTCTGCACATTTTTAATTTTAGAAGAATTTAAATAAAAATTATTTTAGATGATCTTCTTAAAAATAGCAATACCCAAAATATTTTTGAAGCTAAGCGTGCCAAATTTCCCAATAAAGTTCCAAGCTTTAATGAATATCCTTCAACAAGCACCAAAATTTTGTAAATGTTAAATAGAAAACAAACCGTTTTAAAATGACATTCTAGAAATTTAAAAATGATGGTCAAAATATAATTATTACATGCAAAAGAATAATAATATTAATAATAATAATAATAGATCAATAAGGTGAATTCCAATTTATTAGCCATTCTAAAAATCCTTAAACTGCAAGTGCCAATATACGTTATTTATTACATAAAAAAATAATTGTAATTGATAAAAAATTCATTCTATTCAATTTGCTTGGTCACACTAACAATTTCAACTAATCCTTGACCCTTTGTCTCATTGCGAACGGTTTCACTAATGCTGCGTAAAGAACCAGGATCAATGAGTAGCATCTAAATAAAATTGTTATTGCTTTATAATACAGGTCGACAAAATAATGATAAAAAGGAAAATATGACACTGAAAAATCATCCCCGTGGTCTTATCTCATATAATTTTCCGATCAAAGTTTCTTCAGATTTCAATCTTTGGTCCATTAGGTAAAAATGGCCAAATTTGACCGAAATGAAAGATTAACCTTGATACCTTAAAGAAAAAAATAAATATTTTTTCACCTTAAAATTATAGTATTTATCTCAAATGATAAAATGTTAATATATCAAGCTCTCACATCAACATTTAGTTTATACAGAATATTTGAATCCCCAACCTAAATAGGACACGATATATTATCAGTTTTCGATAAAAATATTGTTTGAAGTTTGAATTTAGCAGTCTGGTTTTGAATTTTTTCTTTAACATTTTTTCAAAAATGCTTAATATCATAGCTGGCTGGCTTAAGTTTGATTAGAAAAAACAGTAAACGGGCTCATAACTTTTAAAAATTTGTTTACCTTTATAAAAGGGATAATTAAACTATTGATTATTTCATAATTAGCAAAAATTAAGACATAAATGAGTATTTACAAAATGTGATATGTTATATATTAATGTGGTATTTGTATAGCAAATTTTATAATCTTTATCCAGGGATTGATACCTCATACTCATTATTAAACAGCACTCAAATATTAAAAACAATTACTAATTATTAAATATCGAATAGGAATTTTTTTGAAATTAATAATTATAATTATTATCGAGTAGGATTAATCATTTTTTAAATTTTGCCATTTTTTCGATATATACCTAAAAAAAATAGCCGAAATCCAGACTCTTCTAAAAACGGTATAATGAGAAAAGACTATAGTAGTGATTTTTTCCCTGGTGTCATAGTTTACTTTTTCACATTGATTTTTGTACTTCTACTAATTGTGAATAAATAAAAACGTTAACAAGAATAAAGCTTTACCTGTCCCAGTCATAACCATAATTGAGGTCACAAAAGGAGGTTTTTTAATCAGTAATTAATTATAAGCTTTAACGGGGGAAATACTAATAAACTTGAATGACTCAAACAAATTAAATGACTTATGCATAACTAATAAAATTTAAATAAGTCAAATTTTAGGCTTTATTAAATATCATTTGCATGAAATTTTGCTCAGTGTTTTTGTTCTTAAAAATTTTGAACAAAAATTTGAAAATTTTATCAGCCGAATTATCGTTAACATACACATTTGGAAAATTGTTTAAAAATAAGAAATTTATTGCGGGCCATATTAAAACGGGCAACCAAATAGCCTATTTTGTTTTTATTTTCCAAGCTGAAATAGGCCACACAACCTGGTGTGCTAGATTTTAATAGTTAAATGTAAGTTTTAAACTATTTAATTAATTAAACCGGCTAATAAAATTTGGACGACCTTAAGCATCATTTGTGGCAACCTTTGGTGCTAAATACGCATATGAAATCAGAATTTTAGCCAATGCCTCAGATTTTTAATTATTAGATGTCAAAAATAAAATTTTTCTGTTTTGGGGTATTTTGGGCTTCTATATTATTGAACCAATGGGTGAAAACAAAAGTTTAAAAATATTTTTGGTCATGGAAGCATTCATTTTAAACGTAAGGCATTTTTTAAATATTTAATTTTTTTATTTTTATGTTTGTAAAATTATGGTATCTTAAAATCCGGTTAAAACCTAAATAACTTGAAAGTAAATTGATAAAAATTTTAAGTAATAACCTTTTTAGATATGTTTTTCATGTGAAATCTAAATATTTCAATGGATTTTTTGGAAAATTAATAATTTAACAATTTTTGTAAATTAATTTTCTGAACTTTGGAAGCTATAAAAAAAATTAGAGGCATTGGGAGAAAAGCTAAATTCGGGATCGTTATCGCAAGAAAATTCTCTACTAAACCTATAAAATTGTTTATGTTGTTTTTTTTGTCCAGTGTCCTCTTATGCAATGTAACTATAATAAAAAAAACAAAGCTATACAAGGATCTTATATGTTAAGATGCCTCCGTGTGAAAATATAATATTAATATCACGATATGACCACTAGACTTACAAGTCCTGTTCAATGAAATCACAAAGAGGATCAATATTCAAAATAGATAATAACTATTCAAGAGAGTAATTTATAGCAAAGCACAATTAAATAAAAAAAACTTGGAGGTCGACAAATATAAAAGCATAAAACAAGTTTGCGACATTGAAATGATATTATCCCCATAATGTCCTTATTACATTTTTTCCGTTTTCCGATTCTTGATATCGAAAGAATGACCCTTTTTTACCAAATTAACAGATTTTGCGACCTCGTACCCTAAAGAAAATAATTTTTCTCATATTAAAATAACTAACCTATATTTTTATCTCAAATAATGAAAAATATAATAATTAGGTATAACAATCTCTTATTGACATTAAGATTAAGAGAATATTTGGCACAGCCTAAATAGGACCAATATATTAAAAGTTATTAATGGAAATAATATTTGAAGTATGAAATTAGCAGTTTAGTTGTTATGTTTAATAAAATTTCAATTTGTTTTTAAATTTTGTTTGTTTTTTTATTAATTTCTTAAAAATTTTCAATGTAGCTGACTTACAAAGTTAGATTAGGAAAAACGGTAAACGGATTTGAAAACCCCTAAGATGGCAGGTTTAATCTCTGTAGTTAGCTCATAACTCCATTCGTTGACCTGAGTATTAAGTATAAAAGGCCATGAATTATGAATGATCAGATCCAAAATATAGTTGATGTATATAACGATTACACTGGACAACAAAATTTGGACGACCCTAAGCATCATTTATGGCAACTATGGTTTTTGGACAAGTTTTTGGCGCTAAAGAATATGAAATCAGAATTTTAGCCATTGCCTCAGATTTTTAGTTATTCGGTGTCAAATTTGAGATTTTTCGATTTTTGGGATATTTTGGGCTTCTATATCATAAAACCTATGGGAGTAACAATTTAAAAATATATTTAGATAATGGAAACATTAATTAAAGCGGAATAATGTTTTGTGGAGATGATTCTGATCAAAACCTCAACTTTAAGATTCAGGGAAAATTGATTCCAAGTGTTGATGACTATAGATATCTTGGAATACTTTTTAATAAAAATTTAAGTATTAAAGAAATAATTAATGATAGAGCATTTAAAAGTAAGAAAATAGTTAATATGTATGGACCTTTTTTTCGCTCTTCCTCTATACCTATTCTCGTTAGAAGGCACATTTACCTTACATGTGTTCTATCAATATTAACATTTGGCGCTGAACTGTTCGGTCTTTATAAATCTGAACTTAAACCACTAATTAAGTTACACGACCAAATTACCAGGTGGATTGCTGGGAAATTCGGCAAAAAACTTTTAGGCCCAAAATTACATCTGCTAAAAGATAACATTGAACCTTTTGAAGCTTACGCAACTGAAAAATCTTTTCGTTTTTTTAACAAAGCTCCTATTTTAAAAACATTAATTAAAGATTTAGTTAAGTCTAAGACTGGCTCTAAAAAATGGACATGGGTCTCAAGATGTAAAATAACAATAAAAAAAACTAAATTAAATCTCAAAGATAACATAGCAAAAAAAATTTCTAAAAAAGTTAGGGGTTTTATTTCAAATAAATTTTTGGGGCGAGATAAAACAAAATCAAAATTATTTTTTTCTCAGCTTGGAAATAACTCTTTTTTTGATATAATAAATATTATTAGCAGTGAAAATAGTGTTAAAGCATCAGGAATAAAGCTTCTTTTACAAATGAGGACTAATAACTGGTGTGGGATCTAAAAAAAGCTAAATTGGCCAAACAGGCATTATCACTGTCAGATTGCCCCTGTTGTCATGACAACTTCGTGAATTCAATTCATCATTTTCTATGTTTATGCCCAGCATTCAACGAAATTAGGACGCAATACATAACTCATCTTGTCAAAGTCTTTTTCCAACTTTTCCCAGGATTCACAAATTACGCAATTACTTTCACCTATGACACAAGAGCATATAGATAATTTAATTAAATAAATTTCTTTTTCAGGCAAACTATATTTATCTCGAATGGGTGATATCCATTGCCCCGTTAACGTTCGTGATAAAAGTGCCAAAGCCCTAACGGGTACGGCGGCCTCAATAAAGAAGAGGCTGTGAGAGGGGGTGGTTTTTAGCAGGTACTCTAACCCTGCATGCACCGGTGAATTTTTAGTGAAATACGGACATCAGTGCGGTTAATTTAATTCACCATATCAAAATACCTTTACTTCATTTACGCACTGATCAATCTGTTATTCTAAAAAATTACTGGTGTATTTGATGATCCCAATCCCAGTTTATTTATAGGCTAGCTTTGGGATCAAACGAGCAAATTTTTCCACCTCCTTACCAAAAAAAAAAATTAACGTAGGGCGTTTAATTTTTTTTATAATATTTAATTTTTTTTTATTTTTTCATTTTTATAAATTAGTAGTTTTTGTCATTAAATCCGTTTTTTGATCCTAAATAATTTGAAAGTAAATTGCTAATAATTTTAGGTTATAACCTTTAGATATGTTATGTATAAAGAATTTGAATATGCTAATAGATTTTATGGAAAATTAATAGTTAAAGAAATTTTGCAAATTTTTTCTGAACTTTGGACGCGGTTTAAAAAAAATTGGAGGCATTGGAAAAAAAAGTAAACCCGGGATCGTTATCGCAAGAAATTTCTCTACAAAACTCTAAAAAATCGTTTATGTTGTTTTTTGTTGTTGTCCAGTGTTATTGAAAAAACTTTATTATTTTTAATGATCCAGCCCGTAAGAAATTTGGCACAACAGAAAATTAAATAGAAGTTACAGATTTTATGTCTCATTAGTTTGAATGCAAGATTCAGGAGCAAATATTTCATTGAAGAAATCTAATGATAGAAAAGAAAATAAAATTTTTGATACCATTTTGTGAATTACGGAATATTTTTAGATGAAAGATTAGTAATTTCCCAGGTTATTGTCTGTTAAAATTATAAGCCTTATAAAACATCTTTGGCTCTACCTAAAAATCATGTATATGACGATACATTAGAGGAAAATATCTGTTAAGTGAAAACTGCTTAAACAGACAAGAGAGGCACACATCAGTTTAAACTTCAACAACTCATTTTTAATAGAAATGAAGTATGCAAAATGGCCTAAGGCACAAGCACTTAAAATTTTTTGGTGAATAAATAGAAAAAATTTGTTCCCAATTCACTCAAAGTATATATTATTTTATTAACAAAGGTATCTCTTACGTCTTTTCTCCTTTTATTTAACCGCCAAAGAAACCGTCTCTAATTAACAATATAATCTATATTATTAAAAATGAAATTTTCGAGGTTTTTTGTTTACCGTTCAAAATCCACGAAAAAAAAAAAATCGTTTGTGTAAAAGGTGTCTGAGATGGCAAATTTTTTGTTTTTATCCACGAGGTGTGCATATTTTTTTATTAAAACGAAAAAAACGTTTTACGACCAAAATAATTGGAAAATATTTTTGAAATTTTTACTCTATATTAAGTATATCCCTATTAATGCATGTGAAAAATTTCAGACCTATAGCTACTTCCGTTATCTATATTATTAGAAATGAAAATCCCGAGTTTTGGTGATTACCGTTCAATATCGACGAAAAAAAAAATCGTTTGTGTAGGTGTCTGGGAATGCCAATTTTTAGTTTTTATCCACGAGGTGTGCATATTTTTTTATTAAAATAAAAAAAAAACGTTTTACGACCAAAATAATTGGAAAATATTTTTGAAATTTTCACTCTATATCAAGTATATCCCTATTAATGCACATGAAAAATTTCAGACCTCTAGCTACTTCCGTTATCTATATTATTAGAAATAAAATTTTCGAGTATTAGTGATTACCGTTCAAAATCGACGAAAAAAAAATCGTTTGTGTAAAAGGTGTCTGGGCTGGCATATTTTTTGTTTTTATCCACGAGGTGTGCATATTTCTTAATTAAAACAAAAAAAACGTTTTACGCCCAAAATAATTAAAAAATATTTTTAAAATTTTTACTCCATATTAAGTATTATCCTATTAATGCACGTGAAAAATTTCAGACCTCTAGCTACTTCCATTATTAAGATACGATATTTTAAAACTTTTCAAAAAAATTGGGTTTTTTTACTCGAGTTCTATTATTTCAAAATTTTGACTATAAAATACTTTCAAATTTTAATAGCTTATTTAAGAATGTTTACTTGAAATTCGATGCAAATTTCAGCCTCTTAGAGTATATATGAGCCGAGTTATGCATCAGGTACCGAAAGGTACATAAAATGTACATTATAAGAAATTTCACTATAATAGCCAAGAAATATAATTAACGGTAATAAATATTCTTTTTATTTAACATGTTTATCAATATTATCTTTTATATTAATTATAGTTTTATATTTTATATTTTTAATTTCAAATACCATATAATTTCTAAATTTCGTATGTTAGATAGACACAACCAATTTTAAATTATAGGCTAATTCCTAATACAACGACCCCAGACCAAAGTCGGTAAAAAGAATTTTTCTAGGTCAATATTGCCTTGAAAATCCCGAATTTTCTATTAAAAATTGTCGCTCGCTTATAGTTTTTAAGATATTAACGTTTGAAAGTCCAGAAATGACCATTTTTTAATGAGAAACATCAGCTTTTTAAATGAAAGTTTGTAAAATTTAGTGTAGGCTTGCTTATCGCTCAATTCAGCCAAAATTTATCAAAAATAGAGCGTATTCAAATTTTCAAACCTCAAATTCCTTAAAGTAAAGTTGAGCGACACTTTGATAATATAAATTTATAATCTCCATGCCAAAACTCCAATTATTCATAATATTCGTTCTTTAAGGTGGGTTTCGAATTTTTTATTTAGTAAATTACCTTATTTTTATTGATGATTTAATATACTCACCTTTATTTTCCATAAATTTTTAGCCTCATTGAGTTTATATTGGTCGAGTAATGGGCAAAGCATTTGAGTTAGGGTAATGCGTTAATAAGCATGCAATAATAAAGGGATATCCCGGGCGAAGCCGGGTCACATATTCTAGTCCTTACTAAAACAAATCCCAAATTTGGCAATACTAATATTATATATGTCAGCGTCTAATACATCGACGGAATATTGTTAACTCGAATAACATATAAGGCCTATATACCGCAATCAACTCCAAGACGCATTTCGCCGACGGAATATTGTCTGGACTTGACCTCACCGTCCAAAGCATATATTCCGCCGGAAATTGCATAATTTAGCGAACAAATATAAAATCTAGAAAAGCGGTAGTTTTGGCTAAGAGGCAATATATAATTTGTAAAAATAGGTCTTTTATTTTCCATTTAAACCCTTTAAATCAAAATTTTAATTATGTTATTTCTTTATTATTTTAGAAGAATCTAAACTCCATGGTTAATTAAAGGTTATTTTTTTTAATATGTTTTTAAAAATTTGGTGTATTTCTTCTATTTTTATTATGACTACTCTTTATTTAAAATATATTAGGTTAGATTAAAATTTTTTTCTCTTTTATATATTTTTATAAAATATTTATTTATAATAATTTTTCTAAAATGATATAAGAAAAACAGGTGATTAAATTTGCTGTTGAAATTCAAAATAGGAATTTATTAATCACCTTACTAACTTGTTATAAAACTATAGTTATTTTTAAAATCGTGATTTTTCAACTGTTTTGACCTTTTAGTTCAATTCGATTAACGCATTACAATGGACTGAGAATCCATTATATAACACAGGTCAACAAATTTTTAAGAGTTATGAGCTAATTACGGAGATCAAACCTGCCATCATAAGAATTTTTGAATCCGTTTACCAATTTAATCAAAAAGTTAGTCAGCTATAAAAATTAAAAATTTTGTAAAAAATGTAAAAAAAAAAAATAAAAAAGATTTAAAAACAAAAAATAAATTAAAATTTATTTTTTGCATATTCACAAATTAAACTTTAAATATAATTTTTGATAAAAACCGATAATATATCGTGTCGTATTGAAGTTTGGACGCGAAATATTCTGTATTATCTAAATCCTGATGTAAGTATGATTTTTATTTCTAATTATTTGAGATGATAAACATATGGTACAAGGGATTTTTATATGAAAAAAGATTAAATTTTTTCTCTTTAGGATATTCTCAAGGTAGCAACTGTTAAAAATGCCATTTTTACGATATGGATTGATCTAAGAAGCCAAAGGAGGAGAAACTAAGAACGGAAAGTATATATGAGATAAGGCCATCATGCGGATGCATGCTTTTATGTTTTTATAAACTTATTTTTTGTAACATTGATGTTGACCTTGTTTATTGCACAGTGTTTAGCATAAAATAATTTTTCTAAAGCTACAATTTCTAAATAAATAAAATAGAATTATTAAAACTACATTTTCATGAAAAAATGAGCACCCTAATTAAACATGATATTACACTGTTATAAAAAATATATTCACTTTTAAGATATTCAAGCTAGCAAAAAGTTGATTAAAAGTGAATGACTGTTACAGTTAACAACCCGTTAAAAAGTAGGATATCAAGTACACTTTTAATATGATTTAACCTAAAATATCTTAAATGCTGAGTAAAATAATATATTTTAAATAGGCCAAAACTTTTATTTAGAAAATTATACATAATAAAAAATTAAAATTAGTTATAATAATTCATTTAAGAGAATTTGATTAGTAGAATTTATACAAAAAATTTATAATTTACTACATATTAAAAAATATCTAACCGTTTCGCAAGATTAAAAATTTGTTCGCTAAATTATGCAAAACTTCCAGGCAGAATATAGGCCTTGCATGCTGAAGTCAAGTCTAAACAATATACTGCCAAATGCGCAATTTACAGTGGTTGCCAAAAAAGATTTGGCCGACGGAATAGTATTTGAACGAGGTCAAGTCCAAACATTCCATCGGCGTAACATAGCCTTTGGATGGTGGCATACATATATCAAAAAATAAAATTAAATAAAACAATTTAAAATTAGCGGAATATGTTTTAAAAAAAAATTATTAAGACCTGTTTAAAGCAAATGTTTATTAATTTTTGAAATACAAGCTTTTATATATAAATTAATAATTTAATTTCCAAATTATAAAGGGGTGAAAAACAGAATATTAGACAACTAATAGCGAAAGGTAATCATTTTTATAAAGTTATCTAATTTTGAATAGGTTTTTTTTTATAAATTACTAATTAGGTTTTTTTAAAAGTACTAATGACCCAGGCAAAAACTAACTATTATCAATCCCTGTATTTATATTGTGACATCTCCTATACAAACATTCATCAAAAATAATAGAAAAGTATATGGTAAAGTTAACATTGTAAAAGCCAAATTAACCTAGGTGTAGCAAAGTGTTATAAGATGCAAAAAATTTTGTAATAATAAAAATAAAATAAAGGTGGTGCATACAACATATATCTAATTAAATTGTTAAAAAAGTAATTCAACACTATATAAATAAATTAATCTATAGAATGAAATTGATAGAGAATATGGTGAAAAAAATTTAATTAGTATATAAGGTGATTTTTGATAAATAAAAAACAATAGCCATTATCTGCTACATATAATTATTATGTATATTTAAAAAAATACACAAAACCTTAATTATTTTATAAAACTGATTGTTAAATAAGACAACTTATTAAAATCACCAACTTGTTTTTAATTTTACCTAAATTTATAGATACAAATACCTGAGTAATTATATACCATTTCTAGGTCACCACTTGATATGTGAATTTTAGATTCTATAATAATATTTTCTATAACACCAATTTTTTCGGCAACTTTTTTTGAAAATTTGGCTGAGCAGTTTACTTTAATTTTCATCTGTACACGTTCAATATTCATGTTTTCTTTTAGCATTTTAATAATTTCAAGTGCCTAGAAATTTTTTACCCCATGTATTTTACCTGCTGTTTGCTATTTTTTTTAGGATTGATTGAAAAGTGTCTTTCCTTCATAGCATTTTCAATCATTGTTACTGGGTAAGGCTTTTTAGTTTCAGGGTTTATAGATTTATTAGACACAATAGTGGCAATTTCTCTAAATGTAGTTTGCAAATTATTCAGCCTTTCTTTCTCAGACACTTGTAATTCACCCTTTTCCAAAATCTCATATTATTTAACTTATGATTTAAAATTTATTAAAATTTTGATAAATTTCTTTGTTTTACTTTTAAGCAAATATCCATCATATTTTCTGTGCCAAACGCTCTTAACAAATCTTCCTTCTTAGCTATCTGACCACGCGAAACATTAGTGAAAACAACAGGAGTTTGCAAAACTTCATCAATGTCTTTTTCGCTGTAAATAGCAATAACTTTATAATAACACAATAATGAAAATTTTCATCATCATAGTATACATCTTATTTCTCCACGATTGAACCTTATTTTTATAACAAGCAATCTCAAAATGCGTCCCAGCCTTTTTCATTCTAACATAAGCTACATTTGTAAGCCTATTTTGATTAACGGGAGTAAAAATCGACATCAATCCTCGTCTTATGCGTTAAAATCTAACAAACATATTTTATTTTATGCCATGTCTAATTTTATTTTTTTAAATATAAAAACGCATAAATGGCTGCATATATATATATTTATATATCAATTAATTTGGTTGTTTAAGACATGTCTATAAAAAAAAATATAAATTTTTTTATTTTTTTTTAGAAATAAACACGGCTTAATTCGCAATCGGGTAAGTGATAGGTTAGAAATCCCCTGGTTTATCTGAAAAGCAAAATTTTAAAACGCAAAATCCCAAATAGCAAAATTCTTAAGTAGGCTGCGGCTAGTAAAAAAAATTTTAACCTGGGAATAGTGAGGTAAAATTTTTAACGCAAATGCTAATCCATACGGATCCAATTTAAACCTCTATACTAAATATTTTAAAGTTGTCATCTTTATTTATTCAGAGATGAATTTTAGTGTGAAAAAATAATTTTATTGGTTGATGGTGATTGGTTTAAATTGACGTCACTTAATGCACAGACTAGAAAGGCAGTTTATATCAAAAACAGATTTTACGAATTGTGAAAAAATTGAATTAAATTCGAATCACAAGTACTTGTTTTTATAGCTCCAATAAGGCAGGTGCTAATGTGGGCACAATCTAGGTTTAGGGATAGGGTTGATATTAGGGTTAAATTAGGGTTGTGGTTATTGTTAGGGTTAAGTTTCCTTATTTAACCCTAACACTAACCCTAAACTTTACGCCCTAAGGCTAACCTAACCCTAATACTAACCTAACATTAATCTAACTATTTACTATTAGGAATATTCAAGCTGTGGCCGGATATTGCAATTAAGCCTTCAATTTCTTTGTTCAACATCTTTTTTAAAAAACCTAAAGTTGGATATGGAGCAGTTTTAAAAGTTCTATAAAATTATAACCTTAATCATGTACATATAATAATTTTTTAAATTACTTGTTATTACATTTGTTCCAATTTATATGAAAATGCTATTTTATTGAAGTAATAAATAAAATTATACCCTTAATTATGTACAAATACTAATTTTATGAATTACATGCTATTTTATTGAATTAATAAATAAAATTTAACCTTAATCATGCCACAATACGGGAAAAACCTAAGCATTAAATCATTTTAACTTATGTATAAAAGGCTGCGGCTAGTGGAAAAAAAAAAGTTTTGATGAAAAAAATCGCTCGCATTTGAAATAACGTTGAGGCGGCTAGTGTGAAAAAAAATTTAAAAAAATATTTTTAAAATTTTTAAAAAAATTTTTATTTTTTAAATATTTTGTTAGGCATATCCTAAAACGACCAAAAACCTAAATTCTCATTTTTTAATATTAGCCGCTAAATTTTTTTTTATTTTAGAAATATTTTGTATACAAATTTGAAAAAAGTATTAGCCGCAGCCAAATGTAGATATCAAGTGAGTGTACTTTAGGCTGCGGCTAATACTTCTTTCAAAAATGTAACAATAATATTTCTAAAATAAAAAATATTTTAACGGCTAATATCAAAAAATGAGAATTTAGGTTTTTTGGTCGTTTTAGGATATGCCTAACAAAATAATTAAAAAACAAAATTTTTTTCTTTTTAATTTTTTTTCCCCACTAGCCGCAGCCTCTTAGTTGTGTATATTGATGATTTTTAGGGTTACCTTTATTTTAAATCCTACAAATATTCCTGTAAAAAACATTTTTAATTTTTATATTTAAATATAGCTTAGGGTTCGGACTCCGTTCGTTTTTTTGAAAAATTTCAAAATTTTTAAAAATTTTAAAATTTTCACCTTTTGACATTGAACGCTTTTTTACAAAAAGTCGCCAATTTGTTATTAGCATTTAAATAGTTTTTCATTTTGAAAAAAAAAAATAAAATTTCAAAAAATTTGAAATTTTCAAAATTCTTAAAATTTCAAAAATTTGAAATGAGTCTGAACGCACCCTTAAGACCAAATTTTGAGGGTTACCTATATTCTAAACTTAACAAATATTGCTGTAAAAGATATATTTAATTTTATATTTAAATAGCTTAAGACCAAATTTTGAGGGTTACTTATAACCTAAATTTAACAAAAACCAAAAACTTTAGTAAAAGCTTATATAAATTGATTTTGTTTTTTTATAATAATTATTTGATTCTAATAACAAACTATATTAATTTAGGCTCTAATATAAAAATTAAATTATTTATAGACAAATATAATAATATATATTTTATTCTAATAACAAACCTTATTTATTTAGGCTATAATATAAAAATTTAATCATTTATAGACAAATATGATAATATTTATTTGATTCATATAACAAACTATATTTATTTAGGCTATAATCTAAGAATTTAATCATTTATAGACAAAAATGATAATATTTATTTGATTCTAATAACTAACCATATTCATTTAGTCTATAATATAAAAATTTAATTATTATAGACAAATATGATAGTATATATTTGATTTGAATAACTTTATTTATTTAGGCTATATAAAAATTTAATCATTTATAGGCAAATATGAATTTAATCAAATAACAAACTATATTTATTTAGGCTATAATATAAAAATTTAATCATTTATAGACAAATATGATAATATATATTTGATTCTAATAACAAACTATATTTAATTAGGCTATAATTTAAAAATTCAGTCATTATAGACAAATATGATAATATATATTTGATTCTAATAACAAACTTTATTTATTTAGGCTATATAAAAATATCATTTATAGGCGAATATGAATTTGATTCTAATAACAAACTATATTTATTTAGGCTATAATATAAAAATTAAATCATTTATAGACAATATGTTAATATTTATTTGATTCTAATAACAAACTATATTTAGACTATAATGTAAAAATTTAATCATATATAGACAAATAAGATAATATATATTTGATTCTAATAACAAACTATATTTATTTAGGCTATAATATTAAAATTAAATCATTTATAGACAAATATAATAATATATATTTCTAATAACAAACTATGTTTATTTAGGCTATAAAAAAATTAATTATTTATAGGCAAATATGAATTTGATTCTAATAACGAACTATATTTATTTAGGCTATAATATAAAAATTTAATCATTTATAGATAAATAGGAAAATATATATTTGATTCTAATAACAAACTATATTTATTTAGGCTATAATATAAAAATTCAATCATTTGACAAATATAATATTATATATTTCTAATAACAAACTATATTTATTTAGGCTATATAAAAATTTAATCATTTATAGGCAAAATAAATTTGATTCTAATAACAAACTATATTTATTCAGGCTATAATATAAAAATTTAATCATTTATACAAATATGATAATATATATTTGATTCTAATTAACAAACTATATTTATTTAGGCTATAATATAGAAATTTAAACATTTATGGCATTATTTATCAGCCTTAATGGAAGGCTGGCTAGGTAAGTTGATAATATTTTTGAAGCGAGTAAAAATTTTACCGGCTTTTTAACATTTTACCAGAATTTTACATTTCGCGTATTTTGCCGCCCCCATTAATTCATTATTCTGGAGAAAAACACGTGCTCTTTAATTATAAACTAATATAAGTTATCATTAATAAATATTGCAAAATTTATTTGACAAAAAGTAGAAAAAAATCTAAGAAATTAAAATTTTTTATTTTTTCATATTACATCAATCCGCGAATGGTAGGGTGAGAAAAGGTCACGACGCAAAAAATATACATGTACATCTATAGAATCCATGTTTAACATTTTTCAACAAATTAATAGAAATTTATTATATTCATAAAATAAAAAAAAATGATTGCGTTTATAATTTGGATATGTGAATTAAAATTAATTGTTTTCACTAATATCAAGTGCTTAAAAAGATATGAGATTTGGAAATTAATTTTAAATATAATTTTATCATTTGGTATCAATGCGCAATAAAATTAAAAATATGATATATATGAATGATAAAAATGAATTACATAAAACTTTGGAATTTAGAAAATGAATAGTAAAATAAGATTATCATAAAACAAATTGTATAAGTATGCTAATTTGGAAGATTATATATGAAAAAACACTGGTTATATATAACTAGTAATTAATATTAGGGTAAAAAATTAAATAAAACATGAACATAAACGTTAAATGCGCATAAAAAAAATTGCAACCATGTCTTAAAATAGTAAATAATTAGCTGATTATGAGCAGTGTTTTTTATTAATCTAACAATTATATGCTAAAGGTTGTTTGATTAAATTATAAAATTCATCAAAATTCAACGCCCCAGTATATGATTTTTCGTGTCCTAGAAGAACCAAATCACCTTTACGCAGGTCACTACTTAACAGCTAGAAGTTATCATCCGTCTTATAGAAGAAAATGTGGCCTCACAACTCGACGTTGAAAAGCCAATTAACAAACTTATAGGAAAATTGTTAAATAGATTAGAAAACGCATCTTTGTAATCATATAAAAATTTATCAAAATCATTAGTAACACATTCTTTGTAATTATTAAGTTACTTATTAAAAAATTTTTGGCTACGTCAATTTCTTTAGATAATGAATTTTTATCAATATTACTTATTTTTAAATGAGGCTCTATTTTATTTATATCTAAAATAAAGGTTAATCAAATTTATAAAGGTAATCTAAAGATTTTAAATAACTATCGGTAAATAATCTATTATCAAAAGAATCAATATATAAATTAATAATATTAAAATAAATACTTTTTACTTTATTTTTAATATTTAAAATATTTTCAAAGAAGTAGAAAATAAATAAAAATCAGAAAATCTTTAGGTTTAGTATTTCTTTTATCCATAGATAAATTATTGTCATTTAAAAAAGTATTAATATCAAAATTATTTTTAAATAAATCTATAAATGTATGTGTATTTCTTAATTGTTTAATTTCTAACAAACAATGGTGTAAGAAATATAAATCGTTATGCATTGAAATTGATCTATAATTATTTTTAATAAATAAAATAATTTTTCAATTAAATACAAAAAAATAAATAGATGTTTATAAATATGGTCAAAAAACCCCCGATTCGGCCCTGTGACCTGAAAATATAAAAGTTTTTTTTTATTTTTAATTTTTAAAAGAATATTAAATTTTTTAGTGTAAATTTAAAAAAAAAATGACACCACCGATAGGGCAACAGCTAGGGTTTGGTTACGCATTCCCTAACTTCCTTGATTGCATCATGTTGAAAAAATTTATGAAGGGAAGAAAAAATCAAAAAAAAATTTCCTTCACTTAAAATTTCAAGAAAATCTTTAACAACAAGATGCAATCGGTGGTTCAAGCAGTGAATATATGGGACATGGTGTCCAGCTATTTTGCTTAGAAATACTTACCACCTTTTTCCCCGGGCATTACGTTCGCCCCATCGTAGCATTGTGAGGTTCTTTGGTTCTAGATTATATTCTAACAAAAGATTGATGACAAGTGAGAAAATTTCTTAGGCATCATATTTATGAATTGCTTTCACAAACATAAAACTTTTTGTAAAATCAAATTTTTCTATATATTTCTGTGTTAGTTTGATCTCTCTTGCGGATGAGAAGTATTAATAAATAAAAACACTATTAAAAAAAGTAAATATTTTTAAGATAATATTTTTTAGATATTTTTGACGGAGCAAATCTAATTATATTATGTGGAAGAAATAAAATTACTATGTATTTTTGGGGGGGCAAATTCAATTATTTTTTTTTGGGGGGGGGGGGGGGGGGGCAAAAAAAAACTTTTTTTTTGGGGGGGGGGGGGGGGGGGGGCACTGCCCCCCCAAAAGGGGTCTAGAATCGTGCTTGACCCCGATTTTAACGACAAAAAATACATAACAATTGAATCCATGTTCAAACTTGTTTATATTAAAAATGTGGCCTTACAAATCGACGTTGAAGAGCCAAATAATAAATTTATAAAAAAAAGGTTAAATATTAGGAAACGCATTAAATCATAAAAAAATTTAACAAAATCATTAGTAACACACATTCTTTGTAATTATTAAGTTTTTTTATTTAAATTTTTTTTGCTACGTCAATTTCTTTAGATAATGAATTTTTATCAATATTATTTTTTTTTAAAAGAAGCTCTAATTTATATATATTTAAAAAAAAGGAAAATCAAATTTACAAAAAGGGAATATAAAGATACTAAATAATAATCGGTAAAAAATCTATTATAAAAAGAATCAATAAATATATCAATAATATTAAAATAAATACTTTTTAATTTATCATTAATTTTTAAATTACTCTCAAACTTATGAGCAGAAAATAAATAAAAATTAGAAATCTTTAGGTTTAGTTTTTCTTTTATCAATAAATAAATCATTGTCATTTAAAAAAGTATTATATATATCAAAACAGTTTTAAATAAATCTGTAAATGTATTTGTATTTCTTAATTGTTTAATTTCTAACAAACAATAGTGTATTAAATCAAAAGTTTTAACAACATAAATTGTTTTGCATTGATATTATCATTAATTATTTTTAATAAATAAAATAATTTTTCAATTGATATATACAAAAAAATAAATTGATGATTATAAATATGGTCAAAAAACCTCGACGCTTCGGCCCTGTCCTGAAGATATAAAAACTTTTTTATTTTTAATTTTTAAGAGTATTTAATATTTTTATGTATTTTTTTCTTGAAAACTATGGCATCCTAGTGCACCACCGATGGGGCAACATCCGGGGTATGGTCTTGCATTCACTTACCTCTTTGATTGCATTATGTTAAAAAAATTTATGAAGGGAAGAAAAAATATCAAAAAAATTCAGGGATTCGAAACCAAAAACCGCGGTACTTGGAAGGTCGCTCGGTACCGGAACCGGTACCAGTTCTTTAATTTAAAAAAACGGTTCCACGGTACCAAAATATATTAATAGCTTAAAATTATTTTAATTATAACATAGTGCCTGGAAATCTCCCCTAAGTAGTTTGATAATTGCATTCCCACCTAATTAGCAATATAAACTTAAGCTTAAGCTCAGTAATCAAAATATTATTATAATATTGGTTTGAAGATGTATATCTTATATATAATTTAAAAAATTTAATTTAATTATGAAATTGAACAGATTCTAATTTGTTAAATTCAATTATTTTACTTCGTTTAAATAAAGATTTGAAATGATGTACTGTATACGTGTAAACATATACATTTGTCTAATTTATAAATAAACATAACCTCAATTTTATGTGCTATCATAATTGAATAATTGTTGTTTTTTTACGTGAGGCCCGGCCCGAAATAAATAAATATTTTTATTTTTAGCCCGGTCCGGCCAAATGTTTTTTTATAACAGGCCTGGTCCGGCCCGGCTCGGCCCGAATTTATAAATATCGGCCCGTAATATTTTTGTGAATGTTACTAAAATTAAACATTTGGAATTATTAATATAAAGAGCAGAATTTAATTTAAATCATTTAAAAAAAATTATATAAGAATATGAAATTAGAATTTTGTCTAGACGTCCATAAATCTACTTATCTAACTATTTACCAATAATTATAGCGCAAAAAAATAGGCCAAGCATCAAAAATTTTCGGCCCATCCCCGCCAGGCCCGAGTTCGAAATTAGAACGGCCCGGCCAGCCAGACTAATATTTTATATTTAGGCCCGGCGGCACCGGAACGGATGGCGGGTTCCAACTGATAACACTATCCCACATAGTAAATTTCAATGTTGAAAACCATGCTTTTTGCCTCAATGTAAATTTAAACTTAAATAATTCCAATATTTTTAAGTTATTTTTTCTAAAATATTAAGTATACCCAAGTGTTTTTATTCAGATAGCTCAGTGGCAAGCCTTCTGCCTTAGACGCAGGAGGTTGCGAGTTCGAATCCGTGCTCGGAAAAATAGCATACATGTGCAACCACTTTAAAGCTTCTGAGTGGCCTGCTTAGGCAGTAGGTTTTAAACGATATGTCTAAAAGTAAGAGCCTAGGCTAAGAACCTAGGTCTTCGGCGTGCGTGCAAATCTTACTATTTAACCCGTCGGCAATATTAATTGGTTTGCTCGGGTTAGAGAGTCAAAGCCCTAACGGGTATGGCACCCCTAAGTGGGGAAAGGTATGGGGGAAACCTCAAAACCAATTGTTTGTATTTTTATTTTTAATAATAGAGCTATGAAGTTTATTTTTTTTATTATTTTAAAGAAAAATACTTGCTCTATAGACTAATGTAAGTTATCATTAATGAATAGTACAAATATTATTTGACACAAAGTAGAAAATAATCTAAAAAATTGCAACTTTTTATTTTTCCATATTATATTAAATAAATCATATCAATGTTGAATATATCAATATTATTGATTAAATCGTGTTTTTAGGTTAGGTAGAACATTTTGTGAAAAATTATTATGAAATAAAAAATTATTTTTGGCTAATTCACCTTAAAAACTAGAAATTTTATAAAGAAAAAAAAATAATTCTTATCATTTTTATACAATACAAACATTTCATATACTTAATATGTAAAAACATTTAAGCATTCTTTAAATTTCTCTCCTGTAATAACTGAGAAATCTTGGAAATTATCTAACCATTTTCCCATTAGTATTGAAACAGAAGTTTGCTTAAAAGATAAATTTCAACAAAAAATAACATTGGGCTCCAACATCAGGTTTTGTAATACTAAGGTAAAAGATCCATAATAAATTTAGTGTCTTAGAAGATTTAGGGGACTCTCAAGATTTAAATACTGAAGGACTTAATTTGACTAACACTATTTTAGAGGTTGCCACTAATTTAAATCTTCAAAAACAAATTCTTTCAAAAAGATAAAAATTTTTCTGTCAAAAAAACTTAGAAACAAAATTCTTTACAAAAACTGGTATATAAAAAATGGTTTCAGTCTAAAAATAAAAAATGCTATGTTGAATATTTGAATATTAAAAAAGAGGTAAAAAATCTTTTAAAAGCAGAAAAAAGGGTAGCTTGGAATAAATTTTTATTAAAAGGTGTTGAGGAGAAAAAATAATCCAAAAGCTTTCTTTAAATGGTTTAAAAATTTAACTAAAGGTCAAAGTACACTTAGCACTGGCCCAATTAGAGATTCGTTTGGTGTTTTACAAACAGATCAAGAATCAATTAATTTATGTTGGAAAAAATATTATACCAATCTTCTCAAAGATAGTACTGGCCACAGTGGGTCTAAGGAAGCGTGGGCCAATGTCTCGTGTAAAGTTAATTCTGTATGTCTGATAGATACCCTTTTTACATGGGGAGAAATTATAGCCCCAGGCCCCGATTCTATATCAACTGAAATTTTCAAAAGTTTAAGCTTAGACTCCTCGGCCCCAACACCATCGTCATATTTGGGTAAGTGCGTTTTTCGGATTCTGAATAAAATATATACTCAAGGTGTACCAAACCAATGGAAGCTCGCCAAATTAGTTCCTATTCCAAAAAAGGGTGATTTAACTTTAATGGACAATTATCGTGGTATTTCTCTTATAACGGTTGTTTCTAAAATTTTGGCTACTTTAATTAATAAAAGAATCGTTAGCTTCTTGGAGAATAACAATTTAATATGCAGAGAACAGGCTGGCTTTCGTAAGAACGAAGAGTGCATAGGCCAAGTCATTTCATTGTTTGAGAGTGTCATTAGGCGTAAGTATAGCAATTTGTCAACTCATTTAGCCTTTATCGATTTTAAAAAGGCATATGATATGGTACCTCTTCAAGCCCTTTTTAAAAAACTTGACTCTATAGGAGTTAGGGGAAAAATTCTGGCCATAATTGAGGACATGTATCGAGGTAGCGCTTTTCTAACGCCTTTTAACGACTCAAACCCGGTCATACTAGAAAGAGGTCTGCAAGGCTGTCCGCTATCACCTATTCTTTTTAATATTTATATAAATGATATTTTCAACGATATACCAAGTAATTTAGGAGTTAGTGTCTCAAATGTTGAGAATAAGCTTAAAGATTTATTATTCGCCGACGATCTGGTTTTTTGCGCAGAGTCATGTGAGGATCTTAAAACAATGCTCTACCAATTGAAAATTGGGCTAATAGGTGGGAAATGGCAATTGGAGCTGAAAAATGTGACATTATGATAAACAATCCCTTAAATTCAACTCCGTGCGAGTGGTCAATTCAGGGGAACTCTATACCTCAGGTATCAAACTATAGATATCTGGGTCTTTTAATAAATGAGGACTTTAATATCAACAAGATTATTGAGGAGCGGGCGTTAAGGGTAATGAAGGCTATTCATCTCTACGGTCCGTTCCTGCGGTCCAGCTCCATACCAATAAATGTTAAATCTCATATTTATGTTTCAGTCATTCTACCCATTCTAACTTATGGAGCGGAATTATTTGATCTTCTCTCTAATAAATCGCTGTCCCCGCTTTTTAAGACTCACAATCAAGCCATTCGCTGAATGATCGGAAAATTTCGAAAAAGACTAATTGGGCCTAAACTACACTTGTACTTAGACCTCAATATTAGTACTTTTGTTTATGCAAAAAATAATCCGTGCGTTTCTTTTTAAAATCTCAATATAGTAAAACATTTATAAAAGATCTAGTCTTATCAAAACCTAAGTCTCGCAAATGGACGTGGGTTTCGCGTTGCTCTAGGTATTTTAATAAAAACAAAATATCATTTAATGGAGACCCAAAAATTATTTCAAAATTTTTTGGCCTAAACCTCTATTCTTAGCGAAAGTAAGTATAAAAATGACACATTGTTTAAATCGTTCAGTAACCCTTTTTATCTTTCTTTAAAAAAATTAAAAAGTATGGATTGCATTGAGTTTTCTTTCGGCTGTAAACTTCTGCTTCATATAAGGACATGTAATTGGTGGAATTTTAAAAAAGCAAGACTATTAAGATTGGTTACAAGTGACTTCGACTGTCCTTGTTGTAAATCAGTAGTTGATGACCCACTTGCTCATTTCTTTCTACGCTGCTCTGCTTTGCATGAATTTAAACGCTTATACTTGCATGAATTAATATCTTCAAATAAATGTGATAATATGTTGTTAATTGATATTTTAGGGCTTTCTGATCAGTCTCAAATTTTAAATATAATTAAATATTGTCATTATGCTGGCCGAAGATTCTTTAGCTCTTGGTCTAGGTTAAGTGATTGCCTAGTACCCGACAGGGCTAAAAGGGGCTATGCCCTGACGAGTATGCCGTCTCTTTCAAGAGATGTAGGGCAAGGGGGGCATTGTTTTAGCAGGTGAATGATTCTGGTCTTCGACTTTTGCCAGAGTTGTAAAGCCTGCATGCTATAATATTCCGGAGAGTTCGGCGTCATTTCGATGGATATTGTGGTATTGGCGTAGAGACGCGCTTAATCCTATTGACCCTAGGGGTTATGAACGTCGCCGCATAGCAACTTCAATGCCCCTCAACCAAAAAAAAACCAACAATTTTAGTTCCATTTACATCCTACTGTTTCATATCATAAGAAAGACGCATTAGACATATTAAAGAAAGAAGAAATATCACTATTATCAGACTAGGCATATGGATTTGGGCATTGATCCAAATTTTTTTATAACTAAATGTGTTCCTAACGAAATTTTACAAAAGAATTTTTTTAAAAAACACAGGTCAACAAATATCAATGTCAGAAACGTGAATTTTATGAAAAGATAAAAGAATGCATCCCTATGATGGCCTAATCTTATATATAATTTTTCTTAGTTTCTTCCGTATTTGGCTCCTTAAATCCGTCTATAGCGAAAAATGGCCTTTTTTGACCGAATTGACAGATCTAAATATACCCTAAAAAGAAAAAATTTAAAAATTGCGTATAAAAATTCCTTGTAACTTATATCACTAATCACAAATAATGAAAAATATATTTTATTAATATATCAAGCTTTTACAGGCATTTAGATAATACAAAATATTTCGCGTCCAAACTTTAATACGACACGATATTATCGGTTTTTAATGAAAATATTATTAGTTTGAATATAATAGTTTAACTATTGTGAATATGCAAAAATAAAATTTTAATCTATTTTTGTTTTTGAATCTTTTTTGGTTTTTGACCTTTTTCTAAAATATTCAATGTTTATAACTGACTAACTAAGTTTGATTAAGAAAACGGTAAACGGATTTGATATTCCCTAAAATGACAGGTTTGATTTCTGTTGTTAACTCATAACTTTCAAAAAATTGTTGACCCGTGTAATATATATAACAAATAACAAATTTAATTAAAATAATTGAATGATTTCATACTCTCTTTTTTTTAATTTTCTATCTCGTTCTTTTGAGATTTTCTATACATAAGTTTGTCGATTGGGGTGGATTTGACCATGTATATTATTGGCCAAAATTTTGTGACTTTTTTCTTAAATTATATGATAAACAAAACTAAATATAATTTGGTCTAAATCTAATAACAAATTTTGTTTATAGAAATTGAATTGGGGTCGGTATGGACCCCACACTCCTAATTTCACTGTTGAAAACCATTATAGTGCCTCAATGTAAATTTAAACTTAAATATTTGTAAACTTATTTTTTAGTTTTTTTTCTAAATGTATTTACATATTAAGTATATAAAATGTTTGTATTGTATAAAAATGATAAGAATTATTTTTTTTTCTTTATAAAATGTCTAGTTTTTAAGGTGAATTAGCCAAAAATAATTTTTTATTTCATAATAATTTTTCACAAAATGTTCTACCTAACCTAAAAACACGATTTAATCAATAATATTGATATATTCAACATTGATATGATTTATTTAATATAATATGGAAAAATAAAAAGTTTCAATTTTTTAGATTATTTTCTACTTTGTGTCAAATAATATTTGTACTATTCATTAATGATAACTTACATTAGTCTATAGAGCAAGTATTTTTCTTTAAAATAATAAAAAAAATAAACTTCATAGCTCTAAAACTCTTGAAGTATAGAGGTTTGAAATTGGGATCCGTAACTGTACCATTCGAGTAAAAATTCACCCTACCATTCGGGGGTTAAACACCTTAAAAACTTGATATTTTAAAAAGAAAAAAAAATAATTTCTATTATTATTAAAAATAAAAATACAAACAATTGGTTTTGAGGTTTCCCCCATACCTTTCCCCACTTAGGGGTGCCATACCCGTTAGGGCTTTGACTCTCTAACCCGAGCAAACCAATTAATATTGCCGACGGGTTAAATAGTAAGATTTGCACGCACGCCGAAGACCTAGGTTCTTAGCCTAGGCTCTTACTTTTAGACATATCGTTTAAAACCTACTGCCTAAGCAGGCCACTCAGAAGCTTTAAAGTGGTTGCACATGTATGCTATTTTTCCGAGCACGGATTTGAACTCGCAACCTCCTGCGTCTAAGGCAGAAGGCTTGCCACTGAGCTATCTGAATAAAAACACTTGGGTATACTTAATATTTTAGAAAAAATAACTTAAAAATATTGGAATTATTTAAGTTTAAATTTACATTGAGGCAAAAAGCATGGTTTTCAACATTGAAATTTACTATGTGGGATAGTGTTATCAGTCGGAACCCGCCATCCGTTCCGGTGCCGGCCGGGCCTAAATATAAAATAGTAGTCTGGCTGGCCGGGCCGTTCTAATTTCGAACTCGGGCCTGGCGGGGATGGGCCGAAAATTTTTGATGCTTGGCCTATTTTTTTGCGCTATAATTATTGGTAAATAGTTAGATAAGTAGATTTATGGACGTCTAGACAAAATTCTAATTTCATATTCTTATATAATTTTTTTTAAATGATTTAAATTAAATTCTGCTCTTTATATTAATAATTCCAAATGTTTAATTTTAGTAACATTCACAAAAATATTACGGGCCGATATTTATAAATTCGGGCCGAGCCGGGCCGGACCAGGCCTGTTATAAAAAAACATTTGGCCGGACCGGGCTAAATATAAAAATATTTATTTATTTCGGGCCGGGCCTCACGTAAAAAAACAACAATTATTCAATTTGATAGCACATAAAATTGAGGTTATGTTTATTTATAAATTAGACAAATGTATATATTTACACGTATACAGTTTCATTTCAAATCTTTATTTAAACGAAGTAAAATAATTGAATTTAACAAATTAGAATCTGTTCATCATAATTAAATTAAATTTTTTAAATTATATATAAGATATACATCTTCAAACCAATATTATAATAATATTTTGATTACTGAGCTTAAGCTTAAGTTTATATTGCTAATTAGGTGGGAATGCAATTATCAAACTACTTAGGGGATATTTCCAGGCACTATATTATAATTAAAATAATTATAAGCTATTAATATATTTTGGTACCGTGGAACCGTTTTTTTAAATTTAAGAACTGGTACCGGTTCCGGTACCGAGCGACCTTCCAAGTACCGCGGTTTTCGGTTCCGAATCCCTGGATTTTTTTGATATTTTTTCTTCCCTTCATAAATTTTTTCAACATAATGCAATCAAAGAGGTAAGTGAATGCAAGACCATACCCCGGATGTTGCCCCATCGGTGGTGCACTAGGATGCCATAGTTTTTAAAAAAAAAATACATAAAAATATTAAATACTCTTAAAAATTAAAAATAAAAAAGTTTTTATATCTTCAGGACAGGGCCGAAGCGTCGAGGTTTTTTGACCATATTTATAATCATCAATTTATTTTTTTGTATATATCAATTGAAAAATTATTTTATTTATTAAAAATAATTAATGATAATATCAATGCAAAACAATTTATGTTGTTAAAACTTTTGATTTAATACACTATTGTTTGTTAGAAATTAAACAATTAAGAAATACAAATACATTTACAGATTTATTTAAAACTGTTTTGATATATATAATACTTTTTTAAATGACAATGATTTATTTATTGATAAAAGAAAAACTAAACCTAAAGATTTTCTAATTTTTATTTATTTTCTGCTCATAAGTTTGAGAGTAATTTAAAAATTAATGATAAATTAAAAAGTATTTATTTTATTATTGATATATTTATTGATTATTTTAATAATAGATTTTTTAACGATTATTATTTAGTATCTTTAGATTCCCTTTTTGTAAATTTGATTTTCCTTTTTTTAGATATATATAAATTAGAGCTTCTTTTAAAAAAAAATAATATTGATAAAAATTCATTATCTAAAGAAATTGACGTAGCAAAAAAAATTTTAATAATAAAACTTAATAATTACAAAGAATGTGTGTTACTAATGATTTTGTTAATTTTTTTTATGATTTAAAAGATGCGTTTCCTAATATTTAACTTTTTTTTATAAATTTATTATTTGGCTCTTCAACGTCGATTTGTAAGGCCACATTTTTAATATAAAAAAGTTTGAACATGGATTTAATTGGTATGTATTTTATGCCGTTAAAATCGGGGTCCTTATGGACCCCACTGTAGCGTTCGCTAAATTTCTCACCCTACCATTCGCGGATTAATGTAATATGAAAAAATAAAAAATTTTAATTTCTTAGATTTTTTTCTACTTTTTGTCAAATAAATTTTGCAATATTTATTAATGATAACTTATATTAGTTTATAATTAAAGAGCACGTGTTTTTCTTTAGAATAATGAATAAATGGGGGCGGCAAAATACGCGAAATGTAAAATTCTGGTAAAATGTTAAAAAGCCGGTAAAATTTTTACTCGCTTCAAAAATATTATCAACTTACCTAGCCAGCCTTCCATTAAGGCTGATTAATAATGCCATAAATGTTTAAATTTCTATATTATAGCCTAAATAAATATAGTTTGTTAATTAGAATCAAATATATATTATCATATTTGTATAAATGATTAAATTTTTATATTATAGCCTGAATAAATATAGTTTGTTATTAGAATCAAATTCATATTTGCCTATAAATGATTAAATTTTTATATAGCCAATATAGTTTGTTATTAGAAATATATATTATTATATTTGTCTATAAATGATTAAATTTTTATATTATAGCCTAAATAAATATAGTTTGTTATTAGAATCAAATATATATTATCCTATTTGTCTATAAATGATTAAATTTTTATATTATAGCCTAAATAAATATAGTTTGTTATTAGAATCAAATTCATATTTGCCTATAAATGATTAAATTGGTACAAAAATTTTAAAGTGACAGAATTTTAAGCTTCTAATTTTTTTTACAAAAAATTTAACAGAAGTGTTACTTTCTTTTAAGATCCTTTCAATTATTTGATATATATATGAGGTGGGATAGGCACATGGCCCTGTCAAAAAAAACAGAAAAATGAGATACGCATTCGCCGTGTTTTGTTACAATCTGGCTTATGAAGGGCTCTTTGTATTGGTTTAGAGTCTTAGGGGTATTGATTAGCTTGAGACATGGTGAAATGTAATTAAGCTGGTATTTTTTAAGAAGGCTTATATAATCTCTCCCTGCATATACTATTGGTTCAACATAGTGTATAGAAAAAAATGTAATAAAGACAAAGTAAATTAAATTAGCTAGAATAACCAAATGCATAAAGATTAAAAAGTAGAGCAAGCTATAATTTATAAAAATTCTAGGCAAACCAAAAAACAAGCTAGAAACGAGAAACAAGCAAAAATAAAGAATAACATTATATTCATTAGTTATGTAAGTATAGTTAATATTAACCATTATGTTAGTACCATTAGTAATATAAGTAGCTTCTATCTGCGCTGAGCAATTAGAGGTTACTATTAAAAATTTGAAGCGGTGAATCTTTAAGTAGCGCTCACTCATTTAAAATATTTTAAAATTGTTGGTAAACTCTAAGGTCGGTTAGTACATTGTATGCCTTGTTCTAAATAGCATTTCAAACCCATATTTGGTTCATTTGTGAAAATTAAAATTTAATGAATGTTTAAATTTTATTTATTATTAATTGGGTCTAATATTTAATATCTAAATTCATTATTGAAGCTTAATCTGCCCGTTATAATCTGAAGTTGTTAAGCCCTAAAACTGATTTGTTTTAATATCAAAAAATCATATCACTGTGTATCATAAAATATTTGACTTTTTATATTTATTTTAAGTTTGTTAATATGCATAAAAAAAACATCTGTTGAACCTCAATATTCTAAATACGCCATAAATATTTTAATCTACCTTTTTTATCAAATTTAACTTTTTTGTGGCAGATTTATTTAAAAATTAATGAACAAAAGTAAAAACATAATTTTTTCAAATTTTTTACCCGTAATATTTTTTTCTAAAATCCTCCCAAATTTTTTTATATACAATAAATTTTAACAAATTTTTTTGAATTTTGCCAAGAATAAATTTTGAGAATTATGAACAAAAGGGCTAATAAAAGTTAACAAATGTAAGCATAACAATTTTAAATATTTATTTTTTACATTTTAAAATTTTAAAAAATTTGGCAAACTTTTGTTTTTACTTTATAAAAAACTAGGGGTACGTTAAAGTTGGGGGAAATTTATGTTATAAAGCGATGTTATATGTATAAAATGCATTAATTTTAAAATTGGATCGGTAGTTTGCCAGAAAGTCGGCTTTGAAGGTAGGAGTAATTTACTGAAAATTACACTAAAGTTCCCTTTTTCTTTCCAAATTTAACAATAGTAGTATAAATCAAATTAATAAAACTGTTATAGCCTAACATAATTGCCCCTATGTCTACCTTCTTATAGACAATCAAATTTGGCCCTTTTGAATAATTTAATATAGTGCAGGGGGCATATTTGTGTCTCAAAATCAAATTTTTTTTTTTATTTTTTTGAATTGTTTAAAAAGTCATGGCTGTCCCAGACATTTGAATTTATATATTTATAAAGAATATTAAGGAGTATATTTTAGCAATTTTTTAAGAATTTTGAAAATACGTTTTTTAAGTTATATTAAACTGAATATTATTTAAAAAATTGTAAAATTTTGAAATAATTTTTTTTTTAAATAAATGCATGCAAGATAGCCTATTGTCCTCTTCATAAAAGATAAATTAAGTCTCTTGCTATAAAATTTTTTCTCATAACCTCTCAAAGTTGCATCAAATGTGATAATTCACATTGCGATTTTTTTCTTTTGCCCCTATCTCCGTCATAAATCACTTCCGTTCAAAATAAATTCCAAATGATACCCTTTTATACTACCTACATGCAAACAGCCAAATCTAAAGGAGTACCCCTCCCGGACTTGTTGAATTAAGGTGGAATTAACCATATTATCTATGAAGATATTCAAAATATAAAAAGTGCTGGGGTCCGTATGGACCCCACAGTGCTTATCGCGGGTTAATAGCCAAAAATAATTTTTTATTTTATAATATTTTTTTTCCATGACTTTTTCATAAAATATTTCCCAACCTAAAAACACGATATAATCAATAATATTGATATATTTAAATTATTGATATGATTAATTTAATGTTGTCGTGACTGACTCACGAGAAAAATAATATTAAAAAGAAAAAAGTTAATAAAAAGAAATAATATAAGAATAGAAAATATTAATTTTTTTAGTCTTTTAAATTCTTGTGTTAAAGTTAGAAATTTGCAATTAAAGAATAATATATTTTAAAACCCACAAAAAAGTATAGTTAAAAGTGGCGTCAGTAATCGGCGCCACACAAATACAAATTATGAACCGATATATAAATGTTTTATAATAAATAAATTGTGGCCACGATATATTTATAATTAATATTGGACAATATCAATTGCCTTACACATTATATATTTGGCGCTGTGGCTACGATAAAATTGGCGCTGCGGCTACGAGGCGACCTATTCTACAGCGGAAAGATTCGAAGAAATTCCCATTGGACTATTCGAAAATAAGATAAGTTAAAAACTTTTTTTGGAACTACTAGAAAGTTTTTATTAAGAATTCAAGTTTTTTTTAAAAACAAAAAAAATTGTAAAAATATTCCGATACGTGCAAAGGAACTTGAAAAAAATTCAACATTTGCGGGTAAATTCTAAAGAAAATTATGGCCAACATTAAAGAACAGTTACCATTCCGGCATTCGCACAATTCTAAAAACAAAAGTTTTTTGACATCAGCAAGTCTAAAAAAAATATGGCCAACATGTAAGAAAATCTACTGAACATTCCATTGCAGAAAATTTTAAAACAAAAATTTTTCGACAATTGCAAGGAATTTCTAAAAAGAAAAAATATTGGCCGATCAGGATATAAATAACAGTCGTAGACATTCTCATTTGATTCGATTTTTCGCAAAAAATCATTGGACAATTACCAGGGGGAAATTCAACAAGTCTATAGTTCTCCTCCCCATAAACTAATCTAACAACTGGTAGCAGATGGTGATGCGTTAGTAGATAACATATATAAAAGTTAGAGCATTCTTCCTTTCCCGCATAGACTTACGTTTAAAAAAAAGGATAAAAAAACCAGAAGATATTACATATAATAGTAATAATACAGTGAGCGGCAATACTGTAATAAATAAAATCTAACCTAAATAGAATAGATTTTCAAATGGAGGTTTTTAGCACCTAAATAGGAAAGATTCTCACATGAATGTTTAGCGGCACCACTGTAATGAATAAAAATTTAACCTAAAAAGATATTCACACATGAAAATTTTTAGCGGAAAAAAAAACAAATTCAGAAAAGCACAAATAAAAATGATATAGTAAATAAAATATATAATCTAATCTTAAAAAAAATGAAACCAGTAATACAGCTGATCGGCATCGCCTGGCTTTTATCTCTAATCAGCGGCAAATCCAAGCTATATCCGTATGGTACCAACAAAGTGGACGAGATTTACAATAGCGACAAATCAAATACCGTTTTTATCTCACTAGAGGACGGTAAAACATTCTCTTATTTTGGAATATATAATTCGATTAGTTCAGAAAACGTTAAACCAGGTATTCAGCCACGAGATATGATAAATTGGACACAAAATTCTTAGCGACCTTACATAATGCAATGTGAGCCTAAAGGACTGCCTCCCGACGCTAAAGCTGTCGATATCGATTTCATGGGATATCAGGACCTCAATAGACAAATGGTACCCAAATACTATCCCATTGCAGATAATGTTTCAAACGACGATTATTTTTAAATCGCACCGTAAATGGTGACTAACAGAAAGCGATATCAAGGTCTCAACGATCGTTAGCCGACGAGAATAAAAACCCCGGGAGCTCGTACTGTCGACTTGCCCATGTTATTGAAGACAAATATTTATTTACAGATATGCACAGTACTCCTATATTGGCTTCCATTCCATAAAAATTTTTTTTTGTAAAGCTTGGGAAGATAAAAGTAAATTATATGAGAATAAAGTTTAAAAGAAAATTAATATAAAATTAAATAAAATTATTAATTTATGTGAATTAAGTTAAAAAGAAATTTAAGCTAAAGGGTGGTGGTGAAGTCTCAAATAAAAGATATTTTAATTGAAAGATTGAATTATTAATTGGTAGTCTAAAAAGTTAAAAAAAAATAAAGGGTAGGCTGGATGAATTGTGTTAAAATTTGTATGGCCTAAGCCATCCTTTTGCCATTAAAAACAACTATAGTCTCAAATAAAAGATATTTAAATTTACAGATTGGGTTTTTAATTAGTAGGTAGGTCTAAAAAGTTAGAAAAATAAAAGGCAGTTAGGCTGGATAAATTGGGTTAAATTTTGTATGGCCTAAGCGGTCATTTTACTCATTAAAACATCCATAAAAAAGTAAGAAATAAGTTAGAGGCGTGGTAATATTTTGTCCAAATTAAAATAAAATTTTTAATTTAGGATGGCTGCCAAATTAAAATGAAATTTTTAATTTAGGATAGCTGAATTGAAAATGCTCAAAACATAAATAATTAACCACCCATATAAGTAGAAATAAAAAGATGGAAATTATAGGTAAACTGAAAATATTTGAATTAATTTTTAGGCCGGGTTAAAAAAATAGATATCTGTGTAACCCAATAATTAAAATTCAAAAAGAAAGAGATCGCCAAAGATTAGGATAAATCAACAAAAATGAAAGTAAAAAAAGGTCCAAAATAGTTGTGAGTAACCAAAAATAAAAAAAATTAAAGTCTAAAAAATAGGTGCCAATAAAGAAAAAGGGACTTGAATAAAAAAAAGTTAAAGGTATTAGGATAGTATAAAAAAAAGTTAGGGCTATCAAAAAAGAATTTTTTTTGTAGGAAGCCAATGGAGGTGTCGTAATTGACTTACGAGAAAAATAATATTAAAAAGAAAAAAGTTAATAATAAGAAATAATAAAAGAAAAGAAAATATTGATTTTTTTAGTCTTTTAAATTCTTGTGTAAAAGTTAGAAATTTGCAATTAAAGAATAATATATTTTAAACCCCACAAAAAAGTATAGTTAAAAGTTGCGCCGGTAATCGGCGCCGCACAAATACAAATTATGAACCGATATATAAATGTTTTATAATAAATGGTGGCCACAATATATTTATAATTAATATTGGACAATATCATTTGCCTTACACACGATATATTTGGCGCTGTTACGATAAATGTAATATGGAAAAATAAAAAATTACAATTTTTCAGATTTTTTTTTACTTTGTGTCAAATAAAATTTGCACTATTCATTAATCATAAATAATATTATTAATTGAAGAACACGTTTTTTTCTTTAAAATATTATTTTAATTACTTCTTTCATATATTACTAATATACCACCTGTTTATAATTTATTAATTATATTTAACATTGTTAATTTGATATTATAATATATTAATGCTGGAAATCTCATAAATAAAATCTTTTTAATTAAAAAATAAAAAAATAAAGATCATAGCTCTAAAATTCTTAAAATTATAGAGGTTAAAATTGGTGTGGTCTATCCCACTATATCATTCGCGTTACAAACTTCTCACCCTACCATCGCGGGTTAAGCAAAAAAGTCACAAAATTTTGGCAAATAATAATATTTTTAAAGATAAATTTAAAAAGTGCTGGGGTCTGTATGGACCCCACAGTGTGAATCGCGGGATAAATAAATTATGTCAATTAATTAAATATATTAATACTACACAGGTCAACCAACAATTAGAGAGTTATGAGTTAACTACAGAGATCAAACTGCCATCTTGGGAATATCCAATCCGTTTACCGTTTTCTTAATCAAACTTAGTTAGTCAGTTATAAACATTGAAAAATTTAGAAAAAAAGGTTAAAACTAAAAAAGATTTAAAAACAAAAATAAAATTTTATTTTTGCATATTCTAAATAGCAGTTAAATTCAAACTTCAAATAATATTTTTATTAAAAACCGAAAATATATCGTGTCGTATTTAAGTTTGGACGCGAAATATTTTGTATTATCTAAATGCCGATGTAAGAGCTTGATATAAAATTAACTTTCGATTTTTTGTGATTAAAAATGTAAGTTAAAAGAGTGCAAAAAAGATTTTTAGATTTTTTCTTTTTAGAGTATATTTAGATCTGTCAATTTAATAAGGCCATTTTTTGTTATAGACGGATCTAAGGAGCCAAAGACGGAAGATACTAAAAAAAAGGAAAAACGTGTATGAGATAAGGCCATTATGGGGATGCATTCTTTTATGTTTTCATATAATACACGTTTCTGACATTAATATTTGTTGACCTGGGCTATTGATTAAATCGGGTTTTAAGGTCGGTAGAATTTTATGAAAGATTCATGGAAAAAAATATTATAAAATAAAAATTGTTTTTGGCTATTATTCACCTTAAAAACTAGATATTTTTTAAAGAAAAAAAATCCTGTTTTTTTTATGCAATACAAACATTTTATATAATTAATATGTGAATCTATTACACTGGACAACAAAATTTAAACGACCTCAAGCATCATTCATGGCAACCATTGATCTTGGTCAAGTTTTTGGTGCTGATTACGAATATGAAGTCAGAATTTTTCCCAATGCCTCAGAATTTTTGTTATTTAGGGTCAAAAACGCCATTTTGGTCATTTTAGGGGTATTTTGAGCTTTAATAACTTGTTAAAAAAAAAGCAAAAAAAATATTAAAAAGGTGTATAGAAAGAGAAAACCTTACTTAACAACTCAAGGTATTTTGATTTTTTGGAAAATTAATATTTTTTTTTATTTTTTTAATTTTTTTAAATTTACTTATTTTTTTTTACACACCTTTCTTCACACCCAAATTTTTCGCAGGACAAACTAAAAATCATCTATACAATTAACTTTTCTAGACCAGTTTTTAACATGGAATACGAATATAAAATTAGTTTTAATCTAAAATATTTAGTCTTCTACTGGTGAAGAGACTTAATTAACTAAACGCCTAAAATACACAATATAAACACAATATTAGGCACAATTTATTCAATTAAGACATGTAAATATTTAGAATGTATTTTTATATGATCTGCGGTTGTATAAACAACTGCTTTTGCGGTAAAGCATCCAACAATAGTCTGCCAACATGCATTTATTCCAAGTCTCTTGATATTTTTTTTCCATTAGGAACATATCTTGGTGAAATCTTTCACCCTGTTCATCACTTACATCTCCTAAATTTGGAGGAAAAAAATCCAAATGACATTCCAAAAAATGCATTTTGAGGGACAATCTTGACCCTGCCTGTTTAAAATTATATAATAATTTTTGTATCTCTTCGACATAGTTTGGGTTTTTAGAATTTCCTAAAAATTGTTGGATTGCCAAGCCAGCAATTCCGCATTGTTTAAGCTTTTAAAAAAAATTCATCATTAAACAATGTTTTGATTTGCGGTCCAATTGAAACCCCGGCATTAAGTTTATCACTTGAAATAATTTGAATGTGGTACAAATGTAAGAAATCCTTGGGATTCCGCTTTGGCCATGGATTTAACCAAATTTTTGGCTTATCCTAGTTTGATATATAGCGGGGGTGATATTGTTTTGTGTGAGTGTACAAGCGGAACGTTTTTTATATTGTATTCACCTGGAACAAATTTTCCCTATTTGGCCATTTTTTATGGGTATAATGCTGCGAATCCGCACGGCTGTTCCATAAACATAAAAGGCAACTGTGTTTTGTGTAACCGCCCTGAAGACCCATCAAGATGGATATGACCTTTAGATCCCCACATATGTCCCAGTTGTATATATGGTATTTAATTAAATTTAAAATATCCTTTAAATTTGTATAATCATATTTTATATAGACCGAATGGGCCAGGGGAACTGATGGTTTGGTGTTACCATTATGAACTAAAATTTTTTGGAAGCATCGATAATAAGACGCCATTCCACTGGGCAATGAATTTGACCCAAACTTTTAAATAAATTTTCGATATCGTTACAGTAACTAATTTTATTTTTGACGGAAAAAAATTTTTCAAGCTGTGAGGTTTCTCGATAGTAAGTAATTTTAAATCTTTATCTACTAAATTCCATTGGTTAAGTCTTGAAGCTAAAAGCTATGAGTCGTTTTTGCTCAAACGAAAAACCTGCCTCCCTAATCCTAATCAAAACTTAAACTTCACACTAACCCTAACTTAACCCTAACCCTTTAAGCCATAAGACTAACTTAAGACTAATACTTATTTAATTTTAACCTAACTCCCAACCATTAGGAATATGCTGCGCCTATATTACTCTCAGGCCATAAAAAATTAATTCAAATAGCCAAAGATGGTAAAATTTATTTTTTACCTTTACTGAGAATTAATATGGGAATAACAAAATCGGCCTATAGTGTAGTGGCAGAGCGCTTGCTTGTAGCCTGAATAAGCCTAGAAGGTTCGGGGTTCGAATCCCGGCGAAGGCAGATTTTATTTTCAGGAGAAAGTTTTAGCAAGAGAGTAGCCACATGACTACTGGTGACCTACAAGGCAGTAGGCCCTAAACGATGATGCCTAGGGAGTCCAGAGTCAAATCTGGGTCACCGTCAGCCCTCAGAAGGCGGGTGTGAAAATCCCGAAAACTCTGAACAAAAACAAAATGAACACAACCAAACAATCTGAAAAACCAAACGTTAAGGCGTCCCCTGTATGCGACGCGCTTGGTGTATCTGGCCCGCATCAAGTGAGAAGAAACATTAGGGTCCAAGCAAAGCAAAAAACCATTAGATTTGCAAGTTTAAACGTGGGAACGATGAAGGGAAAGATGGCAGAAGTGGCGGACATGCTAGCTAAAAGGCGGATTGATGTGATGTGTGTGCAAGAAACCAAGATGAAAGGCTCAAAGGCGTTGATGATGGGCTTAGGATACAAGATGTTCTACAATGGAAAGGAAAACCATCGCAACGGAGTTGGGATAATACTAGCGCAAGAACTAATTCCAACAGTCGTTAAAGTTAACAAAGCTTCCGAGCGAATCATAGCAATCAAACTGGTTATTGAAGGCAAAGTCACCAACGTTAACTCGGTGTATGCACCCCAAACAAATCTTACGAACAAAGAAAAGGAAGAGTTTCGTGAAATACTAGAAGCAGTGCTGATGGACATACCAAACGAGGAACTGACAATGATTGGAGGGGATTTTAATGCGCATGTAGGGGAAGAAAATGTGGGGTACGAAAGAGTTCACGGAGGCAAAGGTTATGGAGCGATCAATGATGACGGAGGGCACTTGCTAAGATTCGTCCAAGCTTTCGACATGGCCATTGCACCTTCTTCAGCAAAAGAAGATCCCATCTCATTACCTACCAAAGTGGTTCCAATCAATCTCAAATAGACTTCATGCTAGTTTCGAGACGACAGCTTAAACGAATCAAAGATTGCAAAATCATCCCAGAAACCATATCTGCGCAGCATCAGCTCCTGGTGATGGACTTCACGTTTCAGCGCCAGAAACATAGGCTCAGCAAAACAGAATTTCTTCCCCAAATCAAATGGTCAAAGCTCAAGGAGAGAAACGAAGCCTTCGCAATCACCTGCAACCTTGACAGCGAATACAATTGCGAAATCATACCAAGTCCTACGCAGTTCTGGTGCGAGTTATCTTCAAAACTCAAAGCGGCCGGGAAAGAAATACTTGGAACTACAAAAGGTGGGCGTGATAAGAGAAGAATTACATGGTGGTGGAATAAAAGAGTTGAAAGGGAAATATCAGAAAAGAAAAAGCTGCTCAAACGATGGAAAAAGAGTCAACTGACCAACGACAAGCTTGATTTAAAGAACAATGCAAAGTTGTGAGAAATGTCGTACGAGAAGCGAAAAAGAAAGTATATGAACAAGCATACAAGGAGATGGCCACCAAAAGTGGGCAAAATTTTGTATACAAGATGGCAAAGCAACGTGAAAGACAGTCAAGAGATTGTGACGGAAACGTAAAGTTCATCAAAAACAAAGAAGGCAAGTTTCTCGTAGACCAAACAAAGGTACTGGAGCGTTGGAAAGAATACTTCAATGAATTACTGAACAGCGACACAAATAGAATTGAGATCGAGGAGATACCCCCAAACTGTAACCTAATACCACCAATCTCAAAATCAGAAGTCAGCCTTCAGCTCAAAAAGTGTTCAAACGGGAAAGCAACAGGTCCCGACAACATACCCATTGAGTGCTGGAAATCTTTAGGAGATGAGGGAATTTCGGCGTTAACGACTCTATTCAATTCGATATTAACATATCAGAAAATACCTCCGAATTGGCAAGAAAGCTACATTATTCCAATCTTCAAAAATAAAGGCGACGCATTTGACTGCCACAATTACAGAGGCATCAAACTAATGTCACATACTTTCAAACTTTTCGAAAAAATCATAGAAGCCAGATTAAGAGACGTAATCGATATAGGTATTGAGCAATGCGGGTTCATGAAAGGAAGGTCGACAATTGACGCGATTCATGCCGTGCGCAACATGGCAGAACGTTTCACAAGAAAGAATAAAAAGCTCTACTGCACATTGGTTGATTTGGAAAAAGCTTTCGACAAAATTCCAAGATCAGTAGTATGGGGCTTTGAGGAGAAAGAATGTTTTTGAGATGTATATCAAGTTGGTTCAGAGTATGTATGAAAGAAATTTGACGTATGTAAGGAGTTCGTCAGGAACATCGAAAGGATTTACAATTAATGAAGGTGTGCACCAAGGTTCGGCCCTAAGTCCCCTACTATTCATCGCGGTGATGGACGTGATCTCAAAGAGCGTTGCCACAAATCCACCGTGGCACATACTGTACGCTGACGACATTCTACTAATGGCTGAAAACCCGCAGGAGATGTGTGAAAGTCTGAATAATTGGATAAAAGCGATTGAAAAGCTAGGCCTAAAAATTAACAAAGACAAAACTGAATTGATAGTTTTCGGAGGCTCAGAAGGTGAACAACTGGTAATTAACGAAGACTGGTCTCTCAAATCAAAGCCAACAGCAACCTACCTAGGTGCTTACCTACAATCCGATGAAAACGTCGAGCAAGAAGTTAGGAACAAACTCAAAGTTGGGTGGCTAAAATGGAGATCGTTGACAGGTGTCCTGTTCGACAAAAATATACCAATAAAAGTTAAGGGCAAGGCTTACTCAAGCATAGTACAACCGGCAATAACATACGGCTTAGAAACAATTAAGGAAAAGCGATGAAAGAATACTACAAACGATGGAAATGCGCATGCTACGGATGTTTCTAGGGGTGACTCGCAAAGACAAGATCCGCAACGATCATATACTTGGAAGTTTACACAAACACCCATACAAAATAAAGTCGAAATCAACAGACTCCGATGGTTTGGACACGTTATGAGGCAAAAAGACGGGTATCTAAGCAATCTGGTAAATGCAATTGAAGTGCAAGGCAAGAATAAAAGGGGCAGACCTAAACTCACCTGGTCTCAAAGAGTAGACGCTAGCATGAGATGTCACAACCTAAATAGAAATGAATGTAGAGAAAGAAACAAATGGAGACTTAAATTGAAAGAGCTTACTGCCTCAATGGCAAAAAGCTAACAATGAAAAAAAAAATATGGGAATAACAAAATTAGATTTATGAGATGCGGAATTTATGAATTTATCAAAGAGAATGGTACTAGGTTAAAAAATAATAAGGAAAATTTGAAAGAATGAAGAGGAAAATGAGAGCGTAGGAAGCGTAAGGGGCAGATAAGGGGCAGGGGGTCAGTATGAGTTGAGTGTAAAAGTTCAATGAACTTAAAAATAACATTTTATATATTAATTTTCAAATTTAAATAACTAGAGTTCTAATAAAGCAAATTAATTAATTTTTTTATAATCAAATGCGTGAGACTATGCTCTTTCAAACAGCACCGATTTTTTTAATTTTTATTAAAGTTCAAAATTCACTTTTTTGGACTTTGAGGTCATTTTAAAGAAAATTGGAGGCATCAGTAAAAAAACTAAAAGCGCCATCATGATCTCCAAAAAATTCTAAACAAAAACCTGTAAATATCGTTCATGTTGTTTTTTTCTGTTGTCCAGTGTTATGAATGCTAAAAAAGAAGTTTCAAATTTTAGTTTATATTTACATTAAGGCAAAATTATGGTTTTCAACATTGAAATTAGTGTGGGGTCCATATTATCTTAATAGAATTTTTTTATCTCTAAACAAATTTTTAGACTCAGACCAGGCACGATTCTAGATCTTTTAAGGGAGCATTGCCCCCCCCCCCAAAGTTTTTGATTGCCCCCCTTCCAAAAAAATTTAAATTGCCCCCCCCCCCTCTCCCCATAAAAATAAGTATAAATTTTATTTTTGCCCTTCTACCACCATAAAATTAAACTTGCTCCCCCAAAAATATCTAAAAATTATTATTTAAAAAATTTTTACCTTTTTTTAAAAAGTTTTTTTATTCATATCAACACTGCTCATCCGCTATCAATTAAAAAATGAAAATTACTGATTTTTTTAATAAAGGTATTGACATTTTTCAGTACTTATTTTATTTAATTACCTTTTTATAATTTTAAACATTTGTGAAAGCAATTCATAAATCTGATGCCAAAGAAATTGCCTCACTTGTTATCTTTTTATAGCATATAATCTAGAACAGAACCTATCGCAAAATGCTACGGGGGCGAACGCAATGTCCAGAGAAAAAGGTGGTGCTCAATTATTCATAAACAAAATGGCTGGACACCATGTTCCGTATATTCACTGCTTTAACCACCGATTGCACACCTTGTTGTAATATTGTCTTCAAATTTTAAGTGAAGGGCATGATTTTTTCTTTATTAATAGCTATTTCATTTAAATTTCCGTATTTTGTAAGGTTATTTAGTTTTTTGAAGTTTTTCTAGGGTGAGGCTAGCATAAAGTTATATTAGTGTTAATTTACGGTATAATTTACCTCATTTACGCACTGATCAATCTGTTATTCTTAAAAATTACTAGAGTATTTGATAATCCCAATCCCAGTTTATTTATAGGCTAGCTTTGGGATCAAATGAGCAAATTTTTCCACCCCCTTACCAAAAAAAAATGATTTTGTTAAATTTTTATATGATTACAAAGATGCGTTTCCTAATTTATTTAACATTTTTTCTATAAGTTTGTTATTTGGCTCTTCAACGTTGAGTTGTGAGGCCACATTTTCTTTAAAAAAAAATAACTTCTAGTAGGCCGGCAATGCGTAAAGGTGATTAGGACACAAAAAATCATTAACTGGGGCGTTGAAATTTGATGAATTTTATAATTTAATTAAAACAACCTCTTGCATATAATTGTTCAATACACTGCTGAAAGCTAATTATTACTTACTATTTTAAGACATGTTTGCAAATTTTTATTATGCGCATTAAACGTTTATGTTCATGTTTTATTTGATTTTATACCATGATATTAATAGTTATATATAACCAGTTTCTATTCATATATTTCTTTTAAATTAGCATACTTATACAATATGTTTTCATGATAATCAATCTTATTTTATTATTCATTTTTTAAAATCCAAAGTTTTATATAATTCATTTTTATCATTCATATATATCATGTTTTTATTTTTCATGCGCATTGATACCAAAGGATAAAGTTATACTCACAATTAATTTTTGAATTTCATATCTTTTTAAGCAATTGATATTAGTGCAAACAATTAAAGCAATCATTTTTTTATTTTATGAATATAATAAATTACTATTAATTTTTTATAGTAAAAAGTTTGAACATGGATTCAATTGGTGTACATGTATATTTTCGCAAAAAAAATTTATTGCCCCCCCCCATACACGAGTTTTTTTTGCCCCTCCCTCAAATTGGAAAAGCTAGAATCGGGCCTGACTCAGACCAAATTTTAATTACTAATTAATTTGGTCTAAGTCTGTTAAGATAAGACATACATGTTAAGATATAAGACATAATATCATCTGTTTATGGACTTCGTAGTTTTAAAACGTTTTGTTAAATAAAAGCTACATATAATATAAAGTACGCTTTAGTTTTTAACTAGGGTAGCTGCCTAACCCTCGCCAAACCTTACCGCCAGACCTCTAACAATCTAATAATACCAACCTAACCAAATATTATATGGTTAGGTTGGTATAAATAGATTGTTAGTGGTTTGGCTAGGGTGAAGCAGCCCTTAATCTTAGTTAAGAATTAAAGTATACTATACATTATAAAATTTGAAAAAAAATATCCTTCAATTTTAGAGTTAACCAAGTTATACCAAATCTCCCCTCCATTATATCAGGATTGGGTAAGAATGAATAAAGCATCCGTACACCTTTTAATCTCTTTCGAATGTGATCTATAAACCACAGTATAACTAAAAATGCTCTTTTCTGAATGTCATCTGTACACTACAGTATGACCAAGAAGGCATGGTGTAACCTTCCACAAAGTCTTGTAACACAGGTCAACAAATTTTTGAGAGTTATAAATATAGAGATCAACTCTGCCATCTTAGGGTTCAAATTCATTAACCGTTTTTCTTAATCAAACTAAATTAGTCAGCTATAAATATTAAAAATTTTAGAAAAAATGTCAAAAAAACAAAAAAGATTTAAAAACAAAAATAATGATATTTTTTTTTATATTCACAACAGCTCAACTGTTAAATTCAAACTTTAAATATATTTATATTAAAAACCGATAATATATCGTGTCGTATTTAAGTTTGGACGCGAAATATTTTGTATTATCTAAACGCTGATGTAAGAGTTTAAAAATCCTAATAAAATTTATATTATTTGTGATGATAAATAAATATAAATTACAAAATATTTTTATATAAAAATATTTTTTAAGTTTTTTAGGGTATATTTAGATCTGTCAATTCGGTCAAAAAAGCCATTTTTCGATATGGACGGATTTAAGAAGCCGAAGGCTAAGAAAAACGGAATATGTATATAAGATAAGGCTATCATGGGGATGAATGCTTTTATGTTTTCATAAACTTATTTTTTTTAACATTGATATTTGTTGACCTGTGTAATAATGTTCAAATCGAAATTAAAAATTTTATTGGGGTCCAGAACCCCACCTGGTCAATTTTAATATTGAAAACCATGACAATGCCTCAATAAATAATAAAAATTAATTTTGTAACCTTATTTTTTAGTTATGCTTTCCTAATAGTTTACATATTCATTATATAAAATGTTTGTATTGTATAATAATAATACAAATCATTTTTTTTTCTTTAACCGGCGGTCACTGTGGGGTCCATATGGACCCCAGCACAACTTAATTTTAATATCTGCAAATATATTATATATAAGCCAAATTTTTGTGACTTTTTTCTTAAATATATAATAAACAAAATTAGTAATTAAATATTGGTCTAAGTCAAATAACAAAATTCGTTTAGAAATTAGAAAATCTATTGAAGTTCATATGGATCCCACTCTCTCAATTTCAATTTTAAAAACATGACATTGCCTCAATTTAAATTTAAACTAAAATAATTGCAACTTAATTTTTAAGTATTTCATAATAGTTTTACAAATAAAGCATATAAAATTTTGTAATGTATAATAATGATAGGAATTATTTTTTTTTTCTTTATAAAAGATCTAGTTTTATAGGTGAAAGACAAAAATATTTTTTAATTGCATATTATTTTTTTCCATGGATCTTACATAGAATGTTCTACCCCGTCTAAAAACGCGATTTTATCAATAATGTTGTTACATTTAATTTTGACATGATTTATTTAAAATGTAATATAGAAAAAAAAATTTAAATTTTTTAGATTTTGTTCTACTTTTTGTCCAATAAAACTTGCAAATCATACATCTTACAGTAGTTGATAAAGGGCAAGCATTTTCCATCAAAATAATTTTAAAATAAAGATCACAGCTTTAAAACTCTAGAAGTTATAGAGGTCAGCATTCGCGTTACAATTTTCTCACCTTACCATTCGCTGGAAAATATTTAGATTTAAGGTTAGTAATAGCCCAAAATAATTTTTTATTTCAAAATATTTTTTTCCCATGAATCTTTCATAATATGTTCTACTAGACCTAAACACATTAATTAATCAATAATATTGATACATTTAATTTATTAATGAGATTTATTTAATGTATAAAAAATTTCCATTTTTCAGATTTTTTTTTACTTCGTGTTAAATAAAATTCACAATAGAGATTAGTAATAATTTATGTTAATTTATATTTAAAAAGCACGTATTTTTCTTCATAATAATAAAAAAATAGTTAATAGCTTTAAAACTCTTAAAGTTATAAAGGTTTAAAATTGGGGTCAAATTTCCTACCATTCGCGGGTTAGTTAACTTTTGTAAGATTTTGCTTTTTGGAGATTTTGCTTTCCAGGCAAAAAGGTTTTTTTTGTTTTTGGCATTTGTCGGTATATTATAAATTTCTTTGATGTTTTAATAATTTTAAGTAAATTTTGTGGGCTTTTTAGGATTTTGCTTTTTAGGATTTTGCTTTTTAGGATTTTGCTTTTTAGGATTTTGCCTTTCAAACAAAATTTTTTTTTTCGTTTTTTGGAATTTGCCGATGTATTATAATTCTCATTTTTTAATAATAGCCGTAAAATTTTTTAAATTTTTTTTTCATAATTTTAAAAATAGTATTAGCCGTAGCCTTATGTTTAAAAAGTATAAAATAATAATTTCATACATACATACAATTGTAAAATATTAAAATTATCTTTAACTATTAATTAACAATGTAGATTATTTACAGACGCCAGCACATCTTTAATTTGAGTATCATCAAAAATATTATATAAAATGGAACAAATTTGTGAATTTTTTCTTATATATATAATAAAAAAAAACAGTAATTAAAATCCAAGTCTAAACAAAATTCGTTTAAAAAAATTATAATTTATGTTTAAATCTAAGATATTGCCTCTAAGTAAATTTTTTTAAGGTATTCTTACATAATGGTTTTACATAACAAGTGTTTAAAATATTTGTATAGTATAATAAAAATATGAGCGCGCGTTTAAACTTATTTAAATTTTATTTAAAAAAATGCAAATATTTAAATTTATTATTTTTTTAAAAATTTTAAAAACTTTTTTTTCTGGCGCCTTCAGATTCAGTTCATTTTTTCAAAAAAATTTAAAAATTTTATTCTTTGACATTAAAGGCATTTCAAAAAGTCCCCAATCTTTTTTATTAGCATTTTAAAAATTTAAAAAATAAAATAAAATTTATAGAAATTTTATTATTAAAAAAAATTAAATGAGTCTGAACGCGCCCTTCAGAAAATTGTTAGAATTTGTTTAAATAGTAATATTTAAAAAAAAATGAAACAAGTCTGAGGCCCTTATCTAGATTTTAAGTTAAATAAAAGCCAAAAATAATTTTTTATTTCATAATATTTTTTTCAATAAATCTTTTAATATTTCCTTTTAGTAATTATGCCCATTTTTGTGTCTCTCCTGCTTTTTCAATTTATTGCCTAAATTCAAAAATTGTGTCCCCTTTTTATTACTCTTAATAATCCATACTATTATTCTTTGAAAATGTAAAATTAATGCTTTAATAAATAAAATTTTATCATGGAACATTGTGTATCCTCATTGATGACCCCGTGATGAATCGTTTGAAGCAAATATTTAGATTCAGGAAATTCATATACACAAATCTGACATTCCAGCAAACTATGATAAGTTCAACATTATAACATATTAGCACTGAAAGAGAAACATATTAACGACTTGGAATCTGAATTACGACCTAAATGAGATACATTATAATGACACAAAACCGTTTGGCCCTGAATATTGCAAATTTGAATCACCGATTATTAAAAATTTACATTTTTACATTTGCTGAAAACATTACGGAATTTACTCTTAAACATTCAATTTGTTGATAAATGGAAAAACATAAACGCTGATGTAAGAGTTTAAAATACTAACAAAATTTATATAATTTGTGATGATAAATAAATATAAATTACAAAATATTTTTATATAAAAATTTTTTTTTAAGTTTTTTAGGGTATATTTAGATCTGTCAATTCGGTCAAAAAAGCCATTTTTCGCTATTGACGGATCTAAGGAGCCAAAGACGGAAGAAACTATGAAAAACGAAAAATATTTATGAGATAAGGCCTTCATGGGGATGCATGCTTTTATATTTTGATAAAATTCACGTTTCTGACATTAATATTTGTTGACCTGTAATATCATTTGACGCCAAATTTTATGGAAATTTTAACTGTCATATTTTCCGTGCATTTTTCTTTTTTTTTAACTTTTAAGAAATATGCTATGAAACGTAAAGTCTAATTTTGCATTATCACCATATTTGGTTATATTTTATCTATTTGGATATATCTATCTACCTTTATTAGCCAAATATAGGCCGTCTCTTAAAGTAAATTAATTTTTGTAATCATTAGATTTTACATAAATCAAAACGCACTTTTAATCTGATCAATAGCCCCTAGGCAATAATGCTTCTTTACATAACTACCATTTTGTTTTAAATCATTTATTTTTTTATACATACCTTAACCCGCAAACGCTCATGAAAAATTTCGTTTTCTACAGTGGGGTCCATAGGGACCCCAATTTTTAACCTCTATAACTTCAAGATTTTTTATATGAACTTTACATTTATATTATTTTGAAGGAAAATATGTGTTTAATTTATAAACTAATATAAGATATCACTAATGTATATCGTTAATTTTATCTAACACAAAGAAGAAAAAAATTCAAAATAGGATTAATTTATAACACATTAAATAAAACATGTCAAAAAACTCAAAGTGAATATTATTGATCTAATTGTGTTTTTAGGTCTAGTAGAATGTCAGGGGAAATAAAATAATAAGTATAAAATTAAAACATGGAGAAACAAAAAGTTTTATAAAAAATAATAATAATAATTTTAGACACAAAATAGAATTATAGAATTGTTTTTATAAGTAAAAGCTTAACAAATAATAATCGCTTGAATTTTTCATAAACATACTCCCCGGGATTGGAAGAATCTTCCAATAAATCACTTTCGTCAGCTGTAATTGGGAAGGAACATAGTTTGACCACGGGCCTTTTGTAGATACCGTTAGCGCAGGTTATTGTCGCAACAATTCTCGAATCCTTGCCTGGGTTTAAGTTAATAACTCAGATATATTTATTCCTTTAGGCCGGATTTGTTCTTAACGGATGGCAAATCAAATGCGTGCGGCACTCTCTCGATTAGGAAATTTTGTGACGGTATGTCAAAACTACGCAAACGATGCTATTTTCAGAAACCTAAAGAGACGAAGGGCAAAATCAAAGATTCGTTTACAAATTTTAAAAAAATACAATTTAAATTGGAAGTGCAAGGTAGAGGACGAGGATAATGTAATAGAGGAGGTCGAAAACCACTACTTTGCTCGGTTGACTCAGACCGAAGAATTGTTAAAGCAACCTGAGGTAGCATCTTATCCAAACAGCGAATACGGCTTCCTAAAATTCTTCCAACATTCTCTGGATCTTATTATGACTGGTTTAAAAGTTCACGTATCTCAAAGAGTCCATAAAGGAAAGCGCAGCGGAAGTTTTCCAATCGCTCAAAATCTCAGAGGCAAAATACCAAATAGCGTAATGCTCTCAAAGAGAGATACGACAACATACCTCATATTACAAAAATATCTGAATGCAAAACTCGAGCTTCCAGTGATGCACGAGGAAAACTATAATCCATTACGACAAAATGATGACGGGCTAAATAAACATATGAGCATTAGAAGCCATGAAGCGACCAGTAGAACATTGGGACGACAACTTGATACATGCAACTTCCAAGAAACTAGATTCAATCACCATCAAGGCATGGGAATCATCATTAGCGAAAGATGTGAACCCCACCTAAAAGCAATTTGTCGAATTTCTCAACCGCCGCTGCCAAATATCTAAAGCGACTTATATACTAGCAGAGGTAGGAAAGGTTACAGTCCACTGCTCAACATCCCAACCAACATCGATGGGCCAGGACACCCAAGCTATAAACAGTGCAATTTATTCCGGAATCTATCACCGCGGGATTGCAAACAAGCCGTCGTTGATAAACGGCTATGCTCAAAGGTTGTGATTGTTGCAAACTTAAAACAGATGTGCCGTCAGAATCTTATGCATCAGGGTCCTTGCCAATTACAACGGATCTTTTAATGAGAAAATCCGTTAAAAAATTAATACGATTTGAAGACAGTCACTTATGTTAGTTCATGATACTACTAATTGACAATAATAATTCAAGTTTATATTGACTTAAACCGACATCAATCAAGTTAAATCGTTATTACAATAACTTTTTAAATACTATATTGACTTAGATTTAATAATTGCAATGCCATTAAGTGGCAAAAGAATTTTTACTAAGACACCTTACCCTATACAAAAATGTATAGCTTAAATTATCTAGATTTCAATTGTAGATAATTGGTTTGAAAATTTATGTGCATGTGCATCGTCGCCTTTTTTAGCTATACTAATCATAACAATCAATTTATTATCGAAGGTGTTCCCATAGTCGTGAGGTATTGAATTGCGGTTATCGCTTTGCCAGCCAATTAGTTCATGGACATTTTCAGGTTTGATCTAGGGTAGAGGTTTTAAAATCAAGATAACCAATCATACAAAGGTGGGTCTGCTATCAGTTAAAACGCAAATATTTTTATTTTATGCACCCAAACGTATAAACGTAATTTTTTAGTATGCCGAATAAATTCTTCCGTCGTAGTGGGTATATCACCATCCAGCGGGAATTAAAAACTTTGGGAAATACCTTACGTTAGTTTAAATAGCAACCTATAAAATGAAAAATATCAGATTTAACACACCGGACAATCCACCTGCTAAAATCGGACACAATGTCACGGTTCTTGCATAATTATGAAAATTAAATAAAATTTAAGTTAATACTACGTACAATTGGCCATTTCCAAATTTTTAATCCATAAAGATTATTTTATAAATTATTATATTTTACGTAATCATTTTAAAAAAATTTTAAATTGTAAAACATTGGTTTTAAATATTACTACTTCTACAATCTTAGCGTCCGACGCAACGCTTTAATATCAGAGCGAGCGTCTGGCCAAAAAATGATTGCTCAACTTAATTGATTAGCAATATGTATATTAAAAATGTACTGTAAAAGTGGTAACTTTTAATCAATTTAATTACACTAGGCTAAACCTATGACTAAATAACTTGAACACAAACGCAAATTTCTTTATTGCTATATATAATTTAATCAATCCATTTAATCTTAAATAAAAATAAAGAAACTCCTATAAAAATTGGTTTCTAGCAACCGCTCTAACTCCTATTTTAACGGCATCCTCTCTAGCTTCGCTAAAAAAGGTATTGTTTTAATTTGCGTAGTCGGTGTTAGAACATCCATCGACTGGAATTCACTACCGGCTCTTACTGTTGTTGATAGAACAGCAGGTCCGGTAGTCATCAAAAATGTGTTAGTTGGAACAGCGATGAATTTTGAAGATCGCGAATCGGCTGTATCGCTGTTATGGGACAGCATTATATTTACGTTATTTCTTTTCGCCTGACTTGCAAATCTACAAACCCCACTATGCCATCTTCGGCAACATCTACATCTTGTTCGGTTAGTTCTTCTGATTGCTCGCCATCTTAGGTGCTGATCTTGCTCTACTATTCTATTTTGCGTTCCCCTTTGTCTAGGCGTTAAGTAAGACAAAAGAGCCGTGGTATTGACACTTTCTTCTTGTCTTTGTCGCCTGATGGGGTGGTGTTCCCTTGTTGTCCGGTTTACTGGGCCCTATAGTAACAGTTGCCACATGAAGTCTTCCATTTGTCTGAGGTTCCCTATTTGTCATAGGTCATCCCCAGGGCATCAACATTGGATCCACCTGTATCCAGTAAAATATAGGTCACATCTAGTAAAATATAAGAGAAAAAAATATATGTCTATTCATATTTATCAAACTGGATAAGACATGCATTATATCACACAGAGATAATATCATTGCAAAATTCATGCATTAATTTGTTCCTAAATTAATATAAAATATAAAATTTAGTTATTATATGTTAATTAATTAGTAGCGGACTCTAATGTCCTCTACCCTTGTCTTATCTTGTGAAAAAATTGTAAGTAACCGACCCTTTGGAGAATATTACCTCTCTCATGAGCCACCTAGGGTTTCTCTTGTTGTGGGATAAGTATCAAATTTTTGGACCTGTCATAAACTTAGTCTCAGCTGCTATTGTTATTCAGAATATCGTTAGGTAGTCTGATTTTACATTAGAAGCCTGGATGCAAAAATTATAAAAGAAATGATAAAAAATTAATTAAATGTAAATAATAATAGAACGTAAGTCAAAATAAAATAATAGAATGTATTATAGAATGCTCGTTTCTTAAACATACTCCCCGGGATTGGAAGAATTAATCTTCCAATAAATCACGTTCAGCTGAAATTGGGAAGGGACATAATTTGATCACGGGCCTCTTGTAGGTACCGTTATCGCAAGTTATTGTGGCAACGCGAATTATCGAATCCTTGCCTGGGTGTAAGTTAATTCGACCGGTTTTCCACATCAAAGGAGGTAAGTTGTCTTCGGCAACTAGTACAAGTTGACCTAGTTTTAAATTGGTAGATGCCCCTTTCCATTTGTTTCGACGTTGTAGATGCGTTAAATATTCGCGCGACCATCGAGACCAAAAGTGGCAACGCATCATTTCGATATGCTGCCATCGCGCCAAGTGAGAGATTGGGATCTCCGTCAGATGTGGCTCCAGTGAGGATGTTATTGGACGTCCGATCAAAAAATGACCCGGTGTCAGCATGCTCAAATCGTTAGGGTCATTTGACAACGGAGTCAAGGGCCGAAAATTAAAAATTGCTTCGATTTGGGTTAACAATGTAATTTTTTCTTCTAATGTGAAGGATGTCGCACCGATTATTCTATTTAGATGGTGTTTGGTTGACTTGACAGCAGCTTCCCATAATCCGCAATGTGGCGCACAAGAAGAACAAATTTGAAGGTTGCGACTAGACACTTCGATAATGACCATATAAATTGCAGCTCCATATGCCTTCTCACTGGCATCCGAAATTCCTTGAATTTCCATGCATGGTGGGCTAAGATGATTGGTTGTGAGTTGAGGATAGGTCGCATTAAAATGCAACAGTTGACTCGTAAATTGGAACCAATCCTTAGCAGTGATATTGTGTATGGGATCACCCCAATCCCAAATTAAGACCCATAATTTTGGCATCATTTTAGTTTGGACGGTGATGGGTCCTACCAATCTAATTGAGTCGAATACTCGGGCAATGGTCGATAATAACTTACGTTTGATAGCTGGATAGATAGTGTTTGAACTGATACTAAATCCGAATGTATCGTTCTGAGGATCCCAAGTCAATCCCAAGGTTTTAATGGTGACGAGATTGTCGCTTAATGAGATTGAATCTTGCATCTCGGGAGATTCAGATACCTCACCGGCCGACACAATAGGGAATCCCTTGGCTTCCTCGAGCTGTTTCAGAGTTTTAATCGCTAAATCGGGAGCTGAAGTAGTACCGTATGTAACTGTCGTCAAATAGACAGAAACTACTTTTTCTGACGGATTCTCGCCAAAAATCCGCTGTAATTGGCAATGCGACAGGTGCATTAGAATTCGTCGACTATGCTTCAAGTCGGCAACGATCGCAACCTTTGCGCTTGGCCGTTCATCAATGACGGCTTGTTCGCGATCCCCCGGTGATTTCCGTGAATTGCATCTGTTTATGTTTTGAATGTCCTGCATCGATGTTGGTTCAGATGTTGAGCTGTGGACTGTATTCTTGCGATTGTGTACCTCTGCAATATAAGTGGCTTTAAGAATTTGGCAACGGCGTCTGAGAAATTCAACAAATTGCTTGTGGGTGGGAATTTCATCTTTCGCTAACGATGTTTCCCACGCCTTGATCGTGACTGAATCTAGTTTCTTGGAGACCGTATGTACCAAAATGTCGTCCCAGTGTTCTACTGGTCGCTTCATGGCTTCTATCGCTTTCGTATGTTTGTTCAGCCCGTCTACGAATTGTTTTAATAGTTGATAGTTTTCCTCATGCATCACTAAAAGCTCGAGTATTGCATCTAAGTGTTTTTGCAATATAAGTCGTTTGTTGTCGTATCTCTCTTTGAGAGCATTCCACGCTTTTTGGTAGTTTGCTTCCGAGATTTCGAGCGATTGGAAAACTTCCGCTGCGCTTCCCTTGACAGACGCTTTGAGGTAATTCAACTTTTCAATACCTGTAATATTCTGTGAATGAATTAATGAGTTGAACTTATCGTAGAAGTTATACCAGTCATCATACGATCCAGAGAATGTTGGAAGTTGAATCTTAGGAAGACGTGTTCGCTGTTCGGAATAAGATGCTACCTCAGATTGCGGTTGTAATAATTCATCGGTCTGAACCATTAACTCAAAGTATTGATTCTCGACCTCCTCTATTACTTTATCATCATTCTCCTTACCTTCCGATTCTAATTTGGCTTGTAATTTTTCGAATTCGGTGAACAAATATTCAATCCTTGCTCGACGTAGCTTTAGGTTTTTCAGATTAGTATCGTTTGCGTCGTTTTGACATACCTTCACGAAATTTCCGAATCGAGAGAGTGCCGCACGCATTTGATTTGGTCCCTTGTAAGAGGAGCACAAATCCGAGTTATAAAGAGAATATATCCGGCCCGAAGGACCAAAAATGGTGGTGAAAATTATAAAAAGGGGATAAAGATAATAAATTCAATGTAAATAATAATAGAACGTAAGTCAAAATAAAATAATAGAATGTATTATAGAATGCTCGTTTCTTAAACAAAGCCTATCAGAAATAGATAGTTGATTGTAATGCAGCAGCATTGCGATACACTTGGTACAACCATGTTCCATCTTTCTCATGTTGTTGTAGCTTCAGCCATCTTTAAGCCATTCCAACCTATCTTTCTAATCCATTTCAACTAGGATAATGGCTCAATTTTAAAATCAAAAAAAATTGCGCGGTTATTATAATGTAGGCGCACTTCTGAGGGTATTTAAAAAATCTACGCTCTTTCAAATATGCAGTTTATGTCTGTAAGTTTTTAGCACTATTCTAGCCCTTAACCCTAATTTTACATTTAATTTGACCCCTATTCATTAAACATCTCATACTCTAAGCGTAAAAAATCAAAAACGACTAATGAGGGATTTTCAAAATTTATCACATAAAGTTCAATATCCTTAAATTGTGCAAAAATTGCCGGCGGAATGTAAACCTTTAACCCTGAGATTAAGTCAAAACAATATTCCGCCGGCGAAAATGTGTTTTGGACGCTGACTATACGCCAAAATATATTCGGCCTGCGGTATATAGGCTTTGAACGTTAAGGTCAAATACAGACAATATTCCGCCGGCGAAAAGGCTTTTTGGACGTTGACTATAGACCAGAAAATGTTCCGCCGGCGGAATATAAGCTATGGACGTTGAGGTCAAGTCCAGACAATATTCCGCCGGCGGAATATTGCGTTTTGGCGCTGACATATACATCTAGGCCATTTAATAACTTTGTCGCGTTTTGGACGTGATGCTATTGACTGTACACTTCGACAGTCATCGTTGACATCACCATTCATTTTTGGCCACCAATATTTACACTGGCTTGTTGCAGGCACTCATCTTATCCCAAATATCCGGCATATTTTTTGGCTAATGTTATTAGTGAGATTCTTGGGATATCCAGGCGATCTTGTGGTTGAACTAGTTTGTCTTCCAAGTGCAGTTCTGTCATCACTTTATTATGTGTTATTAAGTTTAATGTGCTTAACACCCTTTTAGTATTTCTTATGAACACTTAAATCTTTGTCTTTTTTAATCGCCTTAATGATATCTTGCTTTGAGGCGCAACCTTCAATGTAAGATGGAGTTGATTATATTCTGTGCAGTACCGTAATAGCATAGGCTAGGCGTGATAAGGCATCTGGCAAGCTATTCCATTTCCCAGGTATGTGAACTAACTCGAGGTTAAATTTTCCCATGAGTAGTTGCCAACGCTGTAAGCGTGGTTACAGAAGTAGAACACCGTTGTCTTTTTAATAGTCCTATGAGAGGTTTATGGTCAGTCCAAACTGTGAATCTTTGACCAATAAGATGTTCTCTGCATCTCTCTAAGCCGAATTGAATGGCAAGACATTCTTTTTCTATAGTTGAAACCTAGTTTCGGGATCACGAAACGTGAAAAGAAAAGAATAGGCCTGTTTATTGTATTATACTTTTGTAATAGCGTGCCACCGACCCATTTGTAGTCGCATCTACTGCTACAATTCGTGGGGAGTTGGGGTTAAAACTTGCTAAGACTGGAGGGTTAAAATGTTCTTCGCCGATTTTAATTTTTTATGGTGTAAATTTGTCCATATAAAAGGAACGTCTTTTTTAAAAAGATTGGAAAGTGGTGAAGAAATTTTCTTGTAATCTGGAATAAACCTACAATTATAATTTAAAGTACCGTGAAAGAATTATTTCCTCAAACCTAGGTAACGGGTAGGTTACTTTCTCTAGTTTATTTATTGTTAATTGAAATTCCGCGCAAATGCGTAATTTTTATTTTCTTTTTGAATGGGTACCAGAGAAGTTGCCCAATTGCTATATTCGACTGTCCTAAGCACGCCTAACCTTTGCCAATCTAGTAAAACTGTTTTTACTTCATCCAACCAAGCAAATGGTATTCTGCGACAAGGAAGGAAAATAGGTCTTGCGTTCGGTAAAATTTGTAAACTATTATACGTTTTAATAACCCTAACCTTCAGTCCTTATGAAAACATAAAAGAATTTATCCCCATGATGGATGGCCTCACCTCATATGTATATTTTGTTTTTCTTTGTTTCTTACGGTCTTGGCTCCTTACATCCGTCCATATAAAAAAATGGCCTTTTTTGACCAAATTGACGGATTGCTACCCTAAAAAGAAATTCTTAAATCTTTTTTTCTTATAAAAATCGATAATTTCTTTTTAGGGTATTGTCGATCTGTCAATTTGGTTCAAAAAGGCCATTTTTTTGATATGGACGGATGCAAGGAGCCAAGGCCTTAAGAAACTAAGAAAAACAAAATATATATATGAGATGAGGCCATCATGGGGATAAATTCTTTAATGTTTTCAATAGGACTTATTTGAAGGGTTGGGATTTTTAAAACGTATAAAATTTTGTTTACAAATTTTACCGAACGCAAGATATCAGCTCTTACATCGGCATTTAGATAATACAATATATTTCGCGTCCAAACTTAAATACGGCACGATAGATTATCGGTTTTTTATGAAAATATTATTTGAAGTTATTTAACTGTTTAACTATTGTGAATATGCAAAAATAAAATTTCAATTTATTTTTGTTTTGAATCTTATTTGGTATTTTGACCTTTTTTTCTATAATTTTCAATGTTTATAACTGACTAACTAAGTTTGTTAAAAAAAAATGGTAAACGGATTTAAAAATCCATAAGATGGCAGGTTTGATCTCCGTAGTTAGCTCATAACTCTCAAAAATTTGTTGACCTGTGTAATTAAAGTTTTTAATAGAATTTTTTGCTTGAGATATACTAATATCCTTAAAATTGTAAACGTGCTTTATAGGTTTAATAATTCCACAATTTTTGTAAAATAAACCAAATTTAAAAAATTAGAAAACAAAAAATAAATAACTGGACATCCTAAAATTATTGGATGTCACAATTTACAATATGTTTTATTCTAGCAACTATTTTTATTTAAAAGTAATTTTTAAAAATATATAACCTAAAGGTTTAAAATCATCTCCTGACACAGTTTTAAAATTTTTATCGCATTTTATTAATCAAAATATTAAGTAACCTAGGTTCATTATTAACACTGAAGTCCCTGTGTCAAAAAAATTTTTATACCTTTTCTTATTTAAAATTATTATGTGTTCAAGGAGAAATTTAAATAATTGCTACTGTTCTTGCGCTACGTATATTATAAAATGTCATTTACCTTAAACAAATATAAGATTAAATTATTCGTAAGCATATACAATACACTTACGATAGCCATAATTAATATCAGCCAATATATCTCATATTGCACGCACATATTTCCTTTAGGTGGAGAACACCAAATATTGGCAAAAAACAAAGACGGATTTATCGGTTTAAAATATTGGGCGTGGAGAATAATTTTATTCGATCAGATAAAAATTTATTAATAACTTTGGACAACAAAATTTGGAAAAATTAAGCATCAATTATGGCAACTATCGTTTTTGGTCATTTAGTGCTAATTACGAATATGAAATCAGAATTTTAGCCAATGCCTCAGATTTTGGGTTATTTGGTGCCAAAGTTGAGATCTTTCAATTTTGGGGTATTTTGGGCTTCTATATCATAAAACTTATGGGTAGTTACAAAAGATTAAAAATATAATTAGTACGGAAAATTTATTATTAACGTAAGGCGTTAAATTTTTTTTTATAATATTTGGTTTTTTTTATTTTTATGTTTTTATAAATTTGGTGGTATTCGTCATAATAAAATCCGTTACTTGAAATTAAATTGCTAATACTTTTAGGATATAACCTTTCGATTTGTTTTGATAAGGAATTTAAATATGACATTAGATTTTGTATAAAATTTATAATTAAAAAAGTTTGGTGAATTTTTTCCTGAACTTTCGACGCGATTTATAAAAAACTGGAGGCATTGAAAAAAAAAACTAACCCGGGATTGTTATCACAAGAAAATTCTCTACAAAACCTTTAAAAGATCGTTTATGTTATTTTTTTTATTGTCAGTTATGAATGATAAGATAAATAAAAGTGTACTATGAAAATGTGAGTAATAATAAAAAAATAGTAAATGAAGGAGAAGATTAAAAGTATTAATAGTAATTTTCGATAAAATTACCTTGTGATACTACTAATTGATAATAATATTTTTATTGATTAAAACCGTCATCAATCAAGTTAAATCGTTAATACAAAATAACTCTTTAAATACTATATTAACTTAGATTCAATAATTACAATGCCATTACGCGGCAAAATTTTTTTTACTAAGACAATATCCATATCTTATATAGTTTTGATTCTAATCAGGTAATTAATTAGATTTAAAAGTTTGAAACTAGAAATTAAAGATCTTTATTTGCAAATTTTAAGTTAGCCCCAATTAAGGCTGCGGCATAAAAAAACTGAGCGCAATTAGTTAACATTAAAGTGGCTAGTTTTAAAAAAATAAGAAATTAAATATTTTTGAAATTTTTTAGAAACATCATAAAACGACCAAAAAACATTAATTCTCATTTTTTAATATTAGCCGTTGAAATTTGAAATTTTTTTTATGGGCACGTGCAAAGTGACTATTTATTTTTGTAAAATTTTCAAAATATAAAAAAAAAATGTTTTTAATAAAACGCAAATTTTTAGAAAGTTGTCAAATTTAATTATGCACATAAAATGCTTTTTCTAAGGGCACGTGCAAAGTGAGTTTTTATTTTCGCAAATTTTTGAAAATTCTCAAAATGTTAAAATTTTTATTTTTTTTTAATTTTTTTGAAAACTTTTTATTTAAAATAGCATCTAATGTGCATGAACAAAATTTGGCAACTTTTCAATAATTTGCGTTTTATTACAAAAATTTTTTTTTCAAAATTTTGAAAATTTTACGAAAATAAAAACTCACTTTGCACGTACCCTAAAATAAACAAATTTTTGAAAAAATTTAAAAAAAAAATAAATTTTTAAAATTATACGAAAATAAAAACTCACTTTGCACGTGCCCTCTTTTAAAAATATTTTTTTTACAATTTTGAATTAAGTATTAGCTGCAGCCTAAGCCTAAATAATATTTTCACTCTAAAAATCGGTCATGCAGAAATCACGTCATGTGAAATCTAATTTTAAATGTTTGAATAAATATAAAACTAACTCAGTTAAATCTCGTACTGCGCTTGAACAAGTAGTTATTTTTCTCTTTTTGTTTTAGGCCCAAGTGGAACAAATTGTGCTAAATATTTATTTAGAATTTGAAGATTTGAGTCTCGAACCTAAATTGTTGTTAAATAAACACATAAGATATTTAAAAAATGGATTAATTCATTTCAACCAATCATACGAGGTTTAAATATGCTAATACATATTTAAGTGTTTTGATGCAAGTCAATCATGGCTTGCTTATTGGATTGTTCATAGTTTAATATTATTAGGAGAGGATAATGAGTTGAACACTCAAGAAAAGTTTATTTTAATCATTAAATACTCTTTACTCCTTAATTGCTTATTATATGAATTCTAGAGTCTTGTTTTTTCTCAATTCTTGCCAATCAAATGAAGGTGGCTTTGGGGGTAATTATATTAATTATATATTTGATTCTTTATAAATTATATGGTTTTAGGAGGTCCATATCAAATTCCTCATTTGGCAGCAAGTTATGCAGCAGTAAATGCCCTGTGCTCAATAAAATTTTTTAATGCATATGAAGTAATTGACAGGTTCATATTGTCACCATCTTGATTGTTTGTTATTTAATAATAGTCAGTCTTATTAATTTATTTTATCTAAAAAAATTAATAGAGAAAGCATGCAATGTTTTTTGCTTGAAATGAAACAACAAGATGGGAGCTTTACTCTTAATAAAGATGGTGAAACTGACATTAGAGGGGCATATTGCGCAATAACAATAGCCCTCTTGCTTAATATATTTAGAGATGACATGTTTATAAATACAGCAAAATGGGTCGCAAGGTTTATTGTATTATTTTTATTTATAAACACTTTAGTAAAACATTTTGGCGAAGGTTATTATTTAATATGTTCTTATTGTGATTAGGTCACATTAAAGTGATATGTTTAAATAAGTTAATTATTATGTTATTTTTTTGTTTTACTTAATAATTTAATTATGTAATATACTTAAACTATAACATCAAATGTTGACCCTAGCATTATCACTTTTGTTCTTAGTTTTTGATGCTGATTATCAATATGAAATAGGATTTTCTGCCAAAAGCCTTAAACTTTTATTTATTTAATTCCAAATATGATATTACATTTTTGGGGCATGCGGCATTTAAATTATACCCAATTGACAAATTTTGAGATATATAGGATTTTCAGATCTTTTTACCATTTTTCTAATAACTTTGCCAACTATAAATAGAAAATAAATGAAAAAATGTTTAAAATTAAATAAATAAGATTTATAGAAAATAAAAAATTATCAACAACTTGATTTATACAAAACAGCTAAACTGTTAAATTTAAACTTAACATAATAATATCTTTTCAAAAACTATGTATTTAAGCTAGGGTATAAAGTTTCTTGCATAACACAGGTCAACAAATATCAATGGTTTAACCATGAATTTTATGAAAACATAAAAGAGTTTATCCCCATGATGGTCTTATCTCATATATATATTTCGTTTTTCTTTTTTTAACTTTGGCTCCTTCCATCCATCTATATTGGAAAATGGCTTTTTTTGACAAAATTGACAGCTCGAGAATACCCTAAAAAGAAAAAATTTAAGAATCTTTTTTCATATAAAAATCCATTGTAACCTATATTTATCATCTCAAATAATGAGAAATAAAATTTTAGTATATTACCTCAGCATTTAGATAATACGAAATATTTCGCGTCCAAACTTAAATACACCACAATAAATTATCGGTTTTTAATAAAAGTTTTATTTGAAGTTTGAATACAGTTTAGCTGTTGCAATACAAAAAAATTCAATTTATTATTGTTTTAAAATCTGTTTTGTTTTTTTTTTTGCATTTTTAAAAATCTCCAAAGTTTATAGCTGACTAGCTAAGTTTGATTAGAAAAAACGGTAAATGGATTTTAAAATCCCTAAGATGCCATGTTTGATCTCCATAGTTAGCTCATAACTCTTTTGTTGACCTGTGTAATCTAAATGTGGATATTAAAACCTGTTAATGTAAAAATTTAATATTACCAAGGATTGTTGAGGTACCAAAATTTGTCAAGGTTTTTCAATGGTCGCGTGGACAGAGCTGATTAAAACGGAAAAATATTATATAAGGTCATGTAGATTACGCTACATATTTATCCTCTTCAATCATGGCTTCTTTAAACTTGTGTTATAAATCCAAGGAAAATTTAAAAATATTTGGATTAATAAATCATTCATTAATAACGGAGGTGTTAAAATTTTTATAGATTTCTTTTATAAATTTTGGTGTTTAACATCAGTAGTTTTTGCTATAAGGTTTATTTTTGGATCTTAAAAAACCTAAATGTAAATTGCCAAATAAACTTTTTTAGACCTTAACAAGGAATCCAAATATGCCAATAAATTTTGAAATGTAGTTTTTGAAATTTTATGGATAAATTTTCGCCTTTGAACTCGATATAAAAAATTTGAGGCATTGGAAGAATAAATGTGATGTAATTTCAAAAAAAGTTCTACAAAACTCTTATAATTGTTTGATTTTTTACTATGTATTTAGGCTATCGCATTTTTTTTAAAGGGGTGTTTATAAAACTTATTGTATCTAAAAACGGCAAAGAACATAAATATTAATATTTGTTTGGTTTCTTTACATAACACAGGTCTACAAAAATAGAAAATCTCCATGATGGCCTTATCTCAAATGTTTTTTCCATTTAGCGAAATTACTTACTAGGCTAATTACTTGAATGAAAATCGAAAAATGGTCAAATTTGATCATATTGACTGATTTTGCACCCTGGATACCTAAAGAGAAAAATAAAAAAAATGTTTTATGTACCCTCTAAATTCCATTTTTCATCTTAAATAAAATAAAAACATTTAGGTTTAAAAGAATATTTTGTACCTGAACCTAAATAACGATATTTTATTGGATTTAAGATAAAAATATTTTATATATATGCATAACTTGTTTGTTTACCAATTTTCAAAAATTTTTAATGTTTTTAGCAGGCTAGCAAATTGATTAGAAACGGTTAACGGGTTTCCCTGAAATGGTCTGGTCTTAAGTTAGCTATCAAAAATTTAAGCTGTATAATGATTGTAAGCTGCTAACAAATATTAATCTGGGTTCTGCCAGAAAAATTAATAAATACTCAAGTTTGAATGCACTTAAATTTAAAATTATTTTAATCTATATATAAGTGACAGAGTAATTGTAAAAATCTGGATTTACAATATGGTTTGATTGTTGCGAACATTTGTATTTAAAAAGTTGAATAGAACTAAACTTGGAAAAAAGTGAATAGTTTCCTTATGGTTTCTTGTCTATTTTTGTCAATCCAGTTTTTAGGCATGGTAAAAGAAAATCCCCTTTTCCTACTTTAAGAAAAACATGTTAAATCTTAAAAAAACTCGTAGGAGCTTTTTTTCAAATACCCGACATTTACCATTAAATTTAAGCCCTATAATATCTTATATGTTTTTATAGGCCCTCTAGGTTATAAATCCTCTATAACTAAATTTGCAGCTTTCAAAACCCCATTATTTATTGTGATTTTGATATTGGTTTCAACTAGAAAGTCGGGACCCAGCTCGCCTGTCCCGGTGCTTACTTGCCCCTGAATGAAAAAGGGAATTCCGGGCCGGGACGAAGTTTTATATGCCATATTGATTGCCCAATTTTTTTAAATTTTATTTACAAGAAAAGATAAATTTTTTATTTAAAGGGTTTTAAATGAACAAGGACGAGTGCACTAGACTAAATTGGAAAATCAAACTGAAGGAGCTCACTGCCTCCAAAAAGGCAAAAAGCTAATTTAAAAAAAAACTTCTACTGTATTTTAATTTAGAACAAAAATTAATTTAATAGTTGATCATACCTTAAGGCCAATATATTAATTTAACTTTGTTTTAGTAATGTTTTATTATATTGTATAATTTAAATGTTGATAAAAGCTTGACATTAAAAATTTCTCATTATTTGAGATAAAAAATTAATGTTATATGTGATTTAAATATGAAAAAATTCTTAAATTTTTTCTCTTTAGGGTATTCTCGAGGTCAAATTTGTCAAAAATGGCCACTTTTTCTATTTAAACCTAATAGCCGAAGACGAAAGAAATTTTTGAAACCCCAAAAAGTTTATAAAAAATAAAACCATCATCGGGAACATTTCATTTTAATGTCATAAATTTTTTTAGACATTGATGTTTGTCGAGCTGTGCTATGCAAATAAAAAGTTATAACATAGTAACTAAGGCTGTATTGGGCAATGCTACCTTATTTTAGTCAAGCTAGATATATTTTTCTATGCAAAAACAAAAAGCCCAGCTATTTTTTTTTGAGAAATCACTCTAAAATTGCCCGTAACAGCCACCGATTGCCACATTTTGTGCGATACCAAAAAATGTCAGCCTAGACAAATATATCATTTAACCATCTAAAACAGGGCTTAAATTTTTGTAATTCCCGACCCCATTTATGATTGCGTGTTTCTTAACTACCCCAACAAATATAAAAGAAAAATAAATTAATATTTTTTGATGATATATTTATTAGGTAACAATATACCTATGCATATGAAAATATTTAAATTAAAAATTGAAATATATAAAAATCTAAAATTGAAATTTGCACAAAATGTTATAGAAATGTTTTTATTATAGGTTTAAAAACAAAAGTGGATTCTGACCGTCTTAATTCTCTCGAATATATTCAAGACATATTGCAGATTGTATTGGATATAATTGTTTTATTTTACTAAAGACGTTCCCAGAGACAATCTTTATTTATTTAACTGGCTGGTGGTAGATCCAACAATATACGAGTATAAATGGAAAAAATTTTTGAACTGACTAGTTCGGAATAACATGCACTTCGTTCACAATCATATAATGGCTAAACGAAAAAAATAAACCATTTTTTATAAATTTCTATAACATCTTCTGATTCATAGTAAATTTATACAAGATATTATAATGATCGGAATAGAAATGCTGGTATAAACAGTCTTTCCGAACCAGAAGATTTTATGATATATTTAGCTACGATGATTGTTATTTTTCTTTATAACAATAATTTTACAAGTTAAAAAACATTTTTGTTAAATTGTATTTTTATCACTCGCGACCCCATAATTTTGCTACACGACCCTAAATGGGGTCGCGACCCATAGTTTAAGAAGTCCTGATCTAAAACTATTAATTTTTGGGAAAATTTGAAAAAACACTAAGTCCATCCGCAAAAATATATTCAATGTTAAAATTTTTTGTAATAAAAAAATTTCGGGCCGTATTTTATAATTTGGGCCGGGTTTAAAATTAAATAATCAAATTTCCGGCCATTCGATCCCTTTACTAAATATAATCAATTTTGTTTGGTTTTAATCTAATCATAAGGTTGGTAAATACAATTTAAAAATTCATAAAATTACCGCATGGGGTTGGAGACTAAATGACCCGATGTCTAAATTTAAAACGGGCCTGGCCGGGCCGATTTTTAATATCTCATTTTTGCTAACGAGACAAAAAAGATAAATTTTTTATTAAGCTATAAATGCTATTATTTCTACACTCTGTCGTGTTTGATACTACACAGGTCAACAAATATCAATGTCAGAAACGTGAATTTATGAAAACATAAAAGAATGAATCCCCATGATGGCCTGATCGCATATATATTATTCGTTTTTCATAGTTTCTTCCGTCTTTGGCTCCTTAGATCCGTCTATAACGAAAAATGGCCTTTTTTGGCCAAATTGACAGATCTAATTATACCCTAAAAAGAAAAAATTAAAAATCTTTTTTGCATATAAAAATTCCTTGTAACCTATATTTTTAATCACAAATAATGAAAAATAAATTTTATTAATATATCATGCTCTTACATCGGCATTTAGACAATACAAAATATTTCGCGTCCAAACTTAAATACGACACGATATATTATCGGGTTTTAATGTAAATATTATTTGAAGTTTGAATTTAACAGCTTAACTATTGTGAATATGCAAAAAAATTTTATTTATTTTTGTTTTTGAATCTTTTTTGGTTTTTTGACCTTTATTTCTAAAATTTTTAATGTTTGTAACTGAATTAAGTTTGATTAGGAATTGATATTCCCTAAGATGGCAGGTTTGATCTCTGTATTAACTCATAACTCTCAAAAATTTGTTGACATGTGCTATTAAAGCAACGTATTTACAGCCTGCAATTTAAAATTTCCGGGCTTTATTTTTATACTCAGCCGGGCTTTAAAAAATGTTGAGCCGGCCGGCCGTAATATCACAAGGTTTAAGCTCTAGAAGGGGCCTGATATAGAACCTAAATCGCAGCATTTATTTATGCTCGGCTGTCTCATATTTAGGAAAATATTTTATAGTTATAAGATTTTTCCAAATTATTTAAATGAATACTATTGTTACGAATATGGATTTAATATATTCTTAGTTTCGATCGGGTAAATCATAAAGTTTTAAATTTATAATTGAGACTTTTGAAAAATTATAGAAAAATGAAAAGTGAGCTTTCGGGGTCTTTTGTTGCTTTGTCAATATTTGCCCCTTTTTTAAATGTTAAATTGACCTTTTACAAATGTGCCTCTTTCTTCTACCATATTGGTTCAGAAATGAACTAAGGTTTTGTGGCTGACTGTTTTCCTATGCATAGAACTTATATTACACACTGATTACACTGGTCGACAAATTTTGACTTCATATTTTAGACCAACAACTTGAAAAATGTTTCTAGTGCAGTTTTTTCTGCTGAATATCATGGTTTTTCCGTTTTTTTCTACCTGATCTGGTTTTTATTTTATTCGATGTTAAAGTTGCCAAAATGTGCATTTTTGGCACATTTTGACCTTAATTTACACCATTAATAAATTATAAATTATATTAACTTTTTATATTAAAATAAAGCTTAAATTTTTATCTATTCAAATATATAATTATTTTTTTTTATGTATTTTACTTTTTTAAAAAAACGAAATTTAAAAATCTACCTTAATTTATTTTATTCAATTTCTAGACCCATTGACGCCTTCGATGCTGCTTATGCATCTCTTCTTTCTCTCTCTCTCTCTTTATTTTTTCATAGTGTGTGTGTTAAGTTTTCTGTTTGATTCAATTTCTTTCTATTTTATAAAGTTAGTTTGGTTCTTTTTTTGGGTTAAATTTCATTTTTGTAACTTTTGTGGTATAATTAAGCCTACAAAGTGGCGGAAAAAATTTTTTAGTATTTTTTTTGTTTAAATTAGTTCTAATTGAGTCATTTAAATTCGTTTAATAGTTTTTAGTTTAATTGTTTTTATTTCGATAAAATTATAATACATCAGCTGGTTTAGTTTAAAATCCAAAAGTTATGAAAATTGTATTAGTTTAGATGTGTAAAAAAGAGTTAATTGCAGTTGTTTAGCCCCCGCCCCCTTAACTGTGCAAAACAAGTGTATTTGCTCACGTCTCTTTCATCAGTTTAAACAATTAAACTTTGTATAAGTGCCCTCAACGGGTCGAAACCAGTATTAAAAGTTTTTACATTTGAACCAGCTCGAAACAAAAATGTTTTTAGCCTGGCCTGACGTTTTTATGCCCTATATACATATCGAATTATTTAAATAGTAGAAATTTTTTAAAGAATGAAGGAAGAAAAATATGTTTGGATAGAAATTTTTAAAATAAAGAAATAAAGAGTGAGAGAGAGAGAAAGAAAGAAGCGATGCATAAGCAGCATCGAAGGCGTCAATGGGTCTAGAAATTAAATAAAATAAAATAAGGTAGGTTTTTAAATTTCGTTTTTTTAAAAAAGTAAAATACATTAAAAAAAATAATTATATATTTGAATAGATAAAAATTCAAGCTTTTTTTTTAATATAAAAAGTTAATATAATTTATTTTTTTTAATGGTGTAAATTAAAGTCAAAATGTGCCAAAAATGCACATTTTGGCAACTTTAACACCGAATAAAAGAAAAACCATATCAGGTAGGAAAAAACGGAAAAAACCATGATGTTCAGCAAAAAAAAACTGCACTAGAAACATTTTTCAGGCTGTTGGTCTAAAATTCTTGTCGACCAGTGTTATTAGCGTTTGATGAACGTTTTTATATTAAACAAATTAAATAAATTTTTTATACATTTGTAAGTTGTCAAACTTATGAAGGTGGATTTGGGTGCGTGCCTGGGAGTGAAGCTCATGGAGGTTATACTTTTTGTGGTTTTGCAACGTTATTACTTCTTCATCAAGAATCTCGGTGCAACATTCCAAATCTTACTGTATGTTATTATTAAAATTTGTAAAATGATATTCTACCATTCCGTGAAAATAATTTTAAAATTACGTGATTTTTATTTATATTTACAGATTTTGTAGCTAATTTGAATTTGGGTGTATTTGAAAAATTTTTTTAGGCCTCTAGCATTGCGTTTCTTTTTGCCTAATTAATATGTGCAATTATGACGCATATGCTTAAAATAAAAGTAATTACGTCTGAGTCATCAACAAAAACTTTTTCGCTATTAATAATTTATACTCCTATTTAATTTTCGTAATTAAAAAAAATACAAATTCGTTAATTAAGATTTTGAAGTTTGTTAGATATTTAACACCTAGTTGTTATAAAAAACCTATTTCCTTATTGATAAACTTTATTTTCGTTAACATCACTGCACAACAAAATTTGGACGACTTTAAGCATCATTTATGGCAACTATTGTTTTTGGTCAAGTTTTTTGGTGCTAATTAAGAATATAAAATTAAGGTTTTAGCCAATGCCATTTTTAGTTATTTGATGTCAAAAGAAAATTTTTTGTTTCTGCGTTATCTTGGGCTTCTATATATTTATGGGTAGAAACACATAAATATATATTTATATTAAGGAAACACTCATTGTTAAGGTAAGGCGTTTGAATTTTTTACAATATTTAATTTTTTTTTATTTTTTGTTTTTGTAAAATTAGTGGTTTTCGTCATAAAATCCGTTTTTTGATCCAAGATAACTTAAAAATAGAAAATTGCTAATAATTTTAGGTAATAACCTTTTTTAGATATGTTTTTCATCAGGAAACAAATATGCTTATAGATTTTTTGAAAAATTAATAGCTTAAGAAATTTCGTGATTTTTTTCTGAACTTTAAACGCAGTATAAAAAAAACTAAACCGGGGATCGTTATTGCAAGAAAATTCTCTAAAAAATAAAAATTGTTTATGATGCTTTGTTGTGCAGTGCAATCGACAATTTAGATTTTCCCTGATTTCCCTTATTAATAAATTTCGCTATTAATAAATTTTTATACTAATAAATTTTTATGAAAGCCATTTAAGTTTTTACGGACATTCTTTATTAATAGTCTGTTTTTGTTGTTAACAAAGGCCAAATTTGTTTTTCAGGAACTTTCGTTATTAATAAAATTAATTAAAGCTAATGCGTAATTTGTATATATTTTTGTATTTTATAAAAATTGTTTAATAATATTTTTATAGTTTTTGTATTCTAGATTGACGGGGGTAATTGTATTGTAATATTAGTGCCAATTGCAGAATTTAGAATTTTTTTAAAAGCGAGAATACTCACAATTATAATTACCAACCACAACCTGATATTAAATTTATTAGCGTTGGAGTTTTATGAAGTTTTTTGGAATTTAACTGATATAATCCCTAGAAAATAACCAAGTGTAAACGCCTAATGCCTTTATTAATATCTTAGCCTGCCTGTTTTATGGTAATGTTTGGGTTCCCCCCTGAATTAACCTGGTTACGGTAATTTTTACTGAGTTTATTTTCTCTCAAAAAACACGGTAATTTTTACTGAGTTTATTTTCTCTCAAAAAACACGGTAATTTTTACTGAGTTTATTTTCTCTCAAAAAACATATATGGTCAGTTCCTCAATCAACACATTCGGAAAGGTTCCTCTCAGATATGAATGAAATTTTGCATGATGGTAGTGTGTAGGGGTACTCATAATTTAAAATTTATTTTTGAATAGAAATGATTTTTGACGGAGATAGGGGCAAAAGCACATAGGTAAAATTTTATATTTGATGCAACTTTGCAAGGTTATAAATCAAAGAGTATTATCCCATTTTTTTTTATTTGGAAAAGGACGGCTTTTTTGCATTTATTTACAATTTATATTATTTATTTTGAATTTTCACAATTTTTTAAAATAGTATACCATTTTTTTATTTTGAAAAGGACGGCTATTTTGCATTTATTTACAATATAAAGTTATTTATTTTGAATTTTTACAATTTTTTACAAAATATTTAGTGTAGTGTTACAATTTTTTTTTTAAAACATTGAAAAATTGCTAAAATATAGCCCATATTTATTATAAATATAAAAGTGTGGGACCGGCTTGACTTTTTTGGAAATAAATTATATTTTATCAAATTTTGGGATATATGCCCTTTGCACTATTTTATAATACTCAAAAGTCACAAATTTGTTTGTAAACAAAATTCAGACATAGGGACAATTAATTTATAATTTGTTTAATAACATTAATTTTGGAAAGAAAGAGTTTTAGAGCAAAAAAATTGGTATATTAACAAATGTCAACAAATTTTTGAGATTTATGAGCTAACTATAGAGATCAAACCTGCTATTTAGGGATTTTTAAAATCGTTTGTTTTTTCTAATCAAGCCTAGTAATCAAATATATTAAAAATTAAAAAAAAAATGTTAAACAAAAAACATTCAAAAACATAATTTTTGTTGCATAATCACAACGGCTAAACTGTAAAATTTAAATTTCAAATAATATTTTTTATTAAAAACCGATAATATATCGTGTTTTTAAGTTTTGCAAAATATTCTGTATTATCTAAATGGTGATGTAATAGCTTGATATACTAAAAATTTATATTTCTCAATATTTGAGATGATAAATATAAATTACAAGTGATTATTATAAGAAAAAAAAGATTCTTGAATTTTTTTTAGGGTATTCTCAAGGTTGCAAAATCTGTCACTTTAGTCACAAAGGCCATTTTTTCGATATGGAGGGATCTAAGGTGCCGAAGGCAGAAACCAAAAATATTTATGAGAAAGCCATCATGGAGATGTATGCTTTTATGTTTTCATAAACTTATTTTTTCTGACATTGATATTCGTTGACTGTAATTTACCCCAACCTTAATAACCGACTTTTTGGCATGCATTTTATACATAAAAAATATATATTACCCCAGATTATAAACGTACCCACCGTTTTCTATTAAAAAAACGAACATTTGCCAAATCTCTCAAATTTTCAAGGTGTAAATACAATCTTATTTGTATGCTTATATTTTTCTTACTAGCCCTTATGGGTTTTATGAGCTATAATGGAAAATATAATTCTCATTATATATTTTTGCCAAAATTTAAAAAATTCATTAATTCTTTTATAAAAAATAACTTTAGGGTAAAAAATTTTTAAAAGACTATTTTTTTACTTAAATTTATTAATTTTTATAACAAAACCTCCATAAAGGTAAGAGGTTATTATAGAAGCTAATATAAGATGCTTCTGGCCTATTTTGAATAATTTTAACAAATGCAATATAAGCATATCAACACTTATTAATAACGGAAAAGTCATATATTTTTGCAGAAACTACGGTTTTATAATTCGAAAAGTAAGTTTTAGGGTTTTTTAACTTTAAAGTTACTATCAGACAGAATAAGCTTCAATATTGAATATAGAAACTTATAAGACCCAATTGATGATAAATAAGATTAGACGTACATTATTTTTTACCAATTCGTATATGCCAAAACATTATGTTTATGAAAAGATATTTAGAACAAGGCAAAATTATATATTTACTCGACCTTACATATCAAAAATTAATAATTATACATTTACACAAACTTTTTTTAAATTAATATGGATTAGACCTATTAAAGATAAAAAATCGATAATAAATGACTTTAGGCATATGGATTGCATTGAAAGTTTTTAATAACTAGTTATGTTATAAAATAGTTTTATTACAAGAAGTTCTTTTTTATTAATTCAATTAATTTCAAATTTGATTGAAAAAATGGAATGATATCATATTCTGCTTTTTTTGTAAATTTTGATATCACGTTCTTTTGAGTCTATACATAAAGTATATATTATTTTTTTTAAAACTTAAACATTCAATTATGATGATTTTTATAAGCTCTTAATGTTATTTTAGTCAAATCTGCAAATCTGATAAAAAAAATAAGCTTGCATAGACGAAAATCTGCTTAATAAATAGCGGTATTTTATATATAGAATGCAATTCAAATATCAATATAAGGATGGCTGGTTAACCGGAAAGTCGAAAACAGGCAAAAACACAATTTTTTCAGTTTAGTTCATTTTTTTATTGTAAATTAACAATATTATAAATTAAATAAATTAAAATATTATGGTCTAACTTAATGCATCTCTGTCTTACTTCTAGAATACAATCAATTAACACATTAGCATATTCTTAAAAAGCATAATTTTCTCAAAATTATGGCATAAAATTAATTTTTTTAATTTTTTTAAAGTCATGCCGGTTTCTAACTTTTGAATAAAATTACTAATATTATTAGGGGTTCTTTATAAACTTTTCAGAAAATTAAGGACACGCTTTTTATATTTCCTTTTTAACTTGAAATTATTTTTTAATTAAAATAAAATTTATATAAATATTATTTGCCAAGGTAGCTCATGCGATTTTTAAAATAAAAAGTGTGCGTTCAAATTTTTGCTCATATGTCAACAAAAAATCACTTTCGGCCATTTTTTTAGGTTTTTATCAGCACTTGAAAACCTCAAATGTACCAATTTTCAGCCAATCTACGACTAAAAGAAAAAGTTTGTCGATTTAAGGTGGAATGGACTATATTTTAGCATAAAATTACTAGATTGATAACCTATGTCCAACCTTATTTTTTTAAATTACCCGGCCGGACGAGTTTTGGAAACAAAATTTTATAGCGAATTCCCTTAAAAAAATTGGACATTGTTTACAATTTAAATACCGGGACTGTAAGTTTTTTTAAGTCTCCAAGGAAAATTTTATATTGAAAGATATTTTTCAAATAAATTATGCCTTACATTATTTACCTCGATCGTTCATTAGGCTGACCTTTTAATGTATTAGGTGAGATCTAGTATAAGATGCAAAGGTGGCATAAAGAAAATCCATTTCCCCGTCAAAGTCTGATTACACCGAACAACAAAATTTGGACGACCTTAAGCATCATTTATGGCAACTATCGTTTTTGGTCAGATTTTTGGCGCTAATTATATGATATCAGAATTTTAGCCAATGCCTCAGATTTTTAGTTAATCGGTGTCAAAGTTGAGATTTTTCTATTTTTTGGGGTATTTTGGGCTTCTATATCATAAAACTTATCGGTAGTAACAAAAGTTCAAAAATACATTTAGATTACCAAGACATTAAGGCGTTTAAATTTTTTTATAATATTGAATTTTTTTTTATTTTTTTATTATAAAATTAATGGTTTTCGTCATATAATCCGATTTTGATCCTAAATAACTTGAAAGTGAATTGCTAATAATTTTAAGCTATAATTTTTTTAGATATGTTTATTTTTAAAGGAATTTAAATATGCCAATAGATTTTTTAGAAAATTATAGTTAACGAAATTTTGTGAATTTTTTTTCTGAACTTTGGACGCAGTTCAATAAATTGGAAACATTGGAAGAAAAACTAAACCCGGGATGTTATCGCAAGAAAATTCTCTACAATACCCTCAAAAATGGTTTATATTGTTTTTTTCCATTGTTATTAATTGTAACATACCTTAACAAAGTGTAATATAAAGGGCCAAATTCAAACATTGCCATGAAACACGAGATTTCAATATTGAAGGCAATAAAATTTAAATATTGTTTACACTTGATTTTCAAGAAGATTAGATGTTTTTAACAATAAGTCGAAATTCTAAAAACTTTTTAAAACTCCATTGCCTTTAAATTTTATTATGATTAGTCATATTGATTTTAACTAGTCTACCCTTAAAAAAATTTCTCAAATTCTGCAATTAGCACATATAATTTTCTATAATGATGCTAGCTAGCAATTTTCAAATAATAAAGAAATTTAACATACAACAAAACTAAAGTAAAATTAATATTAAAATTAAGAAAAAATGGATAATTAATTAATTATATGTTTTATAAAAATACCTTTTTATGATGTTGGAGAAAATATATGTGCGATAAAAAATTAACCAATGAGAATGAAAACATATTAGAGAGCAAAACAAATATTAAAAATTACATCATAAGGAACATACTGCCCAAATTGGAGAGTGTTCTCTTACAATTCCTGATCTTGTCTCTGATAATCAGGAAATGGACATAATTTCGCAACGGGCCGTTTGAAAATGCCAAAGAGCAGATGACGGTGACTACTCAAGTTAATCATTTCCCTTATGAAGAGCTGACACTCTTACCGTTTTTATGACCAAGAGGAAACTTATCCTGATTATAAGAACTAGTTGGCTTGTATACATAATTTCCGAAGAATGCCTCAATTTGCTGCGATATTGAAGGCTAGTTAAATACTCGTTTTACCAACGAGTCCAGAAATGTTGACATAAGAGTAATCGAGATAAGCGCATGAGTTTGATTAGACTCAGCGATGGAGGTCAAGAGTATCAAGAAATGTCCAGCTGTCAAAACATCCAAATCGTTTGAATAATGGAGTTAACGGCCGCGTATTCAAAATACTCACTATTAATAACAGCGTCTCCTACTCCCAAAATTCCAATGACGAGCTACCCCCCATGGGTAAAAAATATACACCGGGGTAACAACCCCCCCCCCCCCCCCCCCCCCCCATTGTTTTCTTAATTATAAACAAGGTGCTCTTTTTTATCAACTGACGATAAATAAAGAAAATATTTATTTAATAAAAAAATTATTAAAAATTGTACGAAAACATATATATGGATAAAATGTAAAATTATTATGACTAAAATTAATTAAAATGATTGTTTAATGTGCTACCAAGTAAATATTTAAAAGTTAATAAAAATAATTGATTGCAACAATTAATCTTGATTTAGATTACAATAGGACTAGTTAAAGTAAATTATTGAAATTTGGATATAAATATTTATAATTATCTATAGGTCAATTCCAGCTCAATCCAACAAGTCCGGGAGGGGTACCCCTTTTGATTTGGCTGAAATTTTGCATGGAGATAGTATCTAAGGATATCTCATAATCTGGAAATTTTTTTGACCGGAAGTGATTTTTGACGGAGATGGGGGCAAAAGAAAAAAAAATTGCAAGGTGAATTTTCACATTTAATGCAACTTTGGGAGGTTATAAGTCAAAAAGTATTATAGCTAGAGACTTAATTTTTTTTATTTTGAAGAGGACACTAAGGGCTATCTTGCATGTGTTTAATATTTTAAAAAATTTATTTAAAAATTTTACAATTTTATGAAGAATATTCAGTTTAAAATAACTAAAAAGTCATTTTTTTTTAATTTCTTGAAAAATTGCTAAAATATACTCCTAAATATTCTTTATATATATTCGAACTCAAAAGTCTGGGACCGACATAACTTTTTTTTAAAAATTTTAAAAAATAATTTTTTTTTGAATTTTAGATAAAAATTTGCTCCCTGCACTATATTAAAATATTGAAAAGTGCCAAATTTAATTATATATAAGAAGTTAGACATAGGGGCATTGTCAATTTTGGAAAGAAAAAGGGAACTTTAGATCAAAAAAATTGGTAATTTTCAGTATTTTACTTTAATCTTTAAAGCCGACTTTCTGGGTCACTACCAAACCAATTAAAAAATTTAAAAATGCATTTTATTCATAAAACATCGCCGTATAACATAAACTTCCCCCAACATTTTTTAACGAACCCATTTCTTTTTATGAAATAAAAACAAAAGTTTGCCAAGTTTTTTGAAATTTTAAGGTGTAAAAAATATAAACTTAAAATTTTTATGCTTATATTTGTTCATTAATGGTCTTTTTTAGTTTGATGAACAGTATTAGAAAATATACATAATTCTTAATATTTATACTCGGCAAAATTCAGAAAATTTGTTAAATTTATTGGATAAAAAAAATTTTGGGAGTTGAAAAAATAATTAGGTTAAAAAATTTGTAAAAATTTATTTTTTTCTTTATTTCATTATTTTTTAAAATAAAAGCCACAAAAACGTTAAATCTGATAAAAATGGTAGTTTAGAACATTTTTGGCCTATTTTGAATATTGAGATACAACAGAAGTTCTTTTTTTATGCATATCAACACTCTTAAAATAAACGTAAAAAGTCAAATATTTTATGAAACAAATTGATATGGTGTTTTGATCCTATAAATACAAAAAACAAGTCAGTTTTAGGGTTAAACAACTTCAAATGATTATAACGGGCAGAATTAGCTTCAATGATGAATTTTAAGATTAAATATTAGACCTTATTTAATATAAACAAAATATAGACATTTAGTCTTTTTTACTAATTTCTACAAATGCAAAATATGTTTTTGAAAGGCTATTTAGAGCAAGGCATACAATATATATCTAACCGACCTTAATTAAAAACCAACAATTTTAGTTCCATTTACATCTAAGTTTCATAATAAAGACGCACTAGACCTATTAAAAAAAAGAGGAAATATCACTATCACTTGATTACATAGGCTTATGGATTTGGGCAATGACCTAAAGTTTTTTACAACTAAATGTGTTCCTAACGAATTTTTAAACAAGAATATGTTTTTAATAACAAATTACAAATTTAATTAAAATAAATGGAATGATTTCATGGTCTCTTTTTTTTGTAATTTTCCTATCTCGTTCTTTTAACATTTTCTATACCTAACGTATATACTATTTTTGTAACACTTAAGAAATTATGACTAATTTTATAGGTTCTAAATATTATTAGTTAATTATGCAAAAATAATAAAAAAATAAGCTTACACAGATGAATACAATTTGCGTTAGTTTTTTGACACCTGAAAATTTGTTGTATTTTGGCAAATTTCGGTATTTTTATTGTAGAAGCGTCAAAATCGAATGAAAAACGCTTGGGCTATAAGCAATAATTTATCTATAAAATAAATGTTAAATATTAAAAAAAGGTTGGCTGGTTAACCAGAAAGTCAATTTTGAAAATTGGCAAAATTTTCACTTTTTTCGGTTTTGAGGTTCACTTTTAAATTTAATAATAGTAATAATCAAATAAATCAAACTATTATGGTCTAACATATTTGCCCATATAGCTTTTTGAATATTGTCAAATTTGGCACATTGGAATATTTTAATATAGTGCAAAGGGGCATAAATAGGTCCCAAAATTAAGGTAGAAAATTGATTTTTTTAAATTATTTAAAAAGTCATGCCGGTCCCAAACTTTTGAAATCATATATTTACTAATATTATTAAGGGCCATATTTTATAAATTTTTCAGAAAATATATAGATACGTTTTTTGAGCTATTTGTGTCTAAACTTGACTTTAATTTTTTGGTAACTTAAAAAAAATTTTTTTTTAATATTTTTTGCGTCTAAGGTAGCCCTTATTACGATCTTCAAAATAAAAAAAAATTATGATTTTAGCTACAATACATTTGATGATACATGCGCGCTAAATTGTCTCAAATTTTTTTTTTGCAATAAAATGAAAAATGTTTTTGCTCATATCTCGGTCAAAAATCACTTCCGGTCAAAAAAATAGGTTTTTATCAGCATTCAAGGACCCAGTGTACCAATTTTCAGCCAAAACTGAGACTTCAAGGGAAAATTGTCCATTTGAGGTGGAATTGACCATAATTGTATCATTATCTAATTCTAACAAAATATCCTCTTCGGACTTTAACAATATTAAATTTTGTAAAAACTTATCTCCCATTTTGTTGCGAAGATAAGTTTTAGTTAATTTAATCTTGCTCATGGAACGTTCAGCGCTGCAGCTCGTGAAAGCAAGATATTATAAATTTTTTTTAAGTTATCAAAATTGTTAAGTATTTTATTGAGCGCTCTATAAGGTAGCAAGAAATTGTCCTCTGAGCTAATAAACACTGTTTCAGTATCATCCTCATCATCACGTTTCCACGTCTTCATCGGAGGAGTTATCTATATGCTCAGAAATTTTTGAATCTATAATTTAAAAACAATTTTTACCATATAGAGATTCTCTTGAAAGGATACCATCTTTTAGAGCCTGACGAAAGTATGGAATAAACATTTTTATTTCTTGAGCAATTGCATATGTGTTGATATCATAAAAATTACATAGGTCCTTTATGTTTTGCACATGTATTTCCGTATATTTCTTTAATGAGGCTGTTGTAAAATACGACACACCCTTACAAAACTCAAGGGTATCATTATTAAACCTTTCTTCAAATCGCACTAGAATTAGATCCAGAGCTGCGAAAAATGTTTTTATACGGTAACTACAAATTATACTTTTTTTACTTTTTAGTTACATCTTTTATTTCACCACGTTTACGTTTTAAGTTAAATTCAATATTATTTTGTTCGCAAAAATTATTTGTTTCCCCTATAATTTATTCAAATTTGTCTTGATCTAAATTTTAATATAATAACACCAACTTCTTAATTTGTGCAAATTGGACATGGTACATTTAATAAGAGATATTGTAGCTTATCGAATAAGGGGCTTTGAAGTTGGAGGCATAGACTGTGCGTTTCTTTTAAAATTATATTTAGGCTTAATAGATATAAAACAAAATTAGACGAATTTATTCTATTTAATAAAGAGTCGGCGCGAGATAATGTCATCAATTATAACAAGTTGTTCTTCTATTAGTTTATTTTCATTGACTTTAATATTCTATAAATAAATAAAAATGAAATGTTACTTGGGTAGAATCATCAATTATAACAAGTTGTTCTTCTATTAGTTTATTCATTGACTTTGATAATTTTTTTCTTCTAAAATATTAAAAATATAATCTTACATAGCGATACAGTTGATCGGTGGGTTTACTATCAATACCTTTGTGATCAACAATGATATATTGATGTTTAATTTCATCCCACTTTTTATGAGAGTGCTTTATTTTACAGTGTTGTTTAAATTTATCAAACCTTATTCTTTGTCCTGTGCATAGTTTAGTCACACGACATGAAATAATCAATTGAAGTTTATTTGATGGCATTGTTTGTTTTGAACTCCACTATGCAAGTTTTTCTTGTGGAAATGTTTAATAATGAGTTTTGTTACATAATGATTGCTGGGAAGGATTATTAGATGTTTGTGTGTATACGTGAAGTTTGAATTACGAATTCGGCCTCCGACTCGCATTACCCAATCCTCCCCATCCTAACGAAAGGGTTAATGTAAATTTTTTTTGGAGACCTTAATGTTGCAACAGCTCATCAATTTCGTTAAGGAATGACGTGGATTGTAATACCTTGACGATCAAAACACCGGCGTCGGTTAGTTCCCTTGCTGACTAACGAAAAGGCAATGATTTATCTACAAATGTAATCATGATTAACGTTTTATGCTTAGGACGGAGAAGCAATGTTTTAGATCCGTTTGTCTTTTCTTACACGACGTCATTGGGCAAACGACGAATCTTGGTATGACTTGGTTTGAAACTTAGAATATGGGACCGTTCCACCACAAGGTTTTATCAAATTCGCTCAAGAGCAGCCTCTTGACAACAAAATGTGCCCACTTCTATCTTTTAGAGAGCTGCTGAATCTTAGACACTATTAGATACAAAAGTCTTCCATTCCCGAGATGGCGCTGCGATCCAGGCTAAAACGATTGTGGAATCAGACCAACAAAATACATCAATATCTATTTGGAGTGCTCGTATAATTGTTGAAAGCGTTCTTGTAATGCCCCACACAATTCAAGTCTGGGGATCAGCGTCTCCTACTCCGGGGGGGGGGGGGGGTATGACGAGCGTGGCTCATAAAAATTGGCCGTGGGGGGTAGGTTGTTCATGGGGGGTAGGTATAACAATAGGGGGATTAAATGAGGTAAAAGACCCCCTTGACCAGCAATATATATATAAATTTTTTTGATATTTTTAAAATTTATTTAATATATGTTTTATTGATTTATTGCCGTCCAATAAACTTCATTTAATTTAAATATTTTGTTATTTTTCTTATTTATTTTCCATATGTTTTTATTCTTAAAATTTATATAACATATATACAAGGATTGGAACTCATTGAAAAAAGCTGGTACTAAGTTCCGAGTTCTTGAGATAATTTTCAAAAGAGCTGGAACTAAGTTCTTGGAAGTACCGACGAGTTCCAAAATATCGGAACTCAAGTTCCAATTTTTTTTACTAGAGAGATACAAAAAAAATATTTCACATTGCACATTCAATTTATTAAACCATATAAAATATAAACATTTATTTATTAAGCTTAAAATTCATTCCAACAAAAAGAATATCATTTAAAATATCATTATTTAGCCGATTTCTTTGGGAATCTAAGATAAAGTTTAGATAAGGGAATAATCTTTCCACACTGACCTCGGTCAGACCGATACAACAGTTAAAGCTAAGTTTGCTAGTAGCGGAAATTCAGCTTTGTTGGCTACCCACCAGCTTCTAATATTTTCGTCTGCCTTAAAACGCGGCAAATTCTCGTATTTTAAAATTTTTGTCTAATTGCTCGTATATTAGGAGGGCTTTTGAGTATGGTAATAACATATTTCCTCGTCCTTTCAAACATTCTCTAAAATTAAAAATTCTTCTGTCATCTTTCCAGAAGAATCTAAAATAATTTCTTCCTCGTGAACCTAAATTGCTTTGAAGAGATAGGGATTTTGATAGAAAAATTTTCAGAAACTTTTTAGCCTTCTCGCATTTGTTATTATTTAATTTAAAGTAGAATCTTTTATCTAGAAACAGGCCACAATTTACTATGTCATTAAATAAAAGCTGGAATACTCTTTGTTTAATAAAATGCAAAAGGGATAAAGAAAAAGTGGTTGATTGGGTTTTTAACACTGCTTTGCAGAAATAATATTTTGTAAAAAAATTGCAGACATCTAAAATTTGAGCCTGAAGCTCTTTTGTTAAAATTGCTGCGGGGCCTAATGTTTCGACAAATTTTTGAAAAATATTTCAAATATCATGGGGTATTTCCAACTCACTTAAAATATTTTTGTGATCAAAAAACGATCTCAATTTAATTAATCGTTCTATACAGGTATAAGTCCAGTTCGATGCATAAGTATGGATTGGAAACAATTTTGAGATTTTAACATTGCTAATAAAATAGGCCTTTTAAGCTTAGCAGCCAATGTCTTGCTACCTTGACTAGAAAAGAGTTAACTGCTAATTGAACCACGTGCGCAGCACAGTTGAGATCAATGATGATTGACGAGTTGAAATCATATATTTCACAAACCTCGTAAGAATCTTCTAATATTAATTATTTTAAAAACAATTCTATATTGATTGAAAAATTACAATAGGTATAAACCGCCTATTTGCTTGGTTCAAGCTAGGGTTATAAAATAATTTACAAATATAAAAATTTATTATTTGTTTTTAGACCAGTTTTAGACGCTGATCATAAATCTGATAATAATTTTATTGAATTATTACTTTGTAATTAAATAATCGCAAAAGTACTAAACCGCCTATTTGCGTGGGTCAAGCTAGGGTTATAAAAGTTCAAGATTATCAAATCTTTTTAAATAATTTCTTTAACAGTAGAGGTTGATTACGATTATTTAGAAATATAGTTTAATATAGTATAATTTGAGATATTTGAAATAAATCGCGATGGAACTCGAGAACGGAACTCGAGTTCCACTATCTTGGTACTAAGTTCCAAGTTCCGAATTCCATTTCAAAAAAAAGAAGAGTTCTTCGAGTTCCAAGTTTTGAGTTCTGGAACTAGTTCCAATCCTTGCATATATATAATTAACTCAATGCTTTACAATAAGCCCAATTAATTTTAATATTTATATTTTTCAAATTTATTTTACATATGTTTTATTTACTCAATGCTTTCTAAGCTTAAATTAAATATTTTTATTATTTTTTTACATTCATTTAACATGTTTTATAATGCCATCAAATAAACTTCAACTGATTATTTCATGTCGTGTGACTAAACTATGCACAGGACAAAGAATAAGGTTTGATAAATTATAAACAACACTGTAAAATAAAGCACTCTCATAAAAAGTGGGATGAAATTAAACATCAATATATCATTGTTGATCACAAAGGTATTGATAGTAAGCCCACCGATCAACTGTATCGCTATGTAAGATTATATTTTTAATATTTTAGAAGAAAAAAACTATTAAAGTTAATGAAAATAAACTAATAGAAGAACAACTTGTTATAATTGATGATTCTACCCAACTAACATTTCATTTTTATTTATTTATAGAATATTAAAGTCAATGAAAATAAACTAATAGAAGAACAACTTGTTATAATTGATGACATCTCGCGCCGACTCTTTATTAAATAGAATAAATTCGTCTAATTTTGTTTTAAATCTATTAAGCCTAAATATAATTTTAAAAGAAACGCACAGTCTATGCCTCCAACTTCAAAGCCCCTTATTCGATAAGCTACAATATCTCTTATTAAATGTACCATGTCCAATTTGCACAAATTAAGAAGTTGGTGTTATTATATTAAAATTTAGATCAAGACAAATTTGAATAAATTATAGGGGAAACAAATAATTTTTGCGAACAAAATAATATTGAATTTAACTTAAAACGTAAACGTGGTGAAATAAAAGATGTAACTAAAAAGTAAAAATAGTATAATTTGTAGTTACCGTATAAAAACATTTTTCGCAGCTCTGGATCTAATTCTAGTGCGATTTGAAGAAAGGTTTAATAATGATACCCTTGAGTTATAAGGGTGTGTCGTATTTTACAACAGCCTCATTAAAGAAATATACGGAAATACATGTGCAAAACATAAAGGACCTATGTAATTTTTATGATATCAACCCATATGCAATTGCTCAAGAAATGAAAATGCTTATTCCATACTTTCGTCAGGCTCTAAAAGATGGTATCCTTTCAATAGAATCTCTATATGGTAAAAATTGTTTTTAATTTATAGATTTAAAAATTTCTGAGCATATAGATAACTCCTCCGATGAAGACGTGGAAAACGATGATGAGGATGATGCTGAAACAGTGTTTAATAGCTCAGATGACAATTTCTTGCTACCTTATAGAGCGCTCAATAAAATACTAAACAATTTTGATAACTTAAAAAAAATTTATAATATCTTGTTTTCATTAACTAACACGAGCTGCAGCGCTGAACGTTCCATGAGCAAGATTAAATTAACTAAAACTTATCTTCGCAACAAAATGGGAGATAAGTTTTTACAAAATTTAATATTGTTAAAGTCCGAAGAGGATATTTTGTTAGAATTAGATAATGATACAATTATAGATAATTTTAAATATTTATATTCAAATTTCAATAATTTACTTTAACTAGTCCTATTGTAATCTAAATCAAGATTAATTGTTGCAATCAATTATTTTTATTATTTAAATATTTACGTGGTAGCACATTAAACAATCAATTTAATTAATTTTAGTCATAATAATTTTACATTTTATCCATATATGTTTTCGTACAATTTTTAATAATTTTTTTATTAAATAAATATTTTCTTTATTTATCGTCAGTTGATAAAAAAAGAGCACCTTGTTTATAATTAAGAAAACAATTGGGGGGGGGGGGGGTTGTTACCCCGGTGTATATTTTTTACCCATGGGGGGTAGCTCGTCTTTGGAATTTTGGGAGTAGAAGACGCTGCTGGGGATGGAAACGGCCTTGAGGGGTGTCACACGCGAATTCGAACAAATTAATTGAGCCTTTTGACTAGAATCTTCGATACTGACCAATAATATTGCAGCTCCATATGCCCTCCATCCGAAAATCCGTGAATTTCATTTGAGATGGTTAATTATAAGTCCCTAAATTTTTATTGTATTAAGATACATTAGTTAGTAAGTTAGGACGAGTTCCTAGCAATGTTATCTGGTACGAGATCATCCCAATCGCATTTCAAGACCCATAATTTCTGTAACATCATTTTATCTTGGACCGAGATAGGTCCCACCAAGCCAAGAGGGTCGAAAATTTGGCCAATTGTTGATAATATATTACGTATGTTTGAAATAATTTAGAATCCGACGTTTTGAGGATCCCAAATTAGTCCCATCGTTTTAGTGACCGCGGGATTGTCGCTCAATGAGATCGGGCCTTGTTTCGTCAGATTCATTGCAATATCGAGAAGTGACTCCGCGCTCGACATCCATTTGTGCAGAGTGACCACCATGGCTTAGCGGAGTTTTAATCTGCCGTATGACTGTGAGAAATTCAAACACCCTATCGGCCTATGTCAAGAGATCATCAGTGTAAAAATCTTTTAAAGCGATTTTTGAACCGATAGGTAATATCTTGGCTTCCTCACGAGCGAGCTTTTGCAGTGTTTTGATCGCTAAAAAGAGCGCTGAAGAAGTACCGTAAGTAACTGTCTTATCGTAAAAACTAATTTTTCCGACGGATTCTCTCTCCAAAAGATCTGCTGTAATTAGCAATGTTAAGGGTGCATAAAAATCTGACGGAATATCTGTTTCAAGTCGACAACAATCACAATCTTATGCTCTCGAAATTGAGATTACACTGGACAATAAAAAAAACAACATCAACGATTTTTTAAGGGTTTTTAGAGAATTTTCTTGCAATAACGATCCCGGGTTTAGTTTTTTTTCCAATGCCTCCAATTTTTTTTAAACCGCGTCCAAAGTTCAGAAAAAAATTCACAAAATTTCTTTAACTATTAATTTTCCAAAAAATCTATTGGCATATTCAGATTCCTTATAAAAAACATATCTAAAAAAGGTTATTACCTAAAATTATTAGTCATTTACTTTTAAGTTATTGGATCAAAAAACGGATTTTATGACGAAAACCACTAATTTTATAAAAATGAAAAAATATAAAATAAATTAAATATTTAAAAAAAATCCAAACCCCTTACGTTAATAATAAATGTTTCCGTTATCTAAATATATTTTTAAACTTTTGTTACTAGCCATAGGTTTTATGATATAGAAGCCCAAAATACCCCAAAAATTGAAAAATCTCATTGACACCGAATAACTAAAAATCTGAGGCATTGGCTAAAATTCTAATTTCATATTCGTGATCAGCGCCAAAAACTTGACCAAAAATCATAGTTGCCATAAATGATGCTTAGGGTCCTCCAAATTTTGTTGTCCAGTGTTATAGACAATACATCTTGCTGCAATTCCGGACCAATCATATGGCCTTCATTCAGGGATAATCCTGTGGATCAGGCTTGGGCACGATAAATCGAAAACGATTTAGATACAGATCTTAATTATAGATAGCATCTAGAATCTGTAATTTAAATGACTTTTCACAAAAGATTTGTGATTTCTGATTTAAGTCGTCGTTTTTCACTAGAGATCTGCTATGAAATTTTTGATACGATTTAAATCACAGATCAATTGAATTTCGAGGTGTCTTTCTGATAATATTTGTATATTAATGGTAAATTTGATTATTAGTATATTAAATCCTATCTACATAATACAAAATCAAGAAAAAATCTTAAATAATTGATTTTAAAATTAGTAAAGATTTTCTAATAATTTTTTTATCCGATGCTAATTAAACTTACGCAATAAAAATAATTTAAATTATATTTCTACTTTTAAATTTCTAAAACTTAGGCTATTATATTATTTTATGTTAAATTCACTCTTAAATTTTTAAAACTACTCTATAAAATTGTTTTAAATTAAATTTCTGAATTTATAGACTTACACTATTAAATTTATTTCCAATTTAATTTTTACTTTTAAATTTCTGAAACTTACGCTAAAAAATTGTTTTTAATTAAATTTATACTTTTGAATTTCAAAGCACGCTAAAAAATTATTTTTTAATTGATTTTATATTTTTGTATTTCTAAAACTTACGATATATTATTTTAAATTAAATTTCAACTTTTGAAAATCCTTGTTATATATTCAATAATCTGCTATTTTTAAAATGAATGAGAATAATTCCGAAATAGTTTTGGATGATGGAGATGAAATTAATTCTACAAATTTGTCAATATTAAATGGAAAATACTTTCAAATTAAATCTAGGGCAGGAAGAAATGTCACAGCTTCCTGCCAGATTTGTTAAAAAGTTATATCTGGACAGATCACTTCTACCTTCAATTACATCAGGCACCTTGAGGTAATTAAATTCTATTATAATTTTTATTTAGAAATTACATTTCATAAAATATGAGGAATATTTAACATGAAAAAATAAAAAGGTGACAAAAGCTGTAAAGCAAGAAAAACTAAATTTTCCCATTATCTACACAAAATTATCACCACAAAGATTTGATCATGCTTCAGGATTTCATAATTAATGGTTTGAAACCCTCTGATTAACAAAACATCGAAGTTATTTCGGGATGACATGTCGTTTAGTAATTTTATTTCTTATAGTTTATAGATATCTGATGATTACACGCGATTATCATTTGCGATAGCCCTCAAAAGGTTTAAAAGTGAACACACGTATGAAAAAATTAACGAAATAATTGAGGATATATATTGGCAATATAATATCAAAAACAATGTTGTTGCCATAAACGGATAACGGGACTAACTTTTTGAAGGCGTTTAAAGAATTTGGTGTTCCTTCTCAATTATTTGATATAAAAGACGAGCATGAATATGAAATTGAAGTCTACAGTAATAAATCTTTGGAATATTTTTCAGGATTATTACCCAAACATATACGGCGCGCTTATTATACCATAAATTTAGTTTTAACAACGGATTTGTACAAAACAATAAATAAGCACAGCCAAATTCAAAAAATTCACTGCAATGTGATGTCAAAATGCACATTGTATTGGCACAGTTTGAATCGGCTAAAATCTTCTGAAGTCATAATGTCCATTCTTAATAAGCAACTATTTGTACCCGTCAATACCCGTTGAAATAGCCTTTATGATAGCTTCAATTGTTTACTATCCAATCGTTCTAAATTAAATGAACTTTCAATTGATACATATGTTAAAGCTACCCTTAATCACAAGCTATAGATTTATTGCAGGGCGAAAATCACTCATATTATGGTGATTTAGCCCCCGCATTATTTTTAATAGTTAGAAAATTGAAAAATGAAAACTTTTCAGAGGGTCATGGGCTCTTCTCTTAGGTTCAATTGCCAGCTCCCTAACAGAACGTTTCAAAACAATATTTGATTTTTCTGATATCTATGTCTTATTAGCAGCAGCCTCTCATCCCCGACACAAAGCTCGATGGGTTTACGATGAGGAGAAGAAAAAGCTTTTGACGAAGTTGTTGATTTTAGAAGTTATGAAGATGGTTAGATCTCCAGAACCTATTAAAACTAAAATTGCACCATCTAACACCTCCCCGAGCGAGGATTTTTTCGGTTATGAAAGTCTTAGCATCTAATACAGTTGAATTGGAGGTTTTAAACTTTATGAAAGATCCTTCCAGTGAAATAAAATCATTGAATTTGTATCCACTAATAAAACCCATATTTATAAAATACAACTCTATTCTTCCATCGTCAGCCCCCGTTGGGATATTGTTTAGTTTCACTAATTTAGATTTTACACCAAACAGGAGACTGACTGATGAAATGTTAGAAACATTAGTAATTTTTAAAAAATAAAATCATTTATGTGGTTATATACCTGTCCATCTATTCTTTTTTATATCAGTATAATTGTATAAATCTGTATTTTTCATATTACAAATAAATGTAATTATATATTTATTTGAATCGCTTTTTGTTTACAATTTTAAATACTACCTGTGATTTAGTTCATTTTCTTTGAAGTCAATAGATACTATTTATGATTCGTGATTTTAGATACTTTTTAAAAAACGATTTTTGATCCGCGATTTAATTATAAAAAAGTCATTTAATTTATATCTATGATCGAGATCACTTTTGTGTGATTTATGCCCAAGCCTGCTGTGGATGTATTGGCAGAGGCGTCAAAAACCAGTCGTATCTGTCTGTCATGATTATCACGCCGCTGTACAGCACGATGAGGGATGTAGTAAACGGATAGTTGAAGTTGGTAACATATGCTCCTTTTTTAGATAATCTTTTATAAAATCACAATTACAACCCTTGACGGCGCTATCTTTAGATAATTTTTGCTTTAACGCATGAAATCGTTTTAAGTATAATTCTAACTGAGTAATGCTAGATTTTAATCGTAATTTTAACCTCAAATCGACCACTCAGGGTCCTTTGATAAGAATTATCGAAATCAACTTCGCATTTTGTTTATCAGAAATTGAAAGTTTCTCCAAGCACTCTTGCAGTTCCTAACACTGCTTTCATTTGTTAGTATTGTCTTAGTATGGCATGATGCATTTTTAGAGACATAAAATCGGTCTTGAAACAATCCATCTTTTCGTTTTTTGTAATATTGGCTGATTTTTAGCTAACTCTAATTGTCCCACCTGGAGGAGTTGCCAAATTTGGCTCCTAAAGTTTTAAATAAGCTGGCCTTATTTTAATTGGGGACCGAGAGGATTATGTTTTTTTTACTATCCAGTAAATTTTTGTCAATAGAATTAGATGGGATGTTGCTCGTAATTTTTTTCAGAATGAATCATAGTATATTTGAGTAATTTAAATTGCAAACGGAATACTAAATTTAGAAATTTGTCGCGTTATTTCCTTCGATAGATAGATCGACACGCATTGGCTAAAATTTTAATCATTTTACAAAATTCACAGTTATGAATCATGATTACAAGCCGGTATCTAGCGGGCTTGGCAATAAACTTTTTCTCTGGACGTCGTTTATTCGCAGCAATGCTGTCGGCAGCAGATCTTTGTTTAGGATGCTGATCGTAAAGTAGCGGATTATATCACCCTATCGACATTTGAATAATGTCATTTGCCGCATTTTAGGCAGTTGCTACTCATACAATTTCGCACTTTGTAGTTCGGACGCAGGCAATTTGCGCATAGTCGTTTATCAAAGACGTTTAGGAGTCGAATGTAACTTTGCCAATCTCTACTTTTCTAAGTTTATAAGTAGCTTCAAGAATTTGGCATCGGCGGTTAAAAATTTGACAAAATTCTTTTGGGTGGAGATCTCATTTTTTGTTAAATACGTTTCCCACGCCTTGATGGTGATTGAATCTAGCTTCTTGGAAGTTACATGTATCAAGATGTCGTCCCAATGTTCTAATGGTCCTTGACTTCAAAAGCTTTTACATGTTTGCCCGTCTATGATTTTTTCGTGATAGTTTTCTTTGTGCACTAGAAGCTCGAGTATTACATCCAGGTGTTTCTGCAATATAAGTACTCGTTGTCTTTGAGAGCTTTCCACGCTGATTGGTAGTTAGCCTCTGAGATTTAGAGCGATTGGAAAACTTCCGTTATGCTTCCCTAGGGCTCTTTGAGGTAGTTGAAGTTTTCAATACCTGCAAATTCCTGTTTAATTATGAGCTGAAGATATCGTAGAAAATATACCAGTCCCTTGTAAGATCCGGAGAATGTTGGAAGTTGAATTTAGAAGGCGTATTTGAGATTAATCCGAGACTATTGTTACGTTGGTGCGTCTGAATTTGCTGGGTCAGATTCTACGACTTTTGAAAATCGAAAAAGCCCTGATTTGGTTTGAGCTCTTTGAATCTTCAGTTAATCCATTGTCGAGTTTCTGAATCTGCTGTCTTGAATTCCATATAAACTCTGAAGTAGAGCGCAAAATTACAGTCCTCTTCTCAACATCTCAACCAACATTTCCGATATGCCAGGACACCCATACCGTATAGAGATGCAATTCAATTAGAAATTTATCATTGTGGGATCGCAAACAAACCATCTTTAATAAACGCCTATGCACGAATTGCCTGCGGCCGAACCACAACGGTCAAAATTGTAAGAATAGCAACTGCCTTAAATTCGGCGAAAGACATCAGTTTTTACTACTTGTCGATAGGGTGATATCGTCATTCGCTACTGCTTATAATGCTATTATTACTTCACACGCTTTAATTATAATTTTTTTTGCTTCATCCCAAACAATGCATGTTTTTCTGCTACCGACGGCATTGCTGCGAATAAACGACGTCCACGGAAAAAGTTATCAATGCCGAGCCCTCCTAGATTCCGGCTTGAATTATGTTTTATAACTTAGAATTTCGTAAAATTAAAAATTAAACCAATGCGTGTAGATCTATCTATCGGATTGATAAACGCGACAAATTATTTCAAAAAATTGACAAATGGCCACAGCTCACTCAAAAATATCAATAATTATTCGTTTGCTTATAAAATAGCGCGACATTTCAGTTACATGTTCGCACAAAGAATATATATAAAAACACCTGTAAAATCGTCAAACGAATCTGACTGACCCAAAAATATTGATAAAAATTAGTTTGGTTGTTTAAAAATTAATTTTGCGACATTTTGATGACATTTCATTCGTACAAAGAATAGTCATTGAAAACACCTCTAAAATTGTCCATTGAGCCTACTTTCCCAAAAATGTCTATAAAAATTTGTTTGCTTGGTGACTAATGATTTTGCGACATTTTGGTGACTATTTATTCGCATTAATAAAATTCATTTTAAAACTGTAAAATCTTTAAATGAGCCTAACTGACCCAAAAATATCAAACTTTCTTTACTTTTTTAAAAATTGATTTCACGACATTTTAATGACATTTTTTTCTCATTAAAATTCATTTAAAAGATATGTAAAATGCCAATGAGCCTAACTCCAAAAACATCAATAAATATTTATTTAAGAATGGTATTTTCCAAAACATATAAAAAATTATATATAAAAAATTAAAATATAACCAAAATTTTCGAGAATTCTAATCTCTTTGTCAAAGAATAATAAAAAATCCGAGAACAAAGACTTACCCATATCAAAAAATAATTTTAATCTTCCTAATATTTGTGTTCCTTTTATTAACCACCTAAGCCACATACGCCATGTATTAAAAAATTATGCCAATGTATTTTTTAAACCCACTAAATCTTCTTATAAGTTCATAAAACAAACTTTTTATAACCAAAATATATCTAATTGTGTCTATAAATTCAATTGTAATAATTGTAATTTTTCTTACATAGGTCAAACTAGTCGGTTTTTAAATATAAGAACTAAAGAACACGAATCTGCTGTGAAAAACAACCAATTTTTTAAATCAGCTCTAGCAGAACATCACATTTTAACCTCTCACTCATTAAATCTTACGCCACAAATCTTAAATGTTGGACAAAATAATTTTAAAAGAAAAATCTTAGAAAGTACCGCTATACAAAATAATCCCCATTCGTTAAATAGAAAAATTGATTACACTGGACAACAAAAAAAACAACATAAACGATTTTTTGAGGGTTTTGTAGAGAATTTTCTTGCGATAACGATCCCGGGTTTAGTTTTTTTTCCATTGCCTCCAATTTTTTTTAAACCGCGTCCAAAGTTCAGAAAAAAATTCACAAAATTTCTTTTACTATTGATTCTACAAAAAATCTATTGGCATATTCAGATTCCTTATAAAAAACATATCTAAAAAAGGTTATTACATATTTTTAGCAATTTACTTTCAAGTTATTTAGGATCAAAAAACGGATTTTATGACGAAAACCACTAATTTAATAAAAATGAAAAAATAAAAAAAATTTAAATATTTAATAAAAAATGTAAACCACTTATGTTAATAATGAATGTTTCCGTTATCTAAATATATTTTTAAACTTTTGTCACTAGCCATAGGTTTTATGATATACAAGTCCAAAATACCCCAAAAAATGAAAAATCTCAACTTTGACACCGAATAACTTAAAATCTGAGGCATTGGCTAAAATTCTGATTTCACATTCGTGATCAGCGCCAAAAACTTGACCAAAAACCATAGTTGCCATAAATGATGCTTAGGGTCGTCCAAATTTTGTTGTCCAGTGTTATAATTACATTTTAAATTAAGCGACTTCACATTTTATCAATAATCACCATTTTTTATTTAATTAATTAATTTTTTTTTAAAAATCAGTTACCATTTTTAATTTAATTAAATAATTTTAAAAAATACAAATAATAAGCTTAATTTTATTAAAAACAAATTTGTGCCCTTTTAAAATTGAGTTCATTATTTTTGTAATAAATACGGACTCTATGTGTTTTTTTAAATTATTTCTCATTTCTAATACCACCATCTTAATAAACCTTTTGACCATATCAAATTATAATATTTACACATGGAGTACACCATTCCATTCTATTTTTTATTATTCCTTGACAAAGAGATTAAAATTTCGAAAATTTTGGTTATATTTTAATTTTTTTATAAAATAATTTTATATGTGTTTAATACCGGAAAATACCATTCTTAAATAAATATTACCGGACTTAAATTCTTATATCAATAAATTTTGTTTTGCTTGTTAAAAATGGATTTTGTGACATATTGGTGACACCATAGCAAAAAAATTTATTGAAAACATTTGTATAATCGTCAATTGAGCCTAATTGACCCAAAATAAAAATTGTTTGCTTTAATATAAATTGATTTCGCGATATTTTTGTCACAATTGTTACGCACTAAGAATTATTAAGAACACCAGTAAATTTGTCAAATGAGCCTAAATGACCCAAAAATATTGATAAAATTTGTTTGCTTTATAATTGATTTCGCGACATTTTGGTGACATTTTATTTGCACTAATTTATTAAACCTGTAAATTGATAAAATTCTGACCGACCCAAATAAACATCGATAAAAGTTTGTTTGTAAATCTACTTAAATCACCTGTTAACACTACCCAAAATAATAAAAAAATATCAAGGTGTTGTATAAATATCAACAACATTAACTTTACAACCTTGTTATATAAATGACATATTTATGCAATGCTCAACATTTTAAAGGACAATATTTTATTCATAATTATTTAAAAAATCAAATTTTTCAAAATGTCTCTTATTTATGTTGAGCCTTGAACTCAAATTTGTTCATAATTAAGTGCTTATCAAATTAATAGTGAGAAAATTTTATTTTAGAGCTTTCATAATTTTCCGTTTATGAGAATTTACATCTTTTCCTAAGAAGTAACTCCTTAATAAACACGCACATATTTTTCTCCGCGAGCTGCAATGAGTGGTAGAGGAAAAGGGAAATTACTCAGGGTTGGGAAAAAAAATAAATGTAGTTTTTGAGTTTTTTTCCCAAATGCCCACAAACTCGTGGGCATGGCAAAAGAAAAGCCCCTTAAAGAAAAGGGGCATATTTAAAAAAAAGCCCCTTTAAAAAAAAACTCCTAGGAGCTTTAAATAAAAATAACCCACCCATCATTATTATAAAGAAAAAATCAATACGAAATTATTATAAAGAAAACATAATATGGGATTTTTTTTGCCCCTTTTCTTAGTAAGGGCTTTTTTTATATTCTTATTTTGGCCCTTTATTTGTAGCCCCCTTTCTTTTTTTTATGTTTTGGGGGAAAAAATGAGCCAAAGTTTTTTGGCTCATTGTTTTCCCAGCACTGAAATTACTTTACTCTATTTTAATGATAGTGCAAAAATGTAATAACTGAGCTCACCCCTGTGAGCTAAAAAAATGAACCTCCTCTGATCGCAATAAATCTAAAGGCGGAATTTTTAAGTTTATATTTTAACCTCGTAAAATACCGGGGTGGCTTGCCACCTGTCTTATATGGTACCAAAAATTTCAGCCCATAACTTTTAGGGAAAGGGTTTTAGATTAGGATAAACATTAAACCCATATTTTAAGGATCTTCAAAAAAGACAAAATTGGCATTATAAAGGTTCCCGAAGCAAATTTTAGGGGGGTCAATATATCTCAGGATATGTTAAATAAGATAGTCCAAAGCTTTAAACCACCATAACAAAATAAAAAGTTTGTAAATAACGTTGTCCTTATTGTGTTATATATAAAAATAAGGTATAAAATCTAAAATTGCCATAACAGACATCTATTACAATTTTAAAAAACCTTAAATAGGTCTATTAAAAGAGCACAAAAAAGTACCCTAAAAATTAGGGTTACTTAATGGAAAATAAATGATAAGCATTTTGTAGGCGATAGAATTATTTATTTCTTATTTTTCTCTCTACATTAACAATATTTTAATATGAATATCAAAAATTTAATTATACACAATTTTTATATGTTTTGTTTGGGTATAGCGTTGGATAGTAAGTCGACAAAGACCTCTCGAAGGTGGTTTTAATGGTCGGACGAATAAACTCGTTGATTCCTGCTACTCTTTTTGGGTTGGCGCGCTTTTCCCCCTCCTGGCTGAAGCGAGATATGTACAGGAACAATGTGAAAATGGTTTAAGGAAACTTATTTATTATAATAAAAATTTAACAATGTTTTATAGGAGCTGAAGTAATTAGAAGGAAAAAGTGTCCAATATTTGAGCTCATTTTCCCCCCATCCTTACAGAGTGGGCATAACATTTCTTTCAATTTTCTTAAGTAAAAAATAATTTTTTCTCTTTTCCTCTTACAAATCAATTAGCTTTTCCGAACGGAGAAACAAACTGAGCAGCAGTTATTAACACTGAACTCAGCCTCATTGAGCTCCTCAAGTGAAATTCAATGAAATAAAGAACTGAAAAAGAGTTAACTATCGGGGGCTGAAAATTTTAACTAAACTTTTTATATTAAAAATAAATAAAAATTATTTTCAAGAGCTCTAATTTTTGTGGAACGGAGTTCGATGTACCTCAATTTTCAGATTTCTCATTTGGTAAAATTTATGAAAGAGTCGACGAGAGGTACTTTATGCAATTTTTTAAAATCTTAGTTTTTTTAATTGGCCAAGCTCATGTTTGTTGTTTTATTATAATAATTGAATTTTGACAAGTGGTTTTAATTGGCCAGGCTTAAATTTGTTCATTAAATAATTTGTTTCTCTTAATACACAACAGTACAACAAATTGAGGGTTATGAGCTATTTAGAGAGATCACACCTGTTATCTTACGGATTTTTAAATCCGTTAACCGTTTTTTTAATCAAACTGAGTAAGTCAACTACATTGAATATAGAAAAATCCGTTTACCGTTTTTTAATCAAATTAATAAGTCAACAACAGTGAAAATTATAGAAAAAATATTACAGTTAAACTGTTAAATTTTTAAATAATATTTTCATTAAAAAACCGGTAATACTTTGGGTCATATTTAGGTTGGGGTGCCAGATATATTGCTATGTTGATGTAAGAACTTGATATATTTAAAAATTTGGTTGTTTCTCCGTTAGAGTATAAAAAATATATGCTAAAAGTGATTTTAATATGCAAAAAAATCTTTGAATTTTTTTTAGCGTATTTGAGAAAACACAAAAATTAGGTTAAAAAGGCCATTTTTTGACATGGACGGAGCAAAATCTCCGCAGTCGAAAGAAACTGCGAATACGGAAAATATATATGAGATAAGGATCATGGGGATTATATTTTTTTAATATCAAAAACTTTTTTTTCCGACATTTATATTTATCGACCACTGTAGTATTTTAGGGTTCAAAATGTCTTAATTAATTCACTTGATCCTTAAGAAATTTAACTAAACAATTCCAAATACTGTTAATTTTTTTAAGAAAGTCGTTTAAGTGTTATAAAAAAAAATTTAATATTTAATTTATTAATTAATTCGATTTGGCAGTTGCTTTTTATCATAATGTCAAATACGTGTTAGTGTCAATTTGGCAAGTTTGACACTATTTCCTCCCACTAGTGTGGACAGCGATCGGTTCTTTTCAATCACCGGCCATTGCATTAGCGATGAGTGTAACAGGTTTGAGCCCGATACTGTAAAATTATTAAAAACTTTACATTCGTGGCTCAACCAATAAAAAACATCTTTTTAAACAATTGTTGCTATATCACTCTTGAATTAAGTGCATTACTTGTTGTT